>WWNC01000003.1:26612500-27015000 GCA_011125475.1 Melanerpes aurifrons
TTCCAGGCGCCTGCTCCTGTGACTGTGACTGGAATTGTGCTTCACACTAAGCCTGCAGAGCTCTCCTGGGCACTATCAGGAGAAGTGGGACCACTCACCTGAACTGATCTGTGCCGGGAACAACCTGTGAAATGTGTTCCCTCCCTCCACATCACTTGTACTGATAACACGTAGGGTCTGGGAGAGACTTGAGCAGGGTAGATGACTGAAGGATCAGCATTTACCCAGCTGCCCAAGAAGAGTGACAGTGTTGCAGACAAGCCAAGGGTGGGATTTCATCCACATATTCAGCACCTGGGCACTGCTGCCTGAAAAGGTTGCAAAGGTGAGGGCTGGAAAGGTGATAAATGGCTCTCCTTTTCCTGCCTTGTCCTGATGCCACTAGTAGCTTGGTGTTGAACGGGTGGGTGACAGAACATAGGCTGCTTCCAGGGATCACTTCCTTGTGCTGCTAGGCATCCTGGGGAGATGCATCCTCAGGTGACCCATTGCCACCCATGGCCCAGGTCTGCTGCATGCCTCAGAGGCTGCTGCCCAAGGCTATGCCAGCCTTGGGGGTGAACGAGTGTGTGGGAAGCTGCCTCCTTCCATCTGGGTGCTGGGCATAAGGGTACCCTCCAGCTTGGGAGCTCTCATTCTCTTCTGCATGGATGATGGAGGCTTTCAGGAATGCAGTCCTGAATCACACACTACCTCAGGCCCCCCAACTTGTCCCTGAAGAAGGTAGCAAGTTGCTTCAGCTTGCTTACCTCCTTGCCCAAGAAAGTCTGCAGGTCAGTTAGTGAGATCCCCTGCCATGACAAGAGTGTGTGGGGGCAAGGGTAGGGGCATCTTATCACAGCTCTGCTTTCTACAGCAGCTGGGAATTTAGTCTTCCCCTGGGTGACTCATTGCCCATGGTAACTCTTTGTGAGGCCCCTTATCAGACACTGGAGGAATGTCCAGGGGCTGCAATTCAGGTTGCAAGCAGTGGAGTCCAGGAAGGGGCTTGCTCCCCACCATCACTGGGAAAACCCCATGGGCACTCTGAAGTGCATGGGGTCTCCTGGGACATAGCTACACGTGCAGCAGGACTGGGGATGGCCAAACAGCTAGAGGTGAAAAAGAACTGTAAATGGTGAAGCTGGGGATGGGATGGTAAATAGAGATTCTTGCTAACAAGGGCTGCCTGGGAGGTTGGTTCTTCTCAGAGTAATTGTGCCAGGGGCTGGTTCTTCTCAGAGGGACCCTGGAGCAGGGCAAGAAGCAGTGGCACCATGTCCATAAAGGGAAATTCCAAGTAAATAGCAGAGAAAATGTTTTCAACATGAGAATGTTTTGAAGACATTCAACAGGTTGCCCAAAGCAGTTATGAAACCTCCATCCTTGGTCTTTTCCACACCATGGTGGGCAAAAGAAACTGCAAAGGTCTCTGTCCATCACTTTCTCAAAGCAGGACTGGTGTTACACTCTGTTGTTCAGCCATGTGGCCATATCTTTGCCTGATGGCAAGCAGCAGCCCTGCAAGCTGCTGTTCAGCTTCTCTCAATTTGGTATCGGCACCAACATACCGTGAGCTGTGCTGTCTCCCCCAGTCTCATTTGTAGTCTGGCTTTGGCGTATCCCAGCCCTACAGGCGTGTTCATCTGCTTAGGGAGGCTCTCAAGGACAGTTCAGGAGAGGGGTCACACTGACCCCTTTTTCACCTGTGTGGGGTGGGTGGCTTGACTCAGGAGCAAAGCATAATGTAGGGGAGCAGAAGAGGAAGGGGAGAAAGATCTCTTTGTTTTCCCTAGTGGCTTGGCCACCTGCCAGGGTCCCTGCCTGGTGAACAAACAGGCAAGCAGTAACACCTAACCTTCTGAGAGCAGGTAGTGGCAGGTAGTGGGTAGGAAACAAGAGCCCACAAACTCATCTAGCTGTGATGGGGGACATGTCTCCGGTGTGCCCCCCACCTGACACTCTGTGCTACGATGGGAACAAGACAGGACACATCCCTAAAGGGGGGCTTGCAACTTACAGGAATCCCCCACCCTCCTGCTTCTCCATCACCCACCCCGTGGCTGGCTGGTGGGCTGCCTGCCAGGCTGGCCGAAAATGAAAGCAAAGCGTCCAGAGATAAATAGGAGGCAGCTCAGCACGAGGCAGCAGTGTGTCCTGCTCTCCAGCCTTGTCCAGCACAGCATCCACCATGGCTCTGCGCCTTCTCCTGCTGCTGCTTGCCCTGGCTGCTACCCTCCTCATCAACCAGGCTCAAGGTGAGGAGTAGCCCTCCTGCTTGCCTGTGGTGGGATGGGGCAGGGATATGGGTGCTCGGTGGGGTCTGCACCAGGGTGCTGGGTGGTGTGGGGGCAGCACATGTTTGGTTTTTTTGGCATGTTTGGGTGTGTGCTTGGAGGCAGGTGCAGGGTTTTGCACTGCAGTTGGTGGGGGGATGGGAGTTGAGGTGTGTGCATGCCTGGCTGTTGTGTAGCATCGGCTTGCAGTGCCTCTTGGCTTGGGAGCGTGTGTCTGTGCCCGTAGCTAGTGGGGCAGCAGCACTCCAAACTGAAAAGCGCAGGCAGGAGAACTAAGTTCAGTCCCTTTACAAGGAGCTAGTCTCTGCCTCAGTTTCCCCTCTGCCCACAGTGAAAATGGTGTCATGTATCTTCAGAGAAGGGTCTGACCTGCAACTGGGCCCAGAGATCAAGAGGTCCCACCCTCACATACCACCCCAGTATCTCTCCCATAAATGAGACCAAGCAAGCCCCATTGCCATCAGGCAGTGTTCTGTGTTCCCCTAGGGCTGGGAAGGTGCCTTGGCTTGGTTAGGTTTGAAATCCCATACATTCTCCCTTGCTCCCAGGAATTAGCAGTTCAGCCTCAGACTGCTGTCTGAAGTACAGCCAGAGAGCTATCCCCAGCAGTTTGGTGAAGTCCTACAGCATCCAGGAAGCAGCATCAGGGTGTGCTATACCTGCTGTTGTGTAAGTACTTTGCTGTCATCAGGACTATCCAGAGCACTTTGGCTCCATCCAAACCCTCCCTCTCTGTGTCCTACCTTCCTAGCTGTCAACTGCCTACTCCATATCAGACTTTTCTGCCTACACCCCCAGGCTTATCACCAAGAGGAACAAGCAAATCTGTGTCTCTCCCACCAACCTTGCTGTCCAGAAGCTGATGAAGAACCTAGACAAGAGGGTCAAGAGTGACACTAAAGACAAGAAGCAGGGACAGCGTTCACGTTCCAGGGGCAGACCCAAGCGGCAGGAGCGGCGGCAGGTCTAAATCAGGCCTGATGAGGTAGGTGAGAGGGAGCAGAAGGCTGCAGGTGATGAGGTAAGGGTGCTGCCCCTCATCCCAGATTCTTCCCCATGGCAAGTTGGGTGTGTGGCTCTAGACCCCAAACCTGGGAGGGCTTCCACAGCTATGGCTGGCTTAGGGGACAGCTTCTTCCTGGTCTGTGCTTGTCTTAAAGTCAGATTTTTTTCTGGAGCTTCTGGGACACGTCAATTCTTGGGGAAAGGCAAGGCACATCATGCAAGACAACGTTCATTTAGCTGGGGTAGGTTTCACTGAGACCCTCTCCACCTCACTGCCCTCTTCTTGCCTTCCTTAGGACAGATGTCTTCCCCAGCAATGACTGACACACCGCCTGGCAATGGACATCCACAGACCACCCACTCATCCCCTGGCCCTGGGACAAGCGTGGGGCTGGCTGAGAGGGCTGCCCTCTGTCCTTCATCCCCCTCAGCACTTCTGTGCCTGCTGCAGAGACCACTCAGCCAGGACTCCCTGCACTGGCTGGGTACTCTCAACCCAGCAGGCACCTGGGTCCATGCTTGCCCCACAGCTATGCCAGTGGTGACCTGGACCTGCATGGGAGCTGAGCCACAGCCTCGAGGGGGAAGTGGGCAGCTTTCTGACCAAAGGGGATTTCTGTAGCTTGGCAGGATGGCAGCTTTCCCTGTGACATTTTTGAGGGGTTTTATATGTTTGTATTTATATTTGGAGACTGTGCTTTCATTCATTCTTCCTGGAAGGCTCTACTACTGGCTTCTTGTGCTTTACAGAGTACCCTTTATGCTGCAGACTAGCTTTTCTTGAAGCTGCTTTTATTTTTCTACCAAATAAACGATGGCTGCATTTGATTTCCTGCTCACCTGTTTGCTCCTTTTTGGCTTGCAGGGCTGTGGGGCATCAGGCTGGCCGCATGTCCCCGTGGTCCTGCCTAGGCTGCTTGCTGGGAGCTTCCTCACAGAGCAATTAATAGTGCTGAGATGGAGAGTTTGGAGACAGCAGAGGTGACAGTGTGGCTGCACAACTGGGCTGTTCTAGGCTTTCCCTTTGGTTTTCATGGCATGCTGTTGCAGTGTAGCTTGGAGAAAGAGAGTCAGGATATGTCCCTTTGATTTATTTCTTTCTAGGCATAAAATTGCAATGAAATCAGAACCAATTTTTCATTTTAGTGTACTTTTACCTATTTATCTCCCTTGGGTTTGCTGTTGTCAAACACTCAGACTTTGTTAAGCCAAATGCTTAGTTTTCTGGGAAAAAAACCAAACCAAAATCAAAAATCCCAAGCAAGCAACAAACCCAAAAAGCCTCTCAATATACTTTCTTCTGAAATCTGAGACGCCTACATGGTGAAAACTGCACATGAGGCTGTGCAGGTGAAGGAATAGAAGACTTTGCAAAAGTCATTGTAGACACACCGTAGACATTTAAGTGCTGCTCAGTCCCAAATCCTTAGTAAAATGAGAAGTCACAAACATGAGGACACCACAAGTAAAGACTGCCTGTAGAGGAGGGACAGACCTTTGGGACAGGGCTGGTGGGGAATGATCTCTCCCTTGCGTTTGCAACCTTCCTCCAGCATGCCAGGTAGGAGCAAGTTGAAGGGCCATACTGCAGCCACAGTGCTATCTGCTTGTGGAGACTTCAGACAAAGACTTTTTTCAGTAAAGGTCTATTAAGTCATATAATTGCAATAATAGAATTTATAGGGCTTAACAGTACAGCACAGGCTGTGTGTTGGCTGGAGTAGAGCTTGTAGCTGAGCCTTTCTATCAAGCACACTTATCCAGCTCGATTGCTTATTGGGTGGGCATTTAGGCTGTGTAAAGAAACTGTGAAGTCCAGAATACTGTCCCTCAACACAGGACAGGTGCTGGGCTGGCTCCTTGCTGCCCTCTCCTCCCTGTGAGAGCACAAGACTGTCTGCCAGCCCAGGTATTGCACAGGATATGAGGCAATAAAATGTATCCTTTACCACAAAACTCACTCGTTCTGGCTGTTGTGATGGACTTCAGTGGGGTGGAAGGGACTGCAGAGTGAGCCGCTTTCCTGACCCACACACTCTTATCCCCCAGGCCCTAGCTTTTGCAGTCCCTCTGGGGAATGCAGTCCCAGCATACAGGAGCTGGGAGCTGCTGGCATAGCACTTGGGGTGGGGGGGCACCCTCTCCTGCAGCTGTGTGGCCCAGCAAGTATCTGGTTTAGTGATCTGTTCCCATAGGAGGACCCCAAGATTCCAGCAAACATGGGGGCACAAACCAGCTTTGTAAGTGGTGGCTTTTGCTTATGGCAGAGCTTTTCACTGTGTCTCTGAACCACACTGGACAAGCTAAGCTTGCTCAAAGCGTGGGCTTTGTGCTCTCATCTGCTCTTGGAAAACAGCATCAAACCAAGTTACTAATGAGGTTGTGCTCTGGCCTGGGATCTGTTGGGAGCTTGACAACGGATGCCCATGCACTAGAAGTCATCTGGAGCTGCTGAGGGAGGGCTGGAGAAAACAGCTCTGAGTTTGCTGGGGGATGCACTTCATCCAGTCTGATGAGCTTGGCCCTGACTTCGCAGAACTCTTTATTGTGCTGCTAGCAGTGTTGGAGAATTGTGAAATGATTGCCAAAGCTCTACAGAAACAAGGTCCAGACCAATATGTCTGCAACCCCAAACAGCAAAGGATATGGTGGGAGTAGGCCTACATGTGAAATATAGTTCAGTGTCTCTTGTGGCTGCAGTCGTGAATACCACATCACAGTATCACAGTATAACTTAGGTTGGAAAGGACCTCAAGGATCATCAAGTCCAACCCCATGACCATGCCATGGTCTAGGCATGGGGTCTGTGTTGATAGGTCGGACTCGATGATCCCCGAGGTCATTTTCAACCTAAGTGATACTGTGATACTGTGATACTGTGACTAGACCATGGCACCAAGTACCACATCCAATCTCCCCTTGAACACCTCCAGGGACGGTGACTCCACCACCTCCCTGGGCAGCACATTCCAATGACGAATGACTCGCTCAGTGAAGAACTTTCTCCTCACCTCAAGTCTAAACCTCCCCTGGCACAGCTTGAGACTGTGTCCCCTTGTTCTGGTGCTGGTTGCCTGGGAGAAGAGACCAACCCCTTCCTGGCTACAACCACCTTTCAGGTAGTTGTAGAGGGCAATGAGGTCACCCCTGAGCCTCCTCTTCTCCAGGCTAAACAATCCCAGCTCCCTCAGCCTCTCCTCATAGGGCTTGTGTTCAAGGCCTCTCCCCAGCCTTGTTGCCCTTCTCTGGACACGTTCAAGTGTCTCAATGTCCTTCTTAAACTGAGGGGCCCAGAACTGACACAGGACTCAAGGTGTGGCCTAACCAATACAGAGTCCAGGGGCACAATGACTTCCCTGCTCCTGTTGGCCACACTATTCCTAATGCAGGCCAGGATGCCACTGACCTTCTTGGCCACCTGGGCACACTGCTGGCTCATGTTCAGGCGGCTGTCGATCAGCACACCCAGGTCCCTCTCTGTTTGGGAGCTCTCCAGCCACTCCGACCCCAGCCTGTAGCTCTGCATGGGATTGCCGTAGCCAAAGTGCAGCACCAGGCACTTGGACTTGTTGAATGCCATCCCATTGGACTCTGCCCATCTGTCCAGTCAGTCGAGGTCCCTCTGCAGAGCCTTTCTACCATCTAACTAACATCTGCTCCTAACTTGGTGTCATCTGCAAACTTGCTGATGACTGACTCAAGTTCAAGTTCAAGTTCAAGTTCAAGCCCATGGGACCCGATGGGATACACCCACGTGTACTGAGAGAACTGGCAGATGAGGTTGCTAAACCCCTCTCTATTATATTTCAAAAGTCATGGCAATCTGGTGAAGTCCCCACAGACTGGAAAAGGGGAAACATTGCCCCCATCTTCAAAAAGGGTAAGAAGGAGGAACCAGGGAACTACAGGCCAGTCAGTCTCACCTCTGTGCCTGGAAAGATCATGGAGCAGATCCTCCTGGAGTCACTACTCACTCAAAAGAATACTGAAGAGGTGATTTGGAACAGTCAGCATGGCTTTGCCAAGGGCAAATCCTGCCTGACCAACCTGGTTGCCTTCTATGAGCAGGTGACAAAATTAATAGATGAGGGGTGAGACACTGATGTCATTTACCTGGACCTGAGCAAAGCCTTTGACACTGTCCAGCACCACATCCTGGTCTCCAAACTGGTGACACATGGGTTTGATGGGTGGACCACTAGATGGATAAGGAACTGGCTTGATGGCCGCACCCAAAGAGTGGCTGTCAATGGCTCCGTGTCCCAGTGGAGGCCAGGGACAAGCGGAGTCCCTCAGGGATCAGTCCTGGGACCTGTCTTGTTCAACATCTTTGTGGGTGACATGGACAGTGGCATTGAGTGCACCCTCAGCAAGTTTGCTGATGACACCAAGCTGTGTGGTGCAGCAGACACGCTGGAGGGAAGGAAGGCCATGCAGAGGGACCTTGACAGGCTGGAGAGGTGGGCACAAGCCAACCTCATGAAGTTCAATAAGAGCAAGTGCAGGGTCCTGCATCTGGGTCGAGGCAATCCCAGGCACAAATCCAGGCTGGGCAGTGACTGGCTGGAAAGTAGCCCTGAGGAGAGAGACTTGGGGGTGCTGGTGGACAAAAAGCTCAACATGAGCTCTCAATGTGCACTTGCAGCCCGCAAAGCCAATCAGATCCTGGGCTGCATCAGGAAAAGTGTGGCCAGCAGGTCGAGGGAGGTGATCCTCCCCCTCTACTCAGCCCCGGTGAGACCCCACCTGGAGTACTGTGTCCAGTTCTGGAGCCCCTATTCCAAGAGGGATGTGGAGGTGCTGGAACGTGTCCAGAGAAGGGCCACAAGGATGATCAGAGGGCTGGAGCACCTCTCCTATGAGGACAGACTGAAGGAGTTGGGGCTGTTCAGTCTGCAGAAGAGAAGGCTCCCAGGTGACCTAATTGTGGCCTTCCAGTATCTGAAGGGGGCCTTCAGGAAGGCTGGGGAAGGACTTCTCAGGATCTCAGGTAGTGATAGGACTAGGGGGAATGGAATGAAGCTGGAGGTGGGGAGATTCAAGGCTGGATGTGAGGAGGAGGTTCTTCACCATGAGAGTGGTGAGACCCTGGATTGTGTTGTCCAGGGAGGTGGTCGAGGCCCCATCCCTGGGGGTGTTTAAGAGCAGGCTGGATGAGGCTCTGTCCAGCCTGATCTAGTGTGGGGTTTCCCTGCCCATGGCAGGGGGGTTGGAACCAGATGATCCTTGTGGTCCCTTCCAACCCTGAATGAAACTATGAAACTATGAAACTATGAAACTATGAAACTATGACTCGACCCCCTCATCCAGATCATCAATGAAGATGTTAAAGAGGACGGGGCCCAACATGGGTTGTGGGTTTTTTCTTTTCAAAGGCTAGATGGGCGTTTGTCTAAAAGAGGTTAAAAAGACATGCCCATGGGGGTGCTCTAATTCACTTTACTCCAAAAGCAGGGCTTGCAGAAGAGCAGCAGAATTTGTCCCATGGTCAGGCATGGTTGTGTGTTCAGTAAGGCTATGGACCCTGGAGGGTAGGAGGATGCTGCAGAGGGACTTGGACAGACTGGGTCAGTGGGCTGAGGCCAATGGTATGAGGTTCAACAAGGACAAGTGCAGGGTCCTGCACTTTGGCCACAATAATCCCATGCAGCGCTACAGACTGGGGGATGAGTGGCTGGAGGACGGCCCGGCAGAGAGGGACCTGGGAATGCTGGTTGACTGCAGCTGAACATGACTGTGCTGGGTTGAGGCAGCCCCCTTCCCCACCCCTGGCAACAATAAACACTCAGACAAACGGATTGCAAAAGTGATGGAAAGTTTAAATAGAGAGCAGTGAACTTTTACAGAAAAGCCAAAAGCACAGTGACAAAGAAAAATCCCAAAGCAGACCCAGAGAGATCCCATCCCCACCTGAGGGTACACCCGAGACCCCCAGGGCTCCTTCTTCCCCCTCCCACTGCTAGGCTAGTCTCAGCTGGCCAGATCTGAGACTGCCCATCCCCCCGTGGCCTTGGGCCTAGCCAGGCCCAAAGCCAGGAGACATCTCCTCAGTTACCGGCTGACGGAGGAGGAAGAAAAGAGATAGTGCTAGACTCCGCACTGGATCTTATAGTGGTGCAAAGGATTGTGGTATGAAACACTACATAATTTCCTGTGTCCACCCCTGGGCTGGATTTCTGGACACAGGAAGTAAACACTGCAGGGGGGCACCCAGCTCAAACTGTAACAATGACCCAGCAGTTTGCCCAGCTGGCCTGGAAGGCCAATGGCATCTTGGCCTGTATCAGGAATAGTGTGGCCAGCAGGACTAGGGATGTAATTCTGTCCCTGTACACAGCATTGGTGAGTACTCACATTGAGTACTGTGTGCAGTTCCGGGCCCCTCGCTTCAGGAAGAATATTGAGGTGCTGGAATGGGTCCAGAGGAGAGTGATGAGACTGGTGAGGGGGCTGGAGGGAACATTGTATGAGGAGAGGCTGAGGCAGCTGGGGTTGTTTAGCCCAGAGAAGAGACTTAGAGGGGACTTTATCACTCTCTACAACTACCTGAAAGAAGTTGTAGTCAGCTGGGGCTCAGGCTCTTCTTCCAGGCAACTTAGTGACAGGACAAGAGGGCATGGTTTGAAGCTGTGCCAGGGCAGGTTTAGGTTAGATATTAGGAAGCACTTCCTCACAAAAAGCCTGATTGGGAACTGGAATGGACTGCTGAGGGAGGTGTTGGAGCAGCCATCTCTTGAGGTCTCAAAGAAAAGATTGGATGTGGCACTTGGTGGCATGGTTTAGCTGATGTGTTGTCATGGGCTGGACTTGATGATATCAGAAGTCTTTTCTAGCCTCAGTAATCACAGAATCACAGAATCACCAAGGTTGGAAGAGACCTCAAAGATCAAGTCCAACCTGTCACCACAGACCCCATGACTAGACCATGGCACCAAGTGCCACGCCCAATCCCCTCTTGAACACCCCCAGGGATGGTGACTCCACCACCTCCCTGGGCAGCACATTCCAATGGGGAATGACTCTCTCTGTGAAAAACTTTCTCCTCACCTCGAGTCTAAAACTCCCCTGGCACAGCTTGAGACAGTGTCCTCTTGTTCTGGTGCTGGTTGCTTGCAGGATTCTGTGATTCTGTGACACGGTTGCACAAAAGAGGTCCCACTGTGCCTGCACGTGCATGGGGGTTTGCACACCAGTTCCATTTTAATGTAGAATGCTGCTTTTAAGGAAAAAAAAAAGACCCAAGCAGTGTCATTGAAGAGTGTACCAGGGCAGCAGCTGCACAAGCTGTACAAGCCCCTCTTTACATTCTGCAGGGAAAGCAAGAAAGTGTCAACAATGTCAAACAGAACAAAACGTTAGGAAAGCCTGGCCACCCTGGAGCAGAAAGGCTTCACTGGCAAAGTATCCAGGCAAGACAGAAACTGCAGAAGTGCAGCCAAGAAAAGGGAAATCTTGAGCCTAGGCCAAGTGATTAGCTCAAGCTGTTAGGCAGCCCAGACAGAGCTGCAGGCTTGTGCTGACAGCAGGGTGTGCTGGGCTGCAATGTCAGGCTGAGCTCCAGCCAGTCTCACCTGCAGACATGCACTCCAACTCCATCCCTATGCCCTGTGCCATTCCCAAGAAGAACATGGCTATGATGCAGCAGCTCCACAGTGCCAAGGGCTGTTTCTGGGGATACATGGGTGCTGGAGGGGCTGTGGTTTCCAGCTGAAGCTTCATGGTCTTTTTTGGTCCTAACTCCACCAACACTGCTCTCCTAAAATCTTGAGACCAGAGGAGATAGAGAAGTGGCTGGTGCACAGTAGGGACTCCCACCTTTCCTACCCCAAGGTGTCTCCCAGTCCTGGCCATCCCTTGGCACACATCCTGTCCTACAGATCTGCAGCCTAGAGCCTCTCCTCACTTCCATGTAGCTACCATTTGTCCTCTTTCCCCCAGCCTCCATTTCTTCTGGCTGGAGATCCTTGGCTTTTGGGTGTTCTTGCACTGCCAGTCCTCCTTCCACTTCCCCAGACCCTCAGTTTCCTCCCAGCTGCAGGAGGTTGCAGACCAGCTCCTGGGCTGTAGGTCTTCAAGACACAGGACCAGGCACTGCTTCCATCTGAGAATGTCCTGCAGCAGGACCGACATGGTCTGTGTCCCAGACTTGCACCAGACCAAGAACCCTACAGCCTCCTCTGCCCAGTGTCAGCCTAAAAGCCAACAGAGCAGTGAAAGAGAGCAGCCCCCAAAGCTTTTCGTCCATCTCACATGGCTTCGGATTTGTCAACAAGGGAGTTGCTGTCCAGCCTCTGTCGTGATTTGGGCCCAATCAGGCAACAAAGCACCATGCAGCCACCTTCTCACTCCTACCCCCCTTCTTTGGCATGGTGTTGTGAAGAGGTTATTAAATTTATGGATATGAAATATGAATTATTGAAATAGCAATTGTTATTAATTATAAAATTATTAATAACCTATAAATCACTAACTGATATACATGTTCTAGCACACCTTCATGAAATACATTCCATAAGTGGCTTAGTGTTATGATTAGAACTTAATGGAACTATCTACAGACTATTTCTATATTTATATAACGAAGGGTGCGGTTCTGCCGCTTGGCCACTAGGTGGCGACTCGGCGGGACGCGGGTGGCTTCTGGCTATATACAGCAATATTATAATCTTTCTGTGAATCAGTGATCACTCTGCTAGACGCGGATACTTTGAACTGAGTGCTAGTGGATGGCAAGCACGTGGAAGATACTCTGTAGCTGTTGTTTGTAGCAAGGTGGAGGTTCGGCAGACTACTGTCGCTGGACTGGTTCCTAGTCGAGTTGGACGGCGGAGTTGGGTTACTGTTTTCTCTCTCCGCAGCAGTGGAGAGGGAATAATGGGACCTGGGCTTAGCTCGGAAGCAGGTTCCCTTCAGGACTCGATCAATTCCCTCCAGACAACAGGGAACGGTCCTGGTCGGGGTCGGCCTGTGGGGTTGGCCCTTGGAGTCGGCTCTCATGACAGGGCACGGCGATGGTTGCCAGCAGGCGGGCTCGGAGGTTTCCAGTCAGACAACGACAGCAGACAAAGACTATGGGGTTGGGCTGGCTATGGCGAATATCGGGGCTCATGTAAACGGCCTCAGGGAGAGAATGTGGTTGTGTTAAGTGGTGGCTTATTGTTTACTGGGCTTAAAGGAATAGCGGGACGCTCGGAGTGGTCCTAGGTTTGGTGCAGTATATGCATGAACAGTGCTTTAGTCTTCCCTGAGGTTCACAGGGCTCAGAGCGGCACACGTGGCGGCTCCTCTCCCGCTGTGGTGGGGCTAGGCATATGTAGACTCAGTCTCAACCAAGTCCCTTCTCCCCGGCAACTGGGCAGATCTTACCCTTGGGGGTTGGTCCAGTCCTCCTGTGGCACGGTGGGCTCTCCCAGTCAGTATGACTGGCTGTAGCGACGCTGGGCTTCTCGGGCTCAGCCCAGGTCCTCCATCTGGAGATGATCCTCGCAATTGCTTCTCATGATGCAGAGGCTTTCAGTATGCGTGCATGTATGACAGAAGCTAACAACAATAAGCTCAATGGCTCGAGAGTTGTTCTCTCGAGCAAGCACAGAGACAAAGTGAATGAGGGGGCAACTTGTTTACCAACTGGGGTGATACTTATAGATTCCTTGAGGCTGGGCTTGACCAATGGGCACTCTCATAAACAACTGGCTTCAGCCTATAGAGAGCGTGAAGCTAGAGTTGTGCCCATACTTGGTGTTTGCATGAGCACTGCATACGCTGGGTGCGTGCTGGCCTGACTGATGCCTTGGCTTTTGTCTTCCTCCTGAAGGAGGGAGAACTTGTCCACATGCTGGGACAAGATTCGATATCTGGGCATAATGTGCCTTCACCACACATGGGAAGAAGAAAATGCAACAAGAAGGTTAAGGGTCAAAGGCAAAGGACAGGAACCAGTTATGGACATGGGCTAAAGACAGACTCGACTTGAGGAAACAAAACCACCATCAGTTTACCAATTGAATCAGAGCAGGATGGTGATAAATACAACTAGATCTTAAAATTACCTTACCCCTATCCTTCCCCTCTTCAACTTCTTCAGCGACCTGGATGAAGGGAACAGAGAGTGTTCTCAGCAGGTTTGCTCAATACACCAAACTGGGAGGAGTGGCTGACACACCAGAAGGTTGTGCTGCCATCCAGCATGACCTGGACAGGCTAAAGAGTTGGGTAGAGGTGAACCTCATAAAGTTTGGCAAGAGCAAGTGCAGAGTCCTGTGCCTGGGACTCCATGTACTGACTTCCTGGAGCGCAGCTCTGTGGAGAAGGGCCTCAGCGTACTGCTGGAGGAGAAGTAAACCATGAGCAAGAAGTGTGCTCTTGTAGTCAAGAAGATAATATAGGTGACTTGGGGTGTATTAAGAAGAATGTGGCCATCTGGCAAAGTGAGGTTCTACTTCCCCTCTGTTTGCCTTGGTGAGGCCACACACACAGTACTGTGTCCCCTGGGTGTGGGATCCTCCTCAGGATGCTGATGGGATTCTACTCCACTGTTGATCTCCCAGAACTGCAAGGGCTCAGCCTGACATCTCAATATGGGCCAAAGGGGAATGGAGGCTCCATCATGCCTCTCCTCCTTCTCCCTCAGTGTCTGTGCAGTTGTCTCTCCCACATCCCACTCCTCCCCAAACAAACCCACCCAAGAGGATTTTTTCTCTTAAATATGTTACGTCAAAGGCCTTGGCCAGAGGTGGGCCCTGCTTAGAGCTAGGGGACCTTTCTTGCAGATTCTTACTAAAACCGTGCCAGTAGCCTCCTACTCCCCAAACCCCACCAGACACAAACCCAACACACTTCACTGGGCATTGTTCCTGCCAAGCCACATGGGAGATGGCAAGGAAATTGCTGATGGGTGGCTTTTTGCACAGGTCTCTGAGCTGTTCCACACTTATCCTCTCATGAAAATCCTGGAAAAATTACAGAGAGGAGGACAGGCAGCATAACAGCAAGGAGTCAGGGCTGAAGGCATCCCACCTGGCCACTGCCACCTCAGTGCCATCATGGCATGTCTGAGGGCATTTGCAGAAAGGACCTGGCTCAGAAACTGTGCAGCCCAAAGGTGATGCTGAGGGACACGTGTGTTACAGGGGTCCCTGGAGATGGACGGATTCTCACTTACAAAGGGTCAAGAAGGACCAGGTTGAAGGGTCTTGGCTCTGCTGCCCATCACCTACAGTGACTGCAACATCAATGATGCTGAGGGCAACAAGTGTTAGGGACAGATGGGCTCAAACAGAACAGGAGTTGGCACCTTCTGCACTCCTCTTAGCCAGATCCTCAGCACCATCTTTGTCCCCCTCTGGGCAAAGGCATGACTTTCTCTTCCAACACCACTCCCCCCACCCTGTCTTAATTCTGTTTAAACCAGATTGACTGGGTCCCTCAGCTAGAGAACATACAGCAGGGCCCTACAACCCATGGGCTGGATGTGGCCCCAGTTCCTGTGTCATACCAGGACTTGGACTGCTATGGAAGCTGTGTGGGAGGCTCCCTTGTGCTGGGAGATGCAAGGGAAATTAAAACAAATCTGCAAGGCCTGCCTAGTATTTCCCAATAAGGTGAATATAGCCAGGCCAGATCCTGCCCCAGGGACCATTTGTGCCTGGAATTTGCTGAAATTCCCACTATGCCCTTCCAGCTCCACAGGTCAGAGGTGGGAAGCAGAGCACCACAAGGCACCACAGAGAGCACTCTGGAGCTTGTGAGCCTGGTGGGAGCAGCTGCCCTGGGGGCTCCCACAGCTCTTATCTAGCAGGTCTCCAGGAGGCCAGCAGTGTGGCTGATGCAGCCCAAGAGAAACAGTTATGAAGGTGATGCTTGCATGGCTCATTTATGTTTTGATGGGTTGGATTTCCCACAAGTTTCCCCCCTAGAAATGAGTTCCACTTTAATTAAGAACTGCATTATCAAGAATTCTGCAGGGGTGACTACTAAAGGGATGCTTCATGTTGCCTGTAGTATTCTCAGAGCTGGATCTCTAACACTCCCAGATTGCTCTGGATGAAACTTAAATGTGCCAATGCATACGGTAGTTTCTCCTCTTCCCAAGTCACACAGGATATCCTGACCATTTCTTGCCTGTGTGGGGCTTAGAAAAACATGGACCCCAAATCATTTCATCTTCCTCATCTGTGCTGCCTCTTCTGGTTCCCGAGACTCAGCCTGGGGGAGATGTGGGGGATAGGATGACCTCCCTACATGACACAGGGATGTACTTCAGAGATGAACACTCTCTGTTTAGAAATCCCACTGACTCCAATGGAGGGGGGGAAACCCATCACATTCCCCTTTCACAACGTGAATGGAAAGCCCCTTTCATCACCCTCATGCCTCTTGTAGGGAATAGAGGCGACTGCAGCAGCCCTGATTTCCCCCATTTGGCACCCAGACAGCTGATGGGAGGAGGTGAAGCCTCTCCTTCCTGCCCACATGTTGGCAGGGACTGCAGGCAGCATGAGAGCAGAGGGTCCCCTTCAGCCAGAGGTGGTTAAGGGGTTTATCCCCAGAAGAATATCTTCCCAGCCTTGAACATGCTGCTTTCTCTCTATCAGCAGCTGGGACCCAGGAGCATGTGGGAGCACCGTCTGCTAGAAAAGTGGCCGGGGAACCCCTCACCTGCCACAGGGACCAAGACCCCAAGAAACAAGTTTCAGTCCTTGGGCATGCTTCACTAGCTGCCAAACCCACTGAACATGCAAAGAGGTTTGCTGCTGGGTCTGGGCTTTGCTTTTGGGGCCTCCTTCACAAGGGACTTCATGTCAACTTTCCATATCCCAAGGGCTGATGCTGCTAATTGGCTGGGTTAGGAGCAGCTGTGCCTGGACGTTTGGCCCCTAGCATCAGCAGCCAGGGCCCATTGTCCTTCCTGCTGTGACACCTCTTCGGCAGCACCCTGGAGAGATCAAGTGGGCAAGGCCCCAGAAACAGCCTGCATTCCCCAAACCTGCAGTGAGGCTGGGGTTGATGACTGACACTAATCCTCTGCCAGCTCAACTCTGCTTCTGACAACCAAGATTTCTCTGCAATAACTTGTGAGAGCTAGAAAAAGGCAGGTGCTAACAGATGTTAAGCTGGCATATCCTGTGCTGCTCACCCTGCCTACCTACCCACTCTTTCCTGTCTTGTCACGGCACAGGAACAAATGGAGATAATGCTCTCCTGATGGAGACCATCCCATAAATGAGGCTGGCGACACTGCAGGAATGGAGAACTATGGCCAGTGGCACAGCTGAAGTTTCCTCATGCTTCTTGCCTTGGGGTAGGGAAGCAGGAAAGTTCACAGGTCATCTTGAGTGCAATCACACAGCACCTCCAGGATGGCCAAGGGATCAGGCCCAGACAGCATGGATTTAGGAGGGGCCTAAGCAACCTGATCTCCTGGGGATTGGTCTTTTCTCCCAGGCAACCACCAACAGAACAAGAGGACACAGTCTCAAGCTGCACCAGGGGAGGTTTAGGCTGGAGGTTAGAAAGAAGTTCTTCACAGAAAGAGTGATTGGCCATTGGAATGTGCTGCCCGAGGAGGTGGTGGAATTACCACCATTGGAGGTGTTTAAGAAGAGAGTGGATGAGGTGCTTGGTGCCATTGTTTAGTTGATTAGATAGTGTTGGATGATAGGTTGGACTCGATGATCTTAAAGGTCTTTTTCAACCTGGTTAATTCTATTCTATTCTATTCTATTCTATTCTATTCTATTCTATTCTATTCTATTCTATTCTATTCTATTCTATTCTATTCTATTCTATTCTATTCTATTCTATTCTATTCTATTCTATTCCATTCTAGCCTAGCCTAGCCTAGCCTACCCTAGTCTAGTCTAGTCTAGTCTAGTCTAGTCTAGTCTATGATCAGGTGACTGCCTGGTGGATGTGGGGAAGGCTGTGGATGTAGTCTACCTGGACTTCAGCAAGGCCTTTGACACCGTCCCTCACAGCAAACTCCTGACCAAGCTGTCAGCCCATGGCTTGGACAGCAGCACTCTGAGCTGGGTTAGGACCTGGCTGGAGGGCTGAGCCCAGAGAGTGGTGGTGAATGTTGCCACATCCAGCTGGCAGCCAGTCACTAGTGGTGTGCCCCAGGGATCAGTGCTGGGCCCCATCCTGTTCAATATCGTTATTGATGATCTGGACAAGGGGATTGAGTCCATCATCAGTACATTTGCAGATAACACCAAGATGAACACGAGCCAGCAGTGTGCCCAGGCAGCCAAGAGGGCCAATGGCATCCTGGCCTGCATCAGGAGCAGTGTGGCCAGCAGGAGCAGGGAGGTCATTCTGCTCCTGGACTCAGCACTGGTTAGGCCACACCTTGAGTCCTGTGTCTAGTTCTGGGCTCCTCAATTCAAGAAACATGTTGAGATGCTGAAATGAGTCCAGAGAATGACAACAAATCTGGTGAGGGGTTTGGCGCACAAGCCCAGTGAGGAGAGATTGAGGGAGCTGGGGTTGCTTAGCCTGGAGAAGAGGAGGCTCAGGGGAGACCTTATTGCTGTCTACAACTACCTTAAAGGAAGTTGTAGACAGGCGGATGTTGGTCTCTTCTCCCAGGCAGCCAGCACCAGAACAAGAGGACACAGTCTCAAGCTGCACCAGGGGAGGTTTAGGCTGGATGTTAGGAGGAAGTTCTACACAGAGACGGTGATTGCCCATTGGAATGGGCTGCCTGGGGACATCATGGCAGATAGTACAGTGGTGAGTTATTTTCCCAAGGAGAAACAGCCCCATTCCTGTGCTTCTGTGAAGAGCTGCAGTTAGAACACTGGTGTTTGCTCCCTGCAGTGCCTACACAACTACTGAGCTGCTGGCACACCCCTTCTGTTGGGGATTTCTGCTCTTGTGCAGAAAAAAATGTTTCCAGGAGCTCTGTAGCTGCCTTTGGCCACGATTCAATTTGCAAGGACACCTGGAAACCAGGTTGGCTTTTGGCAGGTGATACTGTGACCCTGGAGCAGAGCATGCTGGCTGGGCTCCCCTCCACTCACCAGCTTTGGATGTGCTGACTGTACAGGCAATGGGGAGGGCAAGGAAAGCCATTTAAGCACCTGTGACCACACTGAGAGACTCAGAGCTGTCCAGGCATGGACCCAAATCTGGACTTGAGGCAAGTTCTTCCCCTTTCATCAGTAGGCTGAGCCTATCTGATGGGAATATCCCAGAGATGTGCTTGGAGGAGAAACTGGGAAATACATAGACTGAGACCTTTGTCCAGGGCCACAGGAAGCTTTTGCAGGTTAAAAGGATCCAGGAACTGCTCTGGTCCTGACCAGCAGCCCCTGGGACCTGGGTATTGACAGTGAAGAGGGCAGGAGGGTGTTTGGCTCTAGGACCACAGAACAGCTGGCTGCAGGGAAAGCAGACCGGATATTCGGGAACTATTCAAAGATTAAATCTCAGCCTGTGGAAAGACTTCTGGCAATTTTCCATCCCTCTTCTCCAAAAGAAAGTGAAAGCTACAGGCTAGAGGGATAAATAGGCAGCGGGGAACACTATCGATAGAGTGGAGAGAGGCTGTGCAGAGCTCACCTCTTCTGTCCAGAGCACCATCATCTCCAGCCCATCATCTGCCAAACTCAGCAGCAAAATGCAGCAGCTGCATCTTCTCTGCCTCAGTGTCCTGGTGCTGGGACATATTCTGGATGGTAAGAACCTCTCAGCCTGCTGCCTTGCTTGTAGAAGGGAAAGGATCCAGTTTCTTGCTCTCTTTTGCATTTGCAGCAGACTTTTAGAGGGACCCATGGCTGGAGCTCTGTCGCAGCCCTCCTGTGACCTCTGCTTGTAACCTGTCCCAGAAGGGACTCTTGTCCTGCCCAAAGTCCAGTCAGGAGCCTGCAGGGCACCAGAGCTGGAACCTGCATTGGGAAAGGCCATGGAACAATCCTGCCTCTCAGAGCCCTAACCCAGCTTGTGCATACAGGACTGAGATTGCCTTGGTCCCAGTCTCCCCAGCACACCATTCTTGAGTGTGGTGGGTTGAAACCTAGAACTACCACAGTGAGGCTGCCTGGGATTAAGTGGCAGGCTTGGGAGCAGGAGGGAAGGTGTCTGGGCAGAGCGCATGTTTGAGGGGCTGTTGTTGTTGGACACAGGGTTTGCTCTAGTCACAGCTGTCTGGATGGGTGCCACCAGGTCCTCTGCTCTGCTTCAGGAAGCTGGGCAGTCCAGACACTTTGTGCTGCTGCTCTGTACCTCATTGCCTTGACAGGCATTAACAGTGAATACAGCATTTGCTTGGAGGGTGAATGAGGTCGCCTACTCTTCAGTGCAGACAGCTGTGATCCTCAGCTGTCACAGGACTGATCATTGTGGTGGTGGTGGGGATAAGGTAGTTACCAAACTTATGACTACTTCAGCAAATAAAGCTGAAGTCATTCCCAGCACACCAGGATTGGTGTCTGTATAGGAGCATCCTCAAACCAGGTGGAGACCTCTATCCTGCCTTGCTTGATGCTGGTGCTGGCCGTGGGGGTGTGGCTGGGATCCATGAATGTAGACCTGTTGCTCACTGCCAGTTTGTTGCTTCTCATCTTCTTTGCTGTCAGAAGGAGACAAAGGGCTTCCAGCACCAGGTCATGGAAGCAATAAAACTTGTGCCTGTGTGTGAGGACACAGCTGGTGGGCACCATCCTGCCTCCTCCACTGGGACAACCTGACAGCCCCTGCATTCTTTGGGGAGGCTGGGTGAAGGCACAGCCAACCCAGAGAGAGCACCGTCATAATGTGTTCCTCCCTCAGTGCACTGCGGGAACAACGCCCTTGACTGCTGCCTGCGGACCAGTGAGAAGCCCATCCCACGGAGAATAGTGCAGGATTATCAGCTCCAGCTGCTGAAGGATGGCTGTGACATCCTGGCTGTTGTGTAAGAGCCCTGGAGGAGGGATGGCTCAGGGACAGTGGCCTCTAGCTGGTAGCAGGGTGGGAGACAGAGCAGCATGGAAGAGGGAAGCTGAGCTGGGTTGAGAGGTGAGGGAATAGGGAAGGTTATGAAAGAGACCCTGGAAATCAGAGGCTTAATCAGAGTAAGATCTCCTCACCCCTACCGTGAAGGGAAAACCTGGGACAAAAGTCAGGGAAGAAAGTAATCTTAAGGTAGATACAGAATAGGGCAGTGAAGGTGGCAGCAGGTGAGATCTTGGGCTGTGGTGTGTCCTGCTTACCTCATCTTGTTTTTTTTTGTTTCCTTATTTTTTTTCCCCCCATGGGCCTGGCAGGTTCATTACCACAAGGGGCAAGCGCCTCTGTGCCCCTGTTGAAGTGCCATGGGTGGTTCGCCTCCAAGAAAAGCTGGATGCCAACCCTGCCAGAAAGGTAAGAGCCATTCCTGTTCTCAGATGAGAAGTGGGGGGGGGGAAGTGCAGAAGTGGGTTTATGCACCACCGAACAGGCTTTTCCCGTTGTGAGTGGTGTTCTGGGAAGAGCTGGGACATGCTCTACTGAGACATGGATACATTGTCTTGGACTTCATCCCTCCTCCCTCCAACTGGGAACAGTCTGGCTCCTCTGCAAGCTCTTTTTCTCCCCAAATAAACACAGCCCTGGAGGTCCTGACTATCTAGTGTCACCCTGGACTGCCCCTGATGGGTATCACTCCTGAATTCTTTGTGCAAGCTTGGAGTTCACAACTTAGACATCTTCACGGGAAGGGCTGGTAATGAGTTTGGTAGGTGCTTTGCAAGCCCTGCCAGGTCTGTGCTTCACTACTATGACTTTGCCAGGGGAGGTCACCCCTTGATGACCTTGGTGGGAAAGGGACTCTGGGGAAGCTCTGTCTCCAAGGATCACACTCATTGTAACCGGGTTTTTCACTTCTGCAGGCCAAACGGCAGAGTCAGTAGGCTCCAGCGAAGCCCATGGCTGTCCCCAGCACCTGGAGTGGGGCTGACTTGCACCTGTGAATCTGAAGCTGATGGAGCCAATCTGTTTCCACCTCCAGCCACAGGGCTGATCCTTCTTGGGACTCAAGCCAATGTAGGAGGCTGGGCAGAACTCTTCCTGCTCTTTCTTCTTTCTTCTGTCTCTGATGTGACCTAGCAACCTGCATCAGGCTGAGCTGGTGGCTGTTGGACCAGAGACTGCCACCTTAGGAGCCTAGAAGCTGACTGATTAACTATTCTGTGAGATGAGGTTGGGCACTCTCAGCCTTCTCTTTAGCTCAGCACTAGTTTGATCCCCTTGGTTTTTCCATCATCAGCTCCAAGCCTGAGTCCTTCTGCATCTCTGGGAAGGGCTACCAGGACTTGTGTTGGGGTGGAGAGAAGGGATGGAGGTGTTCCTCACCGGATGTGTATTGCTCTGCTGCTTCTTGGAGCACAGCAGTTCTCAGAAAGTGTGGGTCTGATGCAGTTCCCCTCTCACACCCTGATTGTCAGTGATACAGAACCAGCAGAATAGGCAGTGATGTTGATCTCAGCTCCTGCTCTCCTCAGGGACATTGCCCCCCTTCTTGGTCCCTCAGGCTACCACCAGGTTCAGACCCTGCCACCAGTCTCCTGCCTGAGCATGGATGCACAAGCAGTGTTCACATCACTCTCAGGTATTTGCTGCTAGATGTTTGATGTAAGTTATGGGTGTCAGCTGCTTCTTTTCACTCTCTTTATTGTGGTGTGATTTTGTTAAATAAAAACTCATGGTTAGTCAATTTGCCTCATGCTTGGGCCCAAAGGCCAAGGTGGAGTGTGGGGCATGCAGCCAGCACTCCTTGTCATGCTTCAGTGGCAAGAGGGCTGCACTGGGGTGCGAGGTGAGGGATGGGGCCTTTCATAGAGGTGAAAGAGACAACCTCTGGATTGCAAGTCTCTCCTGTGAGTCTCCAAGCACCATGGTGAAGTGGATGTACAGCTCTACGCTGCTCTGTCAGGCTGCTAGAGCAGGTCTCCAGGGGGTTGTACTGCAGAGATGGGCTGGGAGGGAGTGTGCCAGTATTGCACTGTCCATCTCAAACTACTTCAGTCGCACTGGTGTAGCTGCTGGACTGGAGCTCCTCAGCTTTCAGCTCTCATTGGAGTGTGGGAGCTGCTGGAACAGCAGCTTTGTCCTGAAGAGACACTGAGGCACAGAATGGCCTGTTGCCCTGTTAGTTCAGTGCTTGCTAGCAGCTGCAGTAAAAATGAACAAAAAGAGCTATTAGGGAAATGGAGGTGGGTGAAGACACTTGATCCTGGGCATATCCATGGAAAAAGCATAGAGGGCAGTCTACCAGCTCCTCCCATTCATCACTGATGGGAATCCCTGCCCATTTCTTCCCAGTTCTGGGGTCTTCTATGCTGTGCACTGGGACTGTGATCCTGCTACTCTAAGGTGGCTTCAGATCCCCTTGGAAACTGTCCTTTTGTCTTGGACATGAAATGTTTGAAGAAAGCTGCTCCATTCAGCTGAAGCATGGGCTGAACGTGCAGGGGTTTGCATGGTTAACACCCAGGCCCCAAGCTCTCCTCCCAGGGACCACAGTGTGAAACCTGGCTATCCACATAATTAAATTATTTACATGAACTTGTCCCACTTCTGGTGACAGCTAGCAAGCTTGGGCAGAGTCTGTGAGTGAATAACCCAGGGACTGTTGCTGAAGGCAGGGGTGAAGTGGCTATCAGTCCCTCCAGTGGATGGCATTCATGGAGGTGCAACAGATGGGCTGTCAAAGCCCGGGCATGTTCAGGCACCTGACGGCTTTGGTTGAGATCTATTGAGTATAGTCTTAGCCCTGGCCCTTTTCTCTCCTCATTTGCTGACTCCCTTGATTGGTACCTGAGGTTTCTTTTTCAGGTGTTCCCCACTCTTGGACTCCTCTCTGGGCTTGGGTGTCTTTTGGAATGACTTTTTCAGAGCACCATCTGCCCCAGCTCATTAACTATAGTGACAGTGCCAGTAATACAATGCTGAGGAGGAGGAGGAAGAGGAGGAAGGCTGGCATGGAAAGAGAGGCCAAGACAAAAAATATAAGTGGGAAAGGAGGATAATTGTTTCTTGCCTGGGCAGAAGCCTTCCTGCTGCTCGCTCAGTGACCTGTGAGGGGTCATGTTTGAGGAGCGGGGGAGGATGCTTGGTATGTGCTGAGCTGCTGCTGCTGGTGTGGGGCCCTGTGCATGGCAAGGGCTTCAGAAAGCACTTAGACTGTGTCAGATTCATCCTTGGCTGGAGGCTACTCTGACAAGGAACCGGGGATTCTGGCCCAGTTCCTTGGGAAGCTGAGGGAGAAGGGGCTTGCACCCATCTCTTGTTGGAAGAAGGTTTAATTTTTTTCTGTCAGAGTTTGAGGGCTGGCTTGGTCAACGTGCCTGTAAGAGTGTAGCTGCAAAGCCCATAGCTCCTGTCTCTGCCCTCCTCAGAGCAATATAGCCATTCATCACAGAAGCCTGCCAGGTCCTGATCTTCTGTGAATCTCAAGCAGATGGTGCTCCAGGTTGTGGCTCTGACAGCAGGCTGCCCATACCCACCGAGGGAAGGACAGGAGGAGATGTTGTCCTGTGCCAAGGATGTGGTCCTGGCTGGGTGCTCCCCCTCTAGGCCTGCAACAGCTGTCCTTTCTCCAGAGCACAACTCGTGGACATCTCTCAGAACCCAACAGGCCTTAGTACTTCTAAAACTGTGGAGTGAGTTTTTCTGCTACAAAATGTCAATGATCTCTGTAGAGGGAAGCAATCACTTTCCTTTGAGAAAGCAGCTAGCCACTGCCGTGTCAAAAAACTGTGGGTTGCAGTCAAGAGCTAGTTTCAGTAAGAAAATGTTCCTCAGACTCCTGTTTCTCTCTCCACAACCACATTTTTCCTGCTCTTTGCCTACCCTCACTGCATCTTTAGAGATTGGTGGGACAGGATCAGCATCTGATGCAGACATACCCTTGGTAGGCCTGGGGCAATAAGCAGGGAAAACTTTGGAGTGAGGTGTTCTAGCGCATTGACTGAATCAGCTGCAGTCCTTTATCCACACCCAGAGCCTGTATCTCACACACTGTCTAATTATAAGTTATTATACTGGAAAGCTTTCCTAGGGGGCTGACAAAACAGCTGCTCTTTTGTTGGCTGTACCCAAGACCAAGAAAGAAAGGCAAAGGTGCACCTGTGCAAGCAAACTGAGCATGCTTTGGGTTGTTCTTTGGCTGCCAGCTTTCATAGCTGGGATCAGGAGAGCAGTCCTGTCTCTCCCAAGTATGGTTGTTTCCAATTCCTTCCAGGCTGCACTCTAGGGGTGCGAGACACAGAAGATACAATCTGCTGGAGTCCCAGGGTATGACCTGGCATGGGCATTCCCAGACAGGAGGTAGGACTGAAGGTCCATCCCCAACCCACCCGTCTCCTTCTCTGCAGCAAAAGTGGACACCAAAGGGAAATGCTACACCATTCTCATTTGGTGCCATAATACCTCTTTTAGTGGCCTTAATGGAACCAGGCTTTTTTGCTTGCCTCCAAATAAACGGTTTACAGGGGCTTTTCCTGTCACTGGCTTCCTTGCTGTCTTGCATTTGTTGCTTCTGGAGTGACTGGGGAGAAATTATGTGAGCAGCACTGCTGGGGATAAAAGATGTTCCTCCTCCTACAGCCTGTGCATGGCCTCTTCATGTTGCTCCTTAGTGCAGAGGTGTCCACAGGAGCTCTGAGCACATTTGCCAGCATAAGGGGCAGCTGTCCACCATGCTGGTAGTCTGTGCCTGAAGTCAAGGCACAGGGCTGCTCTCCATAGACATAACTCCCTTGGCATCAGTTCCAGACCCAGCTGGCTCAGGGACCTGCCTGGATTTTTGTGAGGAGATGGGACACATGAACAGTTGGGAAGGGTGGGAAGACTGGTAAGGAAAAGCCCCACTCAGTCTAATCCCTTTGTGCTGTTTGCTTTTGCATAAAGAGTAACATGTGTGAGTGATAGGGAAGATCCAGGCCTGGCATCCCTCCTCCTCAGGCCTCTGCTTGCCCTTCCCTTTCATTCCCAGCATGTCATCACTGGTGCTGCTTGTCTGGACTTTTTGTTTTGTCCTGTGGGAAGATGCCAGCACCCTTGGCCAAGTTATTGGGCTCCAAGCAGTAGCTAGTGCCATCTCTGCACCCTTCTCCTGTAACTGAACTCTCCCTGGTAATATCACCCAGTCTGTACCTCTGTGGTCTCGCTCTTGGATCGTATTCCCAGGATCAGAACACAATTCCTGGCCCCAGTTCCTGGAGTCAAGCTAGGCCCATAAATTGTCTGACATGGGTAGCCCTGTGCCCTGCAGGGCTCACCTCTGTGCTTTTAGAAGTTGCAGGTACTACAACTTATTGCAGTGTAGGCTCAGCCATGAGTCAGGTGCACCCTTGCCCACATCCCAGGGCTCAAAGCACCCTTTGGAAAGGGAGGGGTAACCCATCCTCTCTGCCCTCAGTTGCACTCCTCTTTATGCACAGTAACAGTAAAAACCAGACATTGAAAAGAAAATGATGAGGACAGGGAGACTCGTACTGCTGACAGATATCTCTGGAAAGTACCTTCCCCATTCCCCTCTTCATCCCTCCCCGTGGACAGGTAGGCAGGGGTAGGAGGCAGTCTCAGAAGCCCTTCCTTTAATCTTTGTTTAGCTCTATCAAATGCAAACCTCTATCCCCAGGGTCTCCCTTTCCCTTTGTCTTCTTGGCCCCATGTTACCTAGTTTCTGCCTGGTTTCCTTGGACCCTTTTCCCCCGAGTGGTGACCCTTTATTTGAGTGGTGTCTGACCCTTTACCTGAGAGGTGTCTGTTCTGTGCTGGTCCAGAGGGAATCTGCTTGGTTTGGGAGATGTACCCTCTGTAGCCTTTGGTCTGCCTCCTCTAGAAACACATCTTACTCTTCTCCACTTTCCCACAGAATTTGTTGCAGATGTTTTGGCTGGGAAAACCCCTCTTTTGACTGTCCCCATAGTGCAAGTACACAACTGTGTTTACATGTACATTCCTTAATCTTGTTTAAATTTTCAAACCATGACTTTCTACTATCTCTGGCTATACAGGAAAACAGCATTTATCATCAGGAGCCTTGTGAGCTGCTGAACTGGCCTCTGGTAAAGAAATAAGTACTTTCCTTGCTTTCCTTGGAAGACCTGCAGGCTGCGGTTTCTGACCTTTTATTTAGTTGAGGCTTTTGAGAAGGCACCAGTCAGCGTTTGCAGTGACGGACAGCAGCCACTGTGTCGCAAAGAACAAAAGCAGAAGTGTCCCGGATACGCTACAGCTGCTTCTCACAGCGCTTGGTTTCGTTTCTCAGCTATTGTGCAATGTATCCTCCTTTGCCCCTTCCAAGGACAGCGACCCCAGGGAATTCCCTCTATCGGAGCCTGCAGCTCTGTGGATTTCACTGCCTGAGGTGAGAGAAGGGCTGAAGTCCACTGGGTTGATCACGGCTGTTGCCGAAGGCTGTGCCTGTGCTGTGCAGTGGTTTGTTGCTGAGCCTATGGAACGTGACTCGGTTGGCTTGGGCAGGGCAGCAGACACTTATTTCTGCCAGTAGTTTTGCCCTGTTTGCATTGTATTGCCCCCTATCGTAGAATTACAGAATCATCAGATGCTTTGGTTTGGAAGGGACCTTTAAAAGTGATCTAGTCCAGTCCCTCCTGCCGGGACATCTGCAACAAAACAGGTTGCTCAGAGCCCTGTCCAACCTGACTTTGCAGATACACAGGGATGAGGTATCTACCACCTCTCTGGACAGCCAGGGCCAGTGTCTCACCACTTTCTTCCCTGTATCTAGTCTAACTCTACCCTCTTTTAGTTTAAAGCCATTACTCCAGTCACAAATGAGCTTACTATAAAGCCTGTACCCATGTTTCTTATAGGCCCCCTGCAATCATTGAATGGCTGCAATAAGGTCTACTCAAAGCCTTCTTTTCTCTAGGCTGAACAACCTCAACTCTCTCAGCCCTCCTTCATTATAGAGGTTATAATGGCTCTCTTCTGAACCAGCTTCAACAGGTCCCTGTCTTTTCTATGCTGAGAACCCCAGAGCTGAAGTCCATGTAGGAATTTAAATACCTGCACCTTCCTCAACCATGTTTCTTTTGCGGCAGCCTAGATACCTCAGCACAGACACAGGCAGTAGCAGGAACTTTGCAGCATGACTGGGGATGGTGTGAGGGAAGATCTTTCTACCTTGGCCTGGCTGCAAGCTAAGCTGCTTACTAGCCCTGCTGCTAGCAGATCCAGTGCAGCTGGCTTGTTGCAAAAATTAGCATCTCCTCACATACCCATGTGCGGTAGAACCAGTGTTTAAAACTGTTACTGCAGACTAAAGCAAGAAGTCACTACAAGGAGCCATTTGTGAGTCAGCTTCACACCAAGAGGTGCTCAGATCCCCAGCCCAGTGTGGCAGCTGGTGGTGCAGTGGTAATAGGAGAAATGGGGATCAGGTTACAGCTGCTGGGATGAGGACAAGTGTCCTGAGACTTGCTGCAACTGCATCGAGGTGTTCCCTTCCATCCTGGAAAGCACAACTGTTTTAATTTACCACTGAGCTTTGTTCAGTGATGATTTTGTGCATCACTCATGAGTCGTCCTGTAGTGCAGGAGTCATTTAATTCAGTCTTGGTGTGAGAAGTTATATAGAATAGAATAGAACAGAACAGAACAGAATAGAATAGAATAGAACAGACCAACCTATCACGCAACATTATCTAGTCAACTAAGCCATGGCACCAAGCACCCCATCCAGTCTCTTCTTAAACACCTCCAGTGATGGTGACTCCACCACCTCCCTGGGCAGCACATTCGAATGGCAAATCACTCTCTCTGTGAAGAACTTCTTCCTAACATCCAGCCTCATCCTCCCCTGGTGCAGCTTGAGACTGTGTCCTCTTGTTCTGGTGCTGGTTGCCTGGGAGAAGAGACCAACCCCCACCTGGCTGCAACCTCCCTTCAGGTTGTTGTAGACCACAATAAAGTCTCCTCTGAGCCTCCTCTTCTCCAGGCTAAGCAACCCCTCTGGGAAGATGTGTGTTATGTTGGGAGGGTTGTGGAGTATAGCAGTGAATTTGATCAGAGGTCTGGATGACCTGGGTTCCAAGCACAGGCTGAAGGATCTTGGGTTTACCCTGCTTCCAGGAATTGGTAAGATGGTCTCCAAGTGCACAGAGGGAAACTGTTAAAAGAAAGTGAAAAAAATACTCTCTGAGTTTACTTCTGCTATATCAAGAAACTACTGAGATCCTGGGGTCAGGCTTTAAGGGGGAATTCCACTGAGCAAGAAGAGTCGGCTGAAGAAATGCTGCATGTCCACTGCTGGGAACTTTTACAGATAGGCTAGTTCCTGCTGAAAAGCTCTGTCGCAGTGCAGGAAAAAATAGATGACCTGGGGCAGTCCTTCCTAATCCTTCCTTCCCCCTGTTATTCTGGCATACCAGGTTCCTAGTTAACAGGATGGGCTTCCTCTGCCTCATGCTATTCCTCTGAGTGCTTTATGATATCATGGGGAACATGACCTTGGCAATCTCTCTAGAAGGTGGAGGTGGGGAGGGTAAAGTCATACTCTGAAGTCCCCACTCTCTTGTGTGCTTGTTGTGAGTTTGCTGATGGCTACCAAAACCCCTACTCCTTGGGTGCAAATCAAGGAATTGGTCTACTGACCATGTTATGAAAGTGCCTTGGGGTCATGTGGAGAGCTTGGCAAACTAGGCTGAAGGAAGTAGATCTTGTGTGGCATCCATGAACTGCCTTTGAAGTGGAGCAGGCTGTGCAAATGCTAACAGCAGTATGAACGATCAGCAGTGAAAAACAGCATCCTTGCTGGCTGTCACCGTCTGGGCCACATGCTAGTGTGCTCCTAGCAAGGGCCTTGGCAGCTGTGGCTCTGTTTCACCAGCATAATTTGAGTATGGCTTTGAGGAAAAAAAGAAATCAGTCAAAGAGAGAAAATAAAAGAGCTCTTTGGGACAAATGTGAAGGCAAAGGGTTTAGCATCAAATGCCTTTTGAAAGTAGCTGTGGAGCCTTGCTCTGAGATAAAGGCTGGTTTGAAGCTGGAGAGCTAGGTGGCAGGACACGCTGTTCCCATTTTGCCAAATGCTTTCTGGACCACCTGTCTTTCCAAGGCTGGGTCCCCACAGAGCTGCTGTGGTGCTGCATGCTCCAGTGGGGTGGCTGGGTCTGTTACTGGGATCGTGATGCTCAGCCCAGGCCAGAACCAAAGGCAGGGCTGAGGGTGTCATGGAGAGGAGGAAGCTTTTCAGGGGTCCTTTCTTTCTCTGGACAACTCATAGGGCTAGAGAGAAATCATACAATACTTTATCTTCACCCTTATGAGGTTTTCAGGGTTTTTGAGTAGAAGGCAATGAGAGTTTGGCTGCCCTGCTGAGTAGTACTAAATGGAGGCAGTGAGTTTGGGGTGTTGCAAGGTCTGAAGCATCTGAGTCAAGAGAGTTTTAACCAAAGCAGGCCCTAAAGAGTTTATGCTCAGTGCTTTAAGAGAACGAGGAAGGGCTTGAGTAGAAAACATCTGGAACAAGATCAAACGCCAGACACACTCCTAAACAAAGAAGATACATGGCCTTGGAGGAGAAAACAGACATGTAAAAGGAGATGGAGGCAGCTGACAGCAGACTTAGTTTCTCTGGATCTCATTTGTCTTCCTTGTGCTGCAACAGTCTAAACTCCAATGCCTGGGGACTGTGTGTACCAGAACACACTGAAGCCCTTCATCGTGTGCTGGCAGACAGGACAAGTCCATGATGAGCAGAAGCTTCCAGCTATCCAGAGGAATTCTGTCTTGTTTGCATCATCAATTTTGAGGCTGCAGCCTTTCCTACACTGCATACAGGCAAGTGCAGGGAGAGAACAACTTCTTTCAGCAGGGCATTGACTCCTGTAAATGTGACCCTGGGGTGATTTTCTACAAGGGCTCTGGCGAGGCTTCAGGAAGGTCATTGCACTCTCTGCTTCCCACCCTTCAGGTCAGTATGGGTAGGAATGCTTCCTGGTCCAGATCTCTCCCCTTGTAGAGCACTTACACAAGCCTTCTGGGTCAGTACTTTCCAGTCTGAACATCCCAATCTGCTCAGCATTGCTGCTTCTCTTCCAGAAGCTGCTCTCCCATTTCAGACTCTGTGTGTGAAGAGATGGCAGGTACTTCTGCAGTGATTTGATATGGATCAGTTACAAAGGGCTTTCTCTGAAAGCCAAGAGATTGAGTCTGGGTATGCCTCTGGTGTCTGAAACTCCATGCTACACTTGTGTGAGCCATCAGAGGCATTGTGGAAAAAAAGTTGAATGTAGAAGTTCCCAAGCTAGCTTTTTCCTCAGCTGCATGGAAATGGAGTTGAAGCAGGCCATGGTGGATGGGTATCTGAGACTTCCCCATGGAGCAGAGGGGTCTGCACTGCCCCAGAAGCAGCTTCTTCCTTCCCAGCCTTCCTGTTCAAAGATTGCCAAGCAAAGAATGACCAGGGACAGGAAAAGGCCATCAAAGAGAGTAAAGCTTCAATCTGTGGGGGAAGAGCTGTCAAGAGTGCAAAGGCAACACAAGGTGGGGAGCTGTGAAAGTCTGTGAAACAAATAAGATGTGCTAGGCTGGTATTCCTGCCATGGTACAGCAGCGAAGAGCGGAAAGTCCCTGGCTGGCTCTTCTGTGTCTGATAAGGCAGGCTGGGTACACGCCCTGCCAGGGTGATGGGCAAGCCTGTCTTGTGTGGATGCACATGCATGAAACCTGATGGAACTCCTTCACCAGTTCCTCCTGGGTGCTGGGAGGGGGCTGGCAGGGAAGGACAACTCTGTTTTTCTCTGTTTCTTACACTTTTTCTTATGTATCTAGCAGCAGTCTTGGCTCCAGAGAGAGAGAAAGTGATATAGTCTCTGTCCTGACCCAGCACTGCTGTTGTCTCCTCTGCCCTTTACACTGCTGAATTTCACCTGGTATCTGTGACAGCCACTTATATGTGTAAGACATACTATCACTCCTCTGAATCGCCAGAGAGCATCGTTAACCGGCTCCCATAACCCGTCCCACAGGGTCCTGAGGTGGCTTGCTGTTGGACCAATCCCTGAAGCTACTGCCCTTTCCAAAGCCCCCAACTCCCAGTAAAGCTGGGATGAGGTGGCAGAGGCTCTTCCTTGCTCTTCATATCTAGGAGATCTTCCCCTAACCAGTGTTTCTCACATCCTGAGAAAGTGTCTGCAGGTAGAAGAGCTATGATCATTGTCCAGGAGTCAGTGTGCCACTCCTATGACCTTTGTCCTGCTGGAACAAGAGCTCTCCTGGCTCTCTGCCCTGCTCTAGCAGTGCTTAACCATGTGCCCTCCACCTCTCTGAAAAATCCTGGCCAGTACTAAAAAGGCAACCGCCTACCCGGCAAACTCCAAGTCTGGCTGTCACACGGAGCTGTTCCTGGCTCTGTGTGTGTGTGACAGCATATCCCAGAGACCCAAATTAGTAGCAGCAGAGAAAAGCATGCTGGAGAGGGCTTTGACCGAGGGCTTCTGGGTGGAGCCCAGGGCTCAGGACATGATGCGTGAAGCTGGGCTGTCTTTTTGTGTGCTCCTTGTGCCATGCTTTACTACTGCAATAGGCTCCTCCAGCTCCTTACAGTAGAGAAGTGGTTAGGTCCTGGCTTCCAGGGAGGATGGTAGGGGACAGGTCTAACTAGTGTGGTCTGGTGCTGGCTGAGGACTGAAAAACTGCAACATATTTTAGGTAGTTTTTTTAGTTTGGTTGTTGCCTGTGGTGATTTTTTTTGTGTGGTTGTTGTGGGTTTCTTTTAAGGGGAGGGTTTTTGTGTGTGATTATTTTTTGGTGGGGGGAGGGTTGGTTGGTAGGTTTTGTGTGGTTTGTATTGGTTGTTGTTTGTTTGGTTGTTTGTTTGGTTTTTTGTTTATTTGTTTAATTTAAAAAGAGACTGATTTCTTCAGACAGGGATGCTTCTAGTGAAATATGAACAAAGTAAAGGACTGCTCTGAGAGATACCTGTCCTCCATTTAAACTGTTTTGAGATGCCCTTACTGAATCTTAAACACCACTGTATAGTGGGACAAGAGGGTTTGTAGTCATCTTGTGGAAATACATCCTTCTGTCACCAGCTCATCCCATGGTGGAGAAGCAGACACAGAAGAGCAGACTGCTACCCGCCTGAGTCAGAGAGTTTATCAGGCAGATATGTTTGCAGCTCTATGTCCCAGGAACACCTGGGTTGTTGGGGAATGACACTGCTTCTACAGTGATAATGGACTTATTCTTCTGCTGTGGCCCTGCCATGGTCTGTGTGTATCATCCTATCCTTCTCCTCCTCTACGTAATGGAGTGAGAGATCAACTCTTGCACTCATTGCCTGTCTGGTGTATTTAGTTAAGATTGTAAGATTTTCAGGGTTCTCTGTGGATCTGAGTCTTTGGACACCACTTGTAAGACTTAGGGTTTCAGTGTGGCTTGGGCAGGCACATGTGGCTTGGCATGACTCTGGAGTCAGAGTGCTGATGCTCCTTGCAGTATGCAGGAAACCCAAGTTATGGTGCTTAGTGCTGACACTGGCTGGGGGAAATGCTTCAGCACTCTGTTTCCCTCTATACTGACCTAAAATCCAAGGAAAAGATTGCCACACTCCTCCAGGCTATAGGAGCCCTAATTTGGTCACACAATGCTTGTCTTTGCTGGAGACACTATCTCAGGGACTCTGTGATGATCTGCTGGGATGGGTGTGCAAGGCTTGCTCCCTGCAGATCTCTTCTCACATAAAAAGGGCAAAGAAGAAAGCATGTCCCAAACCACAATCATCACCAGTGGTAATTGCAGGGAGGTAGAGAGAGCTGAGCATAGGAGACCTCTATGTGTCCTGCCACCCATAGTAAAAAAGCTTGCACAGCACACAGCAATCATTGGAAGAAGCCAAAATCTCCATCCTGCTACATCCATCCTAGTAGATCTCTGCTACTCTTGTTTAACCTCACAGGCCAGTAGATGTAAACCTGCATCTGTTCAGAACTGATAGAATAGACTAGAATAAACCAGGTTTGAAGAGACCTTCAAGATCATCGTGTCCAACCTATCATCCAACACCACCTAATCAACTAAACCATGTAACCAAGCACCTTATCAAGTCTCCTCCTGAAGACCTCCAGATGTCACACTAGTGCTCCATATTCTGTGGTGCCACTCCCTGGATTCATCCTTGCTGACACCCTGCAAGTACACCTCACCCTGGTGTGCTTTACTGGTTGTCTCCAGGTTGTGGATGGCCCATTGTACCCCTGTGAGAACATTGAAAGACACCAGGTTTAGAGTCAGGGATGGGGCATGGCTGTCCTGCCGCAAGTGCATGTTGGAGAATACTTCACAGCAAATCAAGGGTGTTTTCCACTGAGCTCTGGGCCATGCACAGCTGATGTCTCACACCAAAGCTGTTTACCTCCACAGTGTAAAATGATTAGCAGCAGTGGATTAAAGGGGTTTTAATATCTTTATTGGGTACAAGATACACAAGCTCAGCCTGGTAACTGTCTTCAAGGAAAAAGAGTGACAGTAAACCTAAGTGTTCAAGGGAGAACTCAGGACTTTATCCTCCTTTTTATAACCTGTGCTGATTTGAAGATCATGCAGCCCAGGCTGAATTTGCATAAGCACTCACAGTGGTATGATGCAGGTTCATATCCTTGAAAGGGCACTGTAATCCCCAGGTCTTGGTCTCACCCACTCTCTTACTTTGTTGGCAATGCTAACTTGTCCTTTGCTGCTGATGGATTTTGCAGCAGGAGAGGTATTCATTTGCTCTATATCCTGCCTGCTGGCATAAGCAGTGAGCAGAGCAGCAATGGTGGTTTCATTGTCTTCTTGCTGCTCTCAGCAGAGCTGAGGAGCACAGCAGAGATGTGTGACATCCAAAGTATGGATCCTAGAGACACCAAGATGCTGGTCATCCCTTGCTGTGTGACAGGAGAGAAACCCAATGTCTGGCTGGGCAGTACCCCTCTTGTGTACCTTGTGGGGTTCCTGATGCTCTCATGGAACAATCTTTTTTAGATTTTCTGATTTTCTAGATCTCAGCTGTGCTTTGAAGTAGGGCATAGAGATAATCACACTGCCCTCAGTGTACACAGTGGTGGTCACCATGGGCTCCACTGGAAGCTATGCAAAAGGAACTTGCACTTTCCTTTCCAGCAGGTGTCCCAACAGAGGCAGACAATCTTTTCTGTTTTTGTTTGTTTGTTTCCTCCTTCCAAGAGGCTGCCTTCACTAGGAAATGAAAGCATGACCCTTCATCTGGGCTCCAGACCCATGTCAATTCTTAAGTCATTGGGTTCTGGCTTTGCAGAGCAGGCAGCACTGAGATGAAGAGGTCTGTAGATCACCTGTCAGGTCTTCACCATGGATGCCACAGCTGCATTTAAAGGATCATGATGCAAGAAAAAGGTTATTGACTGCAGGCTTGGGCCTAGAGCACCACCACTGTGTTTATGTGAAAGGAAAGAGCAAACAGCTAAAATCCTGCAGGAATCTCAGCCTCTGAAACTGCGCCAGGATCTGAGCCACCAACGACACTCACTCCTCTGTCTTTCCTCCACTCTGAATGTCTCTACTGGGTTCCTCTCCAGCCAGGACACAGCAGGCTGCCATTCTAGCAATGGTGGCATGCAAATTGCACTGTGTTTATCCTCCCAGTGTGCTTCTCAACTAAGCAGTTTTCTTCAGCCATGCTACAGACGGGAATCCAAATGTCTCAATTGTTTCAGTGCGCCCTAAAGTCATAGCGGTGCCCACTGCAGATCATCAGGGTGGACACTGGTTTGCCCCTGACACAGATGTGCCCCTTGTGCTGTAACCCCCTCAAGCATAGCTCCTGGCGAGTGTTGACCCAGGTCAGCCAGTTGAGTCTGCCAGCTGGGCAGTTGATTTTGAGGGCAGGCATCATTCCCAACAGGCAGTTTGGGTGCAGTCAATGAGGGTGAAGAGAGTGTAATAGGATGGAAGCTGCCTGTCCCATGACTGTGGGCCAAGGCCAGAAAGCAGTCTCCAGCAGAGCTAATTTCCTAGTACAGATGTAGATGCAGGGTTCCCATGCTTCTCTGCGCAGTCCGGGATGTTGATTTCTGCACAATCACAAAATCTCAGAATCATAGAATAGCTAAGGTTGGAAAAGATCATCAGATCCAACTGTTAACCTGATGCTGCCAAGTCCACCACTAAACTATGTCCCTAAGCATAACACCTCCAGGGATGGCAATTTCACCACTTCCCTGGGAAGTCTGTTTCAGTACTTATCCACTCTTCAAGTGATAATTTTTTCCCTACTATCCAATCTAAACCTCCCTTTCTTTCAGGTAGAGTACGATAAATTCTTCCATCAGCTTCTGGTACTCCAGACCAAACAACCCCAGTTCCCTCATCTGCTCTTGAACTGATGCTTTGCTGCCTTTAGAGGCTGTGAGTTTGTCAAAAGGATGTCCTCAAGGCACAGAGATGCACCAGAGCCCAGGTCATCCACGTTGTCACTGCTTCTGCCCTGATCCTGCGTTTCCAGACATCAGCACATGGCAACAGCAGGGCTGGCACATGGAGCTGGGGAGGGCCAGAAGGAATTTCTACCTGCTTATGGTTCAAGTCATGATGGGTCATTGGCTTGTTGTCCCATGCCATATGCTGCAGACTGGCTCCTGACAGCTCTCTGAGTTTCTGTTTCCCAGTTACCCTCTTCCTTTCATTTCCCACATTTTTATCTTTGGCTATAAACAGCCCCAAGAGGGACTTCCCAGCCCTCATGGAGGAAGACAGAATCATTCCTGAAGGAAGTGACATGGATGCCTGAAGACAGGCAGTTGTAAATGATAGCAAATAATGACCCTGGGGAGGAGGTGTTGGAGGCAGCAAGGGCAGAGGATGCTTCCAGGAGCAGGGCTGCCAGGGGCTTTTTGGCGGACATAGAGCTGCTGCTGTTAGCTCTTTAGCGCTCTGGAGGGGACTGCCATTAGGAAGCCAGCTGTTAGGGTTCTCTGGTCCTGCTCTCCAGGCTGCTGAGATCTGCAATCTCCGGTTTGTCACAAAAGCAAGCAGCATGCTATTGAAAGGTCGGAGGTGGGGGTGGGGGGGTGGGGTGGGGTGTGGTGTGCGGGGTGTGAGGAGAAGGACACAAGAACCCAAGAATTGCTTTGAATGGGATAAGACTTCTCATTCTGCAGCTCTATGTCAGTGCCAGCTGCCATTCTTTCTGGCCACACAGAGGTATTGGTTTCAGAAACAAAATCTTCCTCTTAAGAGACTGTCTTCTTTCCCAGGTGAACCTCTCTAGACAATGGTCCTAGAGGTCTGGAGGAAGATCAGCATTCAGCATCTTTAGCCTTGGCTGGTCTTGGGAGCTGCTGACCCCATAACAGCTGGGGTTACAGCCCTCCACAGACCCTCTCCATCATGAGGCAAGGATACAGATAAGCTAGCACACTTCTATCTCAACATTGTCTGTTTGACTTGGTTTGTCCATCTTTCCCAGCCACAGGCAGCTCCCTCATTAGCTATGACACATCATGTTTAACCACACAATGATAATGACAATGTCAGAGCCAGCAGCAAATGCAAGAGAACTTTTGTACAAGGTTAATACAGAGACCATAAAAAAAATTGATTCTGAATTCAAATGAATGTATGCAAGCCTTGCAGAAAACGTGTGTGCACACCCTTCATCCCTGCCTTCTTTATTCATATCCAGCACAATGGCTTGCCCACGGATCTGGGGGCTTGCAAGAATCATAGAATAGAATCACAGAATCAACAAGGTTGGAAAAGACCTCAAAGGTCATCAAGTCCAACCTGTCACCCAACACCTCATGACTACTAAACCATGGCACCAACTGCCACGTCCAATCCCCTCATGAACACCTCCAGGGACGATGGCTCTACCACCTCCCTGGGCAGCACATTCCAACAGCTAACAACTCTCTCTGTGAAGAACTTTCTCCTCACCTCAAGCCCAAACTTCCCCTGGTGCAGCTTGAGACTGTGTCCTCTTGTTCTGGTGCTGGTTGCCTGGGAGAAGAGAACAACCCCCTCCTGGCTACAACCACCCTTCACGTAATAGAAGACAGCAACGAGGTCTCCCCTGAGCCTCCTCTTTTCCAGGCTAAACAATCCCAGCTCCCTCAGCCTCTCCTCATAGGGCTTGTGCTCAAGGCCTCTCACCAGCATTGTTGCCCTTCTCTGGACACAATCAAGAGTCTCAATGTCCTTCTTAAACTGAGGGGCCCAGAACTAGTGTGGCCTAAGCAGTGCAGAGTCCAGGGGCACAATGACTTCCCTGCTCTTGCTGACCACACTATTCCTGATGCAGTCCTGGATGACATTGGCCTTCTTGGCCACGCGGGCACACTGCAGGCTCATGTTCAGCCAGCTGTCAATCAGCACCCCCAGATCCCTTTCTGTCTGGCAGTTCTCCAGCCACTCTGACCCCAGCCTGTAGCTCTGCATGGGGTTGTTGTGGCCAGTGTGTAGAACCTGGCACTTAGATATGTTAAATCTCATGCCATTAGACTCTGCCCATCTATCCAGCCTGTCAAGGTCCCTCTGGAGAGCCCTTCTACCCTCACCAACACCTGCTCCCAACTTGGTGTCATCCACAAATTCGTTGAGGACTGACTCAATCCCCTCATCCAGATTGTCAATGAAGATATTGAACAGGATGGGGCCCAACACAGTATCACACAGTATCACAGTATCACTTAGGTTGGAAAGGACCTCAAGGATCATTGAGTCCAACCTATCAACACAGACCCCACAGACACTGATCCCTGGGGGACACCACTAGTTGAAGAAGAAATGAGCACCCATTTGGCTTGAAAACCGCTGAATAACTAACTTCCAGAAAAGCTTCTGGGCTTCACTTTGTGGCTGTGGAAGTTAAAGGTGCTATCTAAAGTTCACTAGATACCTGCATGTCTGGTATTTCAGCCCCACCAGCAGAGGGCAAGAGATGGGTCTTTCAAGACCACGGAGAAATCAGGCAGGTGAGAGGGGAAAACAATTTAAGAAACTACAGAAAGAAGAGGATAGGGAGGATGTCAGCTGCCCCTGCTGCCCCCAGCCCCGTTCCTGAACAATATCAGGCCTTTTACCCCTCGCAGTCTTTGCCCTGAGGCAAGGCTTTTTCAGCCTCCCAGAGGCTCAAAAAGCTTTTTTAAAGACAACGCTTGCCATCTAGGGGGAAAATAAGGTCATGGCAGCCTTCCTGCCGGCAGAAGGATGCCGCTTGGCATTGTTTTGGCAGAACCTGGAGACTGCGCTCCTGGTCCGTAGCTGGGCAGTAGCTCCCAGTCCTAGCAGGGATATCTAAGGAAGACGGAAACTGGGAAAGGTACTGGTTCAGCTTCATGCTGGCAGCTTACTGGGCTCTTTGCAGACAGCCATGGATGGCTGCTTGAGTGTGGATCCCAAACATTGGAATGGTCACTGGCAGAGTTGCTGCCCAGCATAAGTGGGAGCTGAGAAAAGTCCTCTCGCATAGAAGAAAAAGTACCATGGACTGGATAAATGCTGCCTTCCAACTCAGCATTTTCCTGGTAATCAGGTGCTTTCCAGGCCAGCATTCTCCTGGGGACCAGTGCCAATGCTCCTGGGGTTCTATCAGCATTCTGCAGAACCAAGGTATCACCTTTAGTACCTCACCATCTCCAGCTCCACTACCACACAGGTGACTATGCCAGTGTCTAGCATGTGTGTGGAAGCTCAACTACTGTCACATCTGGCAGCACAAAGCAAAGGCTGGGGGACGCTTGCATGCTGGAAGTGCTCCATGTGTTGTAACACTCTAAAGCCACAAGAGACTCCCAGAGTCACATTTAACTCTGGCCTATCATTCGCAGGATACAGAGAGAGGTCCTGCTGTACAGGAATGTCAATATGCCCAGTGCCTGCTCCATGCAATCCTGGAAACCCAGGGAGTACTGGAGTCCCCCACTTGGTTGAGGAGTTCCTCTGGGAGCTGGGCCATACTGTCCACAGCCTCTCTGGTTTGTCTCTGCAGATAAAGCAGATGAGGCGGCAGTGGATGCAGCATGCAGTTGGCAGGAGAAGAGCAAGTAGGGATGCTCCTTGTTCTTCTCCAGGGAAGCTCCCAAAACATGTCCTGTTCCATCTCTGTCCCCACAGCTCTGGAGGCAGCTGGAGAAGATGGGGTTTCTACTATGGGGAAGTGAGATCATCTCCTCTGAGCAAGTGACAAGTCAGCATTGAGGAGATACGTTCCTCACACTGCACAGCCGGAGAGATGGGTGCATGGAAAATATGCAGTGTGCACTGCTATGAAAAGTGGTATGACAGCCAGTGCCACCACACTTCATGACAGGCACGTGGAACTCTTGCCTGTACAACAGCGACAAAAAAACCACCCAAAACCCCCAAAGAGCTGGCTGAGGAGTCCTAGCCTTGGTGAGCTCATTCAAGGACCTTCTGCTGCTTCAAGAAAGGAGCAGCCATTTCCTGAATGCACCATGAGCAGCAGTGCTTGGGTACAGCTAAGCTACTGGCTTTAGCCTCCCAGCACCTCTGCAGCCATGTGCTTGGTGTTTCCCAGCTGTGAAAGACCAGTGGTACTCCTGAGGCAGGGAAGAGGCCAGCCTCACCAAACAAAGAAACAGCCCTGTCTTGCAAGGAGAAGCCTACAATGGGGCAGCAAGAAGAGAGGCCTCTCCCTCCTCCACATCTGTTTGGGTTTCAGCACACCTGGCCTGGGCAGTGGCAGCTAGAAAGGGAGGTGGATAAAGAAGGGGGAACATGGATGATCCCAGGGGTTTTCAGTGAGCTGGGCACTTGGACCCTTTAGCAAGATCCTGTATGCAGGTGAGACGAAAGCTACAGCCAGGCCAAATGTTTAGCACTGGGTTTTTAAAGCACTTGTGTTTGGGTTTGCTGCGTCCCAGGGCAGGATCCCTGCTGCTCCTCTACTCCCAGTGTCCAGTGTGAAAGGGGAGAAGCTCCTGAGGGTGATGTCATCCCTCTGGAGATGCACCAAACCCTTCTGTGACACTCTTAGAATCTGCACTGCTAACAATTCTGGCTCCATATCCTCACATCAGCTGTGATACCACTTCCATGGGGACTGGGTTCACAGATTATTCTTGGGACTTGTTCCTAAATACTGTCCTTGCTTTGCCCATCCTTACATACTTGGCCTCCTGGCCATCTTCACAAGTCAGGCCCTGTTCAATTTTATCTTTGATGCTTAGGATGGTATTAGGGTGTCCAAACTATGCCTACCCATCCATACATCCATGCATCTATCCTTACATCCATCTCTTCCTCTTTCTTCCAACTTATCCATGCATCCACCTACATATCTGCATGGCTCCTTCCCTCCATCCCTGCATCCTTTCCTCCACGTGAAAACACTGACTGTGTATGCACCCTTTCCTTTCTCCTTGGCCTCATGACATACATGTTTCACACTCCTATTGCTTCCGTGATCTGATGGAGCTACTTTTACTTCTTTCCTTGGCTCAGGACATGGCAGAAAGAGAAGGAGCCATGAGAAGTTAAGTTGAGATTGTTTTGCTTCACAGTCTAGCACAACATGCCTCCTCCCCTATAAAAAGTGAGCTGATCCTGGCAGTGAGGCAGTGAGAGGAGGCCAGGCCTGAAAGTCAGCCCAGATATTTGGTAGGGTTGGTGGCAGTCAAGCAGCCCAGGCACTGCTGCACAACTGTACACACCCATGCCCTGCTGCAAAGGCTTTTGCTTTCCCAAACAAGCCCTGAATACAGCTGGGTGCTTGCCGTACATCAGTCCCTCTCTGAGAGATGCTCTAGATTAGGCCACCCCGTGCTGCATTGAGGTATGGAAGTTTTTGCACCTTGGTGCTGGAGACCTTCCCTGCTGCGTAGTCTTGTAACCCCAGTAGGAACCAGGCCATGTTCTCCTGCACTTTTCTCCTGCTGGGCTTGTGCTGATCCTTGTCCCATGCCAGGAAGTTGGACCCATCCCTGCTCCTTGTGGACACAGCCCATAGGCTGCTTTGACCTGGCAGAGCCTCAGCATCCCCAGTGCTGCCTTGTACCAGCTCCCCCAGTGATCCTGGCACAGGACCCACCATGGGTAGGCAGGATACCTCTGCAAGGCAAGTTTGGAAGTGCCTCTGTCTATTCAGGGTAGGGTGTGCCCAGGCAGGGCTTCAGCCTGCAGCAGGAAGCCTCCTGCTCACTCAGCAACTGCGCAAGCCATGAAGAGCCTGAGCCTAGAGGAAGTGGGACAGGGAGGTGCCAGCACTGGGACTGCTCTCATGGTCCTTTCCTGTTTTTCTTCTTCATGGCTTGAAGGCAAAGTTGACTTTGGCATCTGGAGCCCACTCTTTAATCCCAGATTGCTGTTCAGCCCAGCCCTCCCCTTGCATCCTCATGGTTCCAGATAATGCCCTGTTCACCCACGTCCAGCAGTAGGGCATCCTCCCTCCTGGCAGTTGGGAGTGCAGCACTCAGTACCAAGCATCCTTATGCCCCCGATCATTGAACCTGCTGCTTCCTTGGCATCCCTGATGCCCATGTGTCACATATACGGTGTGCTGGGGCAGGGAACTGAGCCATTGGGCACCACAGCAGGCAGGCAGTGTGGGCAGACAGGACTTTCTGGTTGCATGACAACCTCTCGCCTGCTCTTTCTATCTTCAGCCACCATATGGGTGTCAGGTCCCATCTCCTAAGCTTCCATGAGAGAGGAAAGGGCTCACCCTCGAGAGCCAGGGGCAGCAAGATGCAGGACCAGATGTATACCTCCTGCCCTCAAGTTGGCTTGCTCACCAGAAATGGCTACCCACACCATAGGGTCAGAGAAGCCTCAGCTAAGGGGACATAGGACTTGGCATTTGGGAACAGCACAGCTAGCAGTCCTGCGCCTGTCATTTCTCTTCTACCCGCCTGTGCTTGCCTGCACAATGCAGGCACACATGACATTGTGAATGTGCAAGACTCTGGTGCTCTGTGATCCCCCAAGCCAGCAGCCACACAGGCCTGGACTTTCTAGTTTATAAGCAGGCAGCATATGGGGGCCAGAGCCATCAGCTCACACTCTCTCCCGCTTTCTGGGTGTTGCACTCCTGCGTCTTGAGCAGGTGTCAGCTTCTAAACCAGCGCCAGATACAGGGAAACTATGGAGCTCAGTTTGCCAACACAGGGAGCACTGCTATGGGGTGGATGTCGCCATGTTCAACAGCATCTTGTGGACAACCACACTCCTGATCCCCTCCACAGTGGTAGAGGAGTGCGACCTGGTGGTGATAAGGACAGTTTTGTGGAAAGTGTCATGCTGGGGATGGATGTGAGACAAGAGTGAGTCTGGCACAGTACTGGCTGGGTTGGACACTGGGGATCAGAGTCCAGCAGGTGACAGCACTGTGACATAGCTGGAGCTGTTGAATTCCAGGATGCATCTGGGAAAGAGGATGTGGCTCTTTGGTCCAGAAGCCAAGGCAGGATTTGGCCCCATACACCTCCCCAGTTTGGTGACCTGCCTTGCTCCATGGAGAGCCTTGCTCTAGGGAACTTCTCACTGGGCCTGTTCCCAGCCCACAGTGTAGATGCTATCCCAGTAGCACACTATAGATAGAGGGCTGGCCCCCATCTCCCCCATCCGGGATGAGTATGCTCAGCAGGTGCAGCAGGGGGCTGAGATCCCCTAAAGCCAAGCATCAGCGCGGGCAGCTCCCATGTCCCTGCACAGGAGGTGGGAGTGCAGAGGAACCTAGCAAGAGCAGAGGTGTCCATGGGCACAGAAGCCATTGCAGAAGATGCAGCCATGCTCTGCTCCCTTCCAACCCAGTTCCCACAAGGACCCTTTTGTGAGGTCCCCCACTCCAGGCTCTGAGGTTCAAGGGCAGCCCTGGGGCTCAGCCAGGAGTGATACGTCTCACTGATGTGGAAAGCGCAGGGGCCCAGCCCTTGCTGGCTCTGCTCCCTGCGCCACTGCTGCCTGAATTTCCACCCAGCCCCATCTGGATCTCGTTGGGCTGCTGGCTCAAAGTGCTGGGATCAGGAGGTGCCAACACATGGAAGCCATTAGAGGGGCTGGGTCGAGGCGTGGGGAGGGGGCCGCATGCTGAACAAGAGGGGCTGTGCAGAAGGCCCTGCTCCCACTGCTAGGCTAGTGAGTGCAGGGGAGATATCCCAGGCTGCTGCCTGAATCCTCTTCTGGCACTCAACAAATGCTGGCCCAGGTGAGGGGTTGTCTCAGCTCCTACAGTCACTTGGGGAGGGGACTAACCTGTGTGGTGAAAAGCCCTGTGAACCTCCTCCACCCCAAAGCTGGCATCTCACCTGGTGCCACTCACCTTTCCCCTGGCCCAGTACCATCTGCAAGGTGGTCTTCTTGCCTGGGCAGTGCCAACGCTATCCCCTTTATTGGCATGACTGTACAGTCCAGTCACAGCACGGGTCAGGTGGGGAGAGGGATGGGGGTGAAGGGGGTGTCCCTTCTGCCTGCTGGCAGCTGGAGGAGGATGATAGGCAAGGCACCCCTGGGAGCCTGCACTCATGGTCCCCCCCTGACATTAGGCAGTGAAGTGGGACTGGCTCAGCATCTTATCCCCATGTGTTCAGCAGCAGTCAGCAGTGGGGCTGGCCCATCGCCCCAAGTTCAAGGTGCCTCCAGCCAGCTCCTGATGGGCACGAGCAGCCCAAGGCTGCTGGCAGCAGAGCTTCTCTCCTTAGGATCCATCCTGCACCTCCAGGTTGATGGGGGCTCCAGCAATATCTACAGCCGTGGGGACCTGGGAGGTGTGGGGTCCTTGGGGACCAGCAGTGGCATCAAGTCCCACGCGTGGGTGAGCGGGTGCAGGGAGCAGGGATGGGCCAGGGCTCACTACAGAATCTGGGCCTCTGCAGAGAGAGAGGGAAGGGAGTCACCAGTGGCACTGACCTCCTCCCCCACTCCACACTCCTTACCCCATATTCTCCTCATTAACCACCCCCTGCACCCCGACTCACTGGGCAGTGCCTTCAAGTGGGTGGCAGCAACCAAGAAGTTGTGGGGTTTGGTCTTGTCCTTGCCGTGTTTCCTAACTCGGAGCCTGGGGACAGAGCAGTGGTGGCTGAGTCCCAAAGCAATGCTAACCAACCATCCCCCTCCCCCACTCCACATCTGTCCCTGGTGATCCTGCTCTGCATCCCCATCCAACTGTGCCCAGCTGTGCCTAACTGAGCCTGGCCACTCCAGTGGGTCAGCTCCAGGGTGACAGCAGGAGTCCATCATAAGATACAGCATGGTGTGTGGGCCGGGACCACCAGCAGAGCCACAGCATGACAAGGAGAGCCCAGCTATGGCAGGATGAGAGGGAATCTGGGGAAAGGCCTAGCAAGCAGTCAGCAGGGGCAAGACTTTCAGGAGACAAACGCATATGGAAAGGCCTCTGCACTGACTCAAGCATGAGAATCCCCAACAAGGCAGGAGCCTTTGGGGTGATGCTAGTAGCAGCATCATCTCTTGGGGATACACAGAAAGGTCCTATGGATGTGGGCTATTAAGGAAGACCCCAGGCAGGCTATGCAGTGCCAGTGGGGTGTGCTGGGAAGAGGCACTGATGCAGCAGAGGGGCAAGGGGAGCATAAGCCACCTTATGGGGCTGCCTTCAAGTCTATTTGGGCAGACACTCCACAGCAGAGCTGAGGGGACCTGGGGCTCCTCATGTTGAGGGTTTAGGGACCAGAGTAGTATGAGGACAACAATCATGCAGACTCCTGCTTCTTAAAACCCAACCTACCAGATGAAGGTGGTGATGATGAGAACAGAAGCCAGGATGAAGAAGGCAAAGACCCCAAGGGACACTAGGACAGACATCTTCTCCAGGGGATCACTGTGGCCTATGACAGAAAGACTGTTACTGCTGAGGGATGCCAGAGCCCCCAGCACCCAAGGGACCCTATTGCAAGCTCTTGGACAACTTTTTACCCCAATCACATATGAGCATGGGGCAAGAGATCCTTCCCATTACTCTCAGTCACACATGTGCCCAGGTAGGCAGCTGCCAGTGTGAAGTCCTCCCTCCAGCCCCCGACTCCCAGCTCCACTCACTTATGGGCTCAGGGTTGGGAGCCTGGGAGGGCTCCTCAGCTAGGCTCTCCTGGCTGCCATCTGTAGTGGTTTCTTCACTTGCTGTGGTCCCCAGGTCTGGAAGGAAAGAGGGGATGGGAAACACTCACCCAAAAGCATAGGCAGTGACTCAGAAATCCACACAGAGAAGCAAAAGAAGGGTGCCCTTGTGCCCCAGGGTCCCATGAGCCTAAGGGTGGCCTCAGGCTGCTCTGCCTTGTGGCCGCTCCTACAGGGGTGCATCCCCACATGAGGGCAGCAAGCTGCAGCCTCTTTAGAATAGAACACAATAGAATAAACCAGGTTGGAAGAGACCTTCAAGATCATTGCATCCAACCTATCAACTAATCCAACCCACCTAATCAACTAAACCATGGCACCAAGCACCCTATCAAGTCTCCTCCTCTTTATGGGGCTGGGAGATGTTTTGCCCCTTTGCAGGTCTGCCTCCCACCATGAGGCCAGTTTTTAGAATGCGCACAAGACCAACTTTGTGGGTCAGCTTTAAGGAACCCCAGGAGTTGGGACTTGTCCTGGGTGGTATTTAGGAGCATGGGTGCTATGGAGGGGCAGAGGAGAGGGGAAGCCCAGGGTGCTGGAGGGTCTCTGAGGAAGAATGGCACAACCTGGGATGGATACTGGGGTGGCAGCTTGTGCCTGCTTCACACCTGTGACTGGCGTTGCCCGGGCCTCAGCGCTCCACTCGCTCCAGTTTCCTGCATCCAGGAAATCCTTGGCACTGACTTGGACCACATGCTCCAGCCCAGCAAAGGCATCTGTGATCACCTCAGACAGGTTCACTGTCTCCACCTGCACGGGGCAGACAGCAGCTGTGGCACAGGCAGTGGTGTCCCTTGCTGCATTCCCATGCTCCAAGCCCACTACATTTACATGCTGGCTTTGCCCCTCCTAGTCCACTACTTACCACAGACCAGGAGTAGTGGATGACAGGCCGGTACTGGAGACGAAATCTGAGCTGGAAGTGGGGCTCCTTGGGCCAGGAGGAGGGGTACTTCCAGCTCACGTGGAGCCGCCGCGGGGCCTGGGGGATGGGCTCCACAACTAAGCCTTCTGGAGGGTCTGGTTTAACTGCATGGGAGACAACAGGGAGCCCTCATCACAGTGGACTGCTACACAGAGGGGATGTTGGGCTCCCACTGCCACCTGGGGCTGGATGCCTGAGGGATGGGTGGACGCTGGGATGGATGGATGGATTGATGGATGAAGGGGGACTCACTGATGGCCTGCATGGTGACATCGAGGAGACGGAAGCTGGAGCCCAGGGGGTTCACCTCAGTGATGTTCAGGCGGTAGGAGCTCCAGAACTCTGATCTGTGAACAGTGCAGGTGCCAGGGCGGGATGGATCCTGCAAACATGGCCCCACGTACCCGTTCTTGTTCCTGCAGATGGGGAGGTAGGGTGGTGACATGTCCCCTGCCCCCACCCATGCAAGGTTTCCCAGTGCTGCCAAGGGACATGGAGATCCCATGCCAAGAGCCTGGTGGAAGAGGCCGTCCTTCCAGAACCTAGCATGTCCCTTTGAGCATGACCAAAGAGACACCCATCCCCCACAGTCCCTCCTGGAAAGGTCCCTATGAGGAACAAATCCTTCTCCCAGGCCCCCAGGCTTAGGCAGCTGGCTTCCTCATAGGGACCCTCACTCCAAGGACCCTGCTGAGGACAATGGCTGAACCTCTGGGATAGGGTCCAGCTCCCTGAAAGCAGGATGAAGGTGAGAGTCAGTCTTACCTCCTCTTCTCTTCACCCGTCAGTGATTTCTTCCTGCCACGAAGAGAGGTTAAAAAGCAGATGGTAAGGAGGGGACAAAATCAACCCAACTCTACCATGACCCAGAAGAGGGACAGGGGTCTCCTCACTGGAAAGCAGCCCCCCACTCCCATAGTGATGAACACAGGCAACACAGCACAGGGGATAGAGCTAAAACCATGCCCCGCCCTGCCAGAGAGTAGCCTGGCAGTGGGAGCTGAGGGTCCCAAGCTAATAAGACGGCAAAGTGCAGAGGAGGATCTTCCCCAGAGGATTCCTGTCCTCTGTCAAGGGTTTCACTTTTTGCAGCAAAGGTGCAGGAACAGTGATAAAAGCAGCTACCCAGTAGCTGGCTTTGCCTTTCTCCTACAGCCCCAAAAGTGTCCTGCTCCCCACCACTCCTTGCCTGCTGAGCCCCTGATGCTTCCCTGCCAAGTCCCCGGCCCCTCCCTACTCCTGCAGCTTTCAGCAGGGCTCTGCTTCAGGAGCCCGGGCTGACATCAAAGTAGCCCACTAATTTGGCCTGCCGGGATAATTAGAAGCAGTGATGCTGTCAGGGCTCCTTTCATCCCGAAGCATGCCAAGACACTCAGTGGCTTTCAGATGACCTGTTTCTCTTTCATAGTCCCTCCAGTGCTGGCAGAGCCTTCGGCAGGGAGGGAGCCTGCCTGTGCCAGTCTCCCAGTGTTGCTGGGGGGCACCCCTTGGAGTATGCACATGCTCAGTGCTCTGCTTACCCCAAAACATGACTGCGGTGAAGCATAGTTCTTGGGGCAGGAGGTGAACAGAGAGCATGGGTGAGATGGCCAGCAGGATTGGGTAGTTATCCTTGGCTAGGACCCAGGGCTCATCCCATAAACCACCCCCAATCCCATGTCCGGTAGGGATACATCACCTGTAGGTGGTGATGTATCTGGTAGGGAGAAAGGTCTCCACACTGGAGGTCCAGGAGCAGGAGAAATTCTCATAGTCAGATGCTCTGCAGGACACAAAGGGCACTCCTGGCAAGTCTGGGGTCAGGGAAGAAGTGATACTCAGTGAGGAGTCCCTTGTCCCACAGCCCAGACACAGGGACCCCTGTGTAATTGCAAAGTCCCCTCTTGACAAGCTCCTGACAGGGATGCGGGCGCTGCTGGCCCGTCCTGGTAGAGCTGCATACCTCCCACACCCCAGCCTGCTGATGTGCTACTCACACCCTAGCCGCAGGGACACGCTGTGCAGGAGGCCACCGTCCTCACTGTGGCAGCTGTAGGTTCCTGCAGTGGCCAAACTGGCATGCGGCAGCACCAGGGCACCCTGCCGGGTGGCCGAGCCCTCTGGCAGTGCCGCGGCACCTGCGCGCCTCCATTGCACGGGCAAGCTGGGGAGAAGAGACCAGGCAGGTAGTGTTAGAGGACAGGAAAGTGGGGTCACCCCCTGCCTACCCCATAAACCATCCCATTGGATAAATCTGGTATGCACAGAGAAGACCTACCTGGCATGGGCACCAGTGCACAGCAGGGTCACATCTGTCTCCACCTGTCCATACTGCACACCTGGAGGGATACACACATGCCCAAAGGGGTGTTAATACTCCATGCCACACCATGCCAGCATTGGGGGTTGAAGTGGGCAGCCTGGAGCTCTACCACCCTGGGGAGCTGGACACTGGCTGTGGGGTACAAGCAGGGGGGACTGAAAAGACTGGGCAGCACTTGGGGCTGGGCAGCTGCACAGGACAGTTTGCCAGAGGAGCCCACTGTCCTGGCACTCCGCTTCATTTAAGCCCTGATGCTGGTACATCTGTGCTGGCTAGGGGGAACTGGTGTGTCCCCAGAGTCCCCATGCCTCAGAGATGGGGAGCTGCGCGTGGGGCTTGGAGGGGCTCACCTTCCTCTCCCCAGCCCTCGGGGACGGCGAGGGAGGCTGACGCCAAGGCTGCTGCGAGGAATACCATCACCCTGCCCAGGCCTGGGATGGAACTGCGCATCTGGAGGAGGCAGAGAGGGGAGGCAGAAGGTGTTACCCCTGCAGTGGGTTGGCCAAAAGAATCCACAGCCCAGATCATCGCTGCCCACCACAGACTCCACATCTGCCTCTCATCTTGCCCCATTCTGCTGAGGACAATATGGGAACCATGCTGTCAGGATCCCAGCTGTGACAGCTGTGACAGCTACCACAGTCTGTGCTGTGGTAACAGATGGATCCTGGCTGCCAAGGAATCCCAGGGGTGCCTGGAGGGGGGATTCTAAGGGCAAACACCATCCAGGAGATCGGGGCTGTGTGGATTTGCAGGATTAGGGGTCTCTTCACCATTGCAGCCAGCCAGGGCTCCTAGTCCCAGGGTGGTCCAGAGACCTGCTCCTTTGCAGCCGGAGCAGGAAGGGACCAAGGAGAAATTCTGGCCTGTACTTAAATAGTAGGAGGCAGCAAGTAGATCTGAACAAGCTCACACAGACAAAGAGAGCAGGTCTGTGAGAGCTCAGACTGTAACAGGAAGGGGGCTTGCTGAGTTAAGGACATCTCTGCACCCACTGCAGGGCTGGTCTGTACAGGTCTGTGCCCTTCCTAGGCCATTTGGGGTCTCTGTACCCACAGAGAACTGCCCTGAAGTTCTTTCATCCCACTCAAAGATCACCAGTGGCTTTGGGATGAGAACTGTGGGGGATGCTGAGTTAGGGATGTGCGCCCAACTCTTCATGGGTCAACCCCAGACACAGACTGGGGTCTCCCCATCACAGCACAGCCAGCATCACTCTGTGCCAACCAGCATCACCCAAAGATGTCCATGCCAGCCTACACTGTTCTGCATACATCAGCCAGTGCCACCCTGACCAAAGCAGTCAGCACTACACAGCCAGCATCTTCCTGTCCATAGCAACCAGCATTGTCTCAAGGTATCAATACCAGCCTGCATCATCCTCCACTCCATATCCAGAATCATCCTGCTCTCCACAGCCAGCATCCTCCTGCCTGTGCCAGCCAGTATCATCCTGCCCATCAAAGCAAGTATCTCTCTAAGGCATCCATTCCAGTCTGCATCATCCTGCACACACCAGCAAGCATCACCCTGTCTGTACCTGCCAACATTATCTTATGGACATCTGTCCTGGTCAGCATCACACCATCCATACCAGTTGTGTCACAGTATCCTTTTCTGCCAGCCTCACCTGGTCCCAGAAGGTACAGATAGCTGAATCCTTTCTCCCTGGAAGACCACCTTGCCCATCTCTTATGAATGGGCTAGGCTGTTATTTACAACTATACTGCTGGGTACTGCTCCTGGCTGCAGGTGGGCTGGGACTGAGATCACACAAAGCAGCAAGCTCCCTGCCAGCTTCAAAGCTTACAGCTAGTGGGTGTAAATCCACATTCCCCTGAGTCACCCAGATTGAACAGCCAAGGAGCTTCAGGGAGGATGCTCTAGCCCTGCAAAGGTGCTCCAGAGCAGCTGCTGGTTCCTCTCCGGTGAGCAGGTGCCCATGACCACAGATTAAACTGAGTGGAAAAGAAAATGAGAGCTACAAGATGATGTGCTACAACTCAGTGAGTGCAGGGGGGAAGGTGGGCAGCATCCTGCATCAGCTCTGTCCTGAATACACCAGGCAGCCTCACACACAAACCCCAAACGTAAGTAAGTTCATGAGACTGTCATAATCTTTTCCTACCAAACCACCTGTAGAACTGTTCCTGAGAAACATCAGTGAAAAGGGTCTCTGCCAAAACTACGCTGGTCACTAACTGGGAACATTCAGCCTGAAAGTAAAATATTTTGCTGGTGGAAAAAACCCAACCAAGCAACCAAAAAAAAAAAAAAAAAGCAAGCATCAAACCCAACCCCAAAACCAAACAAACCACCCCCACAAAAAAAAACCCCAACCACAAAAAACCCCACCACCCAGCCCCCAAAAAAAAAAACCAACAAAAAAATCACTAAAAAACAATCAACCAAACAGAAAAACTCCACTAAAACACCCCCTGTAAAAAAGAAAAACCCAACAAACAAAAACAGCCACAAAACAACAAAAAACCCCTACAAGACTTAAAATACACTTAAAAGCAGCTACCAAAAATATCTTCAAACGTCATGTGGGCCAGAGTTAAGGGATGGTGCTGGGGGAGGTCCAAGAGAAAGGAGAGTGTTTTAGTGTGGAGAGAGAGAAATAGTTTTAAATCATTTATGCTCCTGCACCTCCCTGGGGCTTTGTGCAGAGCTGCTGCACCCATCACCCACGGGGACGTTTTGTGGCAGGGGAATATGTTCTGGGCTTTGGCTCACTGCTGACGTATTTTTGCCAGGTCTCAGGGACACTGAATGGTTCAAGGCCAGTCTGGAAAAAATACCCTGCAGCTAATGGCATCCTGGCCTGCATTAAGAACAGTGTGGCCAGCAGGAGCAGGGAGGTCATTCTGCCCCTAGACTCAGCACTGGTTAGGCCACACCTCGAGTACTGTGTCCAGTTCTGGGCTCCTCAGTTTAGGAAGGATGTTGACTTGCTGGAACGAGTCCAGAGAAGGGCAACGAAGTTAGTGAGGGGTTTGGAACACAAGCCCTATGAGGAGAGACTGAGGGAGCTGGGGCGGCTTAGCCTGGAGGGGAGGAGACTCAGGGGTGACCTTATTGCTCTCTACAACTACCTGAAGGGGGGTTGTAAACAGGCAGAGGTTGGTCTCTTCTCCCAGGCAGCCAGCACCAGAACAAGAGGACACAGTCTCAGGCTGCGCCAGGGGAAGTTCAGGCTGGAGGTCAGGAGGAAGTTTTACACGGAGAGAGTGATTGCCCATTGGAATGGGCTGCCTGGGGAGGTGGTGGAGTCGCCGTCACTGGAGGTGTTCAGGAGGAGACTTGATGGGGTGCTTGGTTACATGGGTTAGTTGATTGGGTGGTGTTGGATGATAGGTTGGACATGATGATCTTGAAGGTCTCTTCCAACCTGGTCTATTCTATTCTATCCTATTCTGTGATGCTGAAAGACTTCTCCTGCATGGACAATGTGAAGTGCTAGGGATATGGCAGTCAGTCACTGCTGAAGTCTTCAGGGATCACTTCAAGCCCTGCCCAGCCAAGTCTGGCTGTGGGTGGTATTGCCAGCAGACCCAGATGCACCCCAGACCCCTATGTGGTGGCAGTGGCAGAGGGCATCTGAGCAGACCCTATTTATTCCCAGTTTCATCCTAACCCCTGGTCCCCCACTGCTCACCCTGAGAGCCACCCTGCATCTTCCCACCCTTCAGCATCCTCTGTCATAAGCCTCCTACAGCACTCCTCATTCTCAGTCCAGAACCTGACAGGCTTATTCAGACTGCCTACCCTGCCAGCCCAGCATGGAGGAAGGCTACACTGAGCCCCCCATAGACAAGCACAGTGGCTTACAAAATTACTTGCCTGAGCATTGCCAACACCCAGCCATGACTGAGCATCACCACAGAGAGAACAAACAAGGCAAACCCTTATGGCCACAAACAAAAGGTGAAAGAGCCACAGAGAAGGGGAAGACCTGGAGCCCCAGAAGGGGGCCAGGCACTCCAGGCCAGGCAGAGCTACAGAACAGCCGGCCCAGAAAGCATCCCCTTATTTTCTTCAACCAAACTCACTTGCCAAGAAGAAAACAGGCATGCAAATGAATGCCCATGCACATGCATTTCCAGGTCCCCTTTCTTAGTGGCTCTGCACCCCAATGGATGGGCATGCAGGCAGAGAAAGCATCTGTCGTAGCTTGCACTGGTTGTGACAGATCCTGGGGACAGGGAGTCCCAGCACCAGAGGTCTTGGGGCTGAGCCAAGACAGAGGGAACAATCAGAGCTTTTCTTCTTCCTTGCATGCTAATCTCAGCCTGAGAGGCATCTGCCACCAGCCCGGGGCTGGGTGACCTTCAGTGGCCACTGACAGGGCAGATGGACCTAGTCTGGGACCATGGCTTGGCCCTGGCAGCAAGGGCAGTGGTGCCACAGTTTGGTCTCTTAGCAGGGGAGGCTCTCATCACTGGCACAGCTGGGGTGACCAGGCTGTGCGTGGCACCTATGGGTGCAAGCCAGGAACGCAGTTCCGCTTTCCATCCTGCACCAACCCTGCTGTCCTGCTGGGTGTAATTTGAGCTCATCCAGAAGTTTCTGAGGAGAAATCCTGCCATGAACTTCTTCCTGCATTCAAACTGAAATGCTGCAAGCCAAAACATTCCCTAAGGTCACAGCTATGTGCACCAGCACTGACATCTACACAGGGTGTTGACAGTCCACCAACATGGCTGCTCTGCCGTGGCCTGGCACAGATTCCTTGGGGAGCCAAACTTTCCATTGCACAGAGGGTATTGTTTTTTTCTCTTTTGTTGTTTGGTTGGGGTTTTTTTGCTTCGTCTCATTTGAAGCCACTCTTTAAAGAAAATGAGCTGCAGGCAAAGCTGGTGGTGGTGCAAGGGGCATTCATACAAGCAATTGATGCCATGCTACAGGGCTGAAGATGAAGACGACAATGGTGAGACAGAGGATACACCCCATTGAGCACAGAGAGCTCAGAGAGCTGGGGTGGTCTGGGGCAGCACTGCTGCAAAAGAGATGTAGTAAATAAAGCAATCCAAGAGCACTTGGCAACTCTGCCTGCTGCAGGCTGGGCCTTGCCAGTCACTCACCTTTAAAAGCTGCTCTGCAATGGGCGACACCTGATGCCAGCCAACTACGGTGCCCTAGGAATGGCATCACACTATACTCCTGCCCCTGAGATGGAGGAGCATCCCTGCCCCCACACCCCAGACCATTCTTTCTGCCAGTGCCCACTGCAGGAAACTCAACTCATGGCAAAGGTGGCAAGCATTTCAACGCATCAGGAATTTCACTTCATCCTGTGGGGTTGGAAGCACAGAGCCCTCCTAACTCTCTCTCCTCTTGGTAAACCTGCAGAAGCACCATGCCACAGAGCCACAGTGCAGCATAAGCCCATCCCCACAGCCACTGATCTGTCCAGACACCTGGCAGCATTCCAACCTTGCAGCATTGGTGACTTCCATCATCAATATATCAACATGCATCTTTGGGGCAGGAGAAAGCATTGATCCCACTGCTGGAACTATCTACATGCAGCCTGTCTATCTACATGCTACCTGTCCCCTAAATACCATTGGCACCCTCTCAGCCCACAGAAAGCCCAGCAAAGGCTGCTGGCAGGGAGAGAAGCCAAGTCCTCCACCACTTCCAGGACTACACACAGCCCCCAGGAGCACCGTCAGCACCCAGGGGTAACTCCTCACCCACTTTGGGCACTGTGGTGTAATGTTCCCTTAGGCCAAGGGTAGGGTAGAACACCCCTTACTGTCCCCAGATCCCCTTGGTGCCTTAGGGACTTCAAAAAGGCTGCTTTCCTCTGCACCACTTTGTTGGGGTGCTGAGCACCTGTGGGCTCCGATGCCTGCTGTGGGGGGCACTACGTCAGTCTAAAGTGAGCCAGCACACACACACACGCACAACTGCAGCCAGTGCAACCCCACACACTGGAATTACCCCAGTTAAACCAGTAAAACAAGCTGCAGCCTTTCCTTGGGAGGCCACTGCAGTCCAATATGCCTCACACACAGCCTGAACACAGGGCTAAAGCCAGTGCAGTCCTAGTGTGGGTCTCAATTCAGGGCATCCCAATCACAGTCTTATACCCTACATAGCCCAAGAAAAATATTAAATTCCACTCAGACCAGAAGTAGGTCTAAATCCAGTGCAGTCCAAATGCATAGTTAAATCTGTCTCAGCCCAGGAATGATACCAAACCAAGCCCAATCAAAATTCAGAGTTAGACCCAGCATAGCCCAAACATGGGGTTATGCACTTCAAATATAGGGTTAAGCTCAGCACAGCTCAGGAGAAGGGTTAACCCCAGCTCTGCAGGGATAACAGGGATAACCCTAGCACATCCCAGGGATCCAGTTCATCTCCACAGCCAGGTACACTGCATATCTCCATCCAACAGACCAACCCTCCCCAGCCCTCAACATTAGCTGGCAATGCCCAGCTGACCACAGTTCCACTGGTGTCCAAAGCCAAGTCCCACCCTCCTCCTCCCACCACCACCATATCCAGAGGGTCACCTCTCTCCTCTGTGGGGCTGGCAGCTGCTAGCAGGACCCAGTGCTGGGGGGCCAGGAGGCCACCACACACCTCGGCATGCCGGCAGCGTCGTGGAGGTCAGGTTCTGCTCTTAGCCCGCCTGGGAACTCCCACCCCAACGCCCCGATTTCCGCCCTTCCTTGCCTCATCCCATGGGAAGAACTCTCTGGCTCCTGGTTGTAACCGGAGGCATCGGCAAGGGCCCAGACAGCGAGGGCTCTGTTAGCAGCCAGCAGCCCCAACACCATGCCAGCTGGCAGTGTTGCATTCAGAGGGGGAAGAAAAGGGGCCCCCCCAACTCTGTTCCCACCCCCACGCTCCCCACCCTGAAGCCACATGCTGGAGAAACTCCTATAAATAATCTCCCGGCTGTAAAGAAACCCTTTGGAGCAGTGGCTGCAGTGCTGGTGGGTTTCTCTACTGCAGGAGGTTATTTTTAGCATGGTGGGATGGAGTCGTGGGGGAGCAGCACCCCCCTGGCCTTGCCACAGGGTTGTAGGACAGGGACAGACACAGCGCCAGATCCAGGGACACGGGTGGGACCTGCCAGCAAGGAGTTGGGCCACCCTATGATTACAGCAGGGTGGGAAAGACTGTTCTTGTCCCTGGAATGTTTTAGATTTGAGGTATTATTCTGTTTCTGGGCTCAGCCCAGCCTAGCAAAGGTTTTGGTGAATTTGCAGCTCCTGGCTAAACTGTGCAGCTGGGTACCAGCCTGCCTCCTAGCTCTTCTCCCCCTCTGCAGCATCTGCATCCCCTAAAACAAGCTGCCTCTATAAGCTGTCCCTGGAGCTGACCTGAAAGCGTGTGTATGAATACACAGGGGACAAACCTATGTATGTATATGTATGTGACTGTTTCAGACAAGCCCAGCTCCTCCCGATGCTCTTGATGAACTCCAGCCTGGAGCTGGGAACCTCGAGGACAAGATGGGAGCCCCAGCTGGCTGGTGCCTAGGGAGCCATCATGCTCAGCTTTGTCCCCTGGGGCATGAAAGCACCCATGTCAGCCAAAATGCTGCAGGGTAGCAGAGCCAAAATAAACCAGCTCACCTTAGTGCCCTCAACTAGCAATTTGCTGTCACTTCTTTTGTAAAACAAAATCTCTTTCAGCTTAAGGGCCACCTGGGCAGCTAAACAGAGGGGTGGTCTGTTAACCCTTTACACTGTATTGACAGTGTCTCTGCATGGAGGCAGGATGGCAGTTGCAGAACCCAGCAAGGAGTGATGTGGGGGTGTCAGTGCCAGGCTCTGGCACCTAGTGGGATAACCATGGTTTGTCTTCCAGCTTGGAGGTAACCCTGCCTACTTTACTCAGGAGAGGCAGCCCAGGGGATGCAGCAGGGTCCGAGGCACATGGCAGGGATGGAGGCCGAGGAAATCCTCACTATGGCATCATTTGTGGTCCCCTCCTTGTGTCAGATCAATCCAAATCAAGAGAAAAGGAGAGGTGGAGGAATGGTAAGAAACAGAGAAAAGCAGAGGCAGAAGCCCACCACCGAGACTGGGAATGGGGGCTGAGCCCTGTGTAAGTTGAGAAAGTTGGAAAAACACTGGCTCACTTTCTGCTTGGGGAAATAAACCTCAGCCAAGTTCTCCTCAAAGATTAAGTGCAATTGTATCCAAGCAGGGGGAAATCAGGGTAACGTGGTGAGTGTGCTGACACATCTTTCATGATGCTGGAGGGATGCCCTGGCCCTGCTCAGCCAGCTCTGTTTACAGGCTCCTATTGTCTCTTTCTTTCCTTTTGCATTTTTTTATTTTTTACTTTGTATTTTCTTTCCTCCCTCTCCAGTGTTATAGTTCAGAGTAAACAAAAGCAAGCAGCCTCTCACTCCAAACATTTCAGCCATCCCAAACTTTCTCCAGAGGGGGGCTGCCCATGGAATTTTCCTCGTCCAAAAGAATTTCGAAATGTTCCTGTTGCAGCCTGCTCTGACCAGAGGCCAAGGCAGCTCTGAAACACTTCACAAAATGTTCAAGCTCCAGCCAGAGGCACCAAGGACCCACAGCTGCTGTGCCACAAAGCAATCCCCAAACACAAGGACACTCTCCAGCTTGGCACACTTGCTAGGAGGGGAAAAGAGGCATGTCCCAGCCTGTACACCCCCATAGCCCAGCCCATCATCACCTGAAGGGAGCCAGCAGGTTCTGGTGAGGTCAGATCCTCTCTTTGTATGTTAAGCTGCCACTACAGTTATTATTATTGCCTCAAGATGGTGAGGCTGGTGTCAAATGTCATCTATTCCAAAGCACACAGTGTTTGTCTTTGCAGGTGGCATTTCTGCAGCACCAGCCAGAGAGGAGAGGGTGAAAAGGCTGCTGGTGCTCCTCCTCCTTGGATATAGTGGCATCTGAGGAACCAGGAGGGTAGTTCACACACAAGTATTGCCTGCTTGATGTCACCTGCTCACTGCTTAGGCAGACAGAAAAGGAGGGGACAGTGTGTGCATCCATTTCTGAGGATGCAATGGGGGCAGCACAGCAATGTCCCCTGCACATCCCTGCGAGATGGTGCGTGGAAGAGAGGAAATGTCAGTCCTGTTGCTCCTCTCTGGCTCACATCATACTGTTGGTGCATGTGCCCTAGTCCCAGAAGAGGTGGGACCCCAACCTGGGAAAGCAGAGATCCCCAAGAGTTCTCTTGGTTCTGGCTAGGTATAGATGTGGTGTGAAACCCATGGGACCTGACATGGGTTGCCAACACTGTTCAGCCTGCTGGCAATGGGGCCACCAGAGGAGGTCCCTGAAACAATTTAAGGCAGAAAAGTCCATCCAATAAAACCCACAAGAAAGACACCAGTCACGGGAGGAAGCACTTGAAGCTCAGCCCAGCGTGGATTTGGCTGTCAGTGGAAGCCATTGTGGTGGCCTGGCACAATGATTCCCCCTGCTTGCTTTCCCGAAAGGTCCCTGGATGGGTGTCACTGGGTAGGTGGTCCCAAAGCTTGACTCACACCCAGACACAATGGGGAGCCCTTGAATTCTTCTTCCCTGGGTACAAGCAGAGTTTGGGGACTGAGACCCTCTTAATGCACCCATGATGCCACTCCAAGAGAGCAAAATCTATCTGGTATCCATTCCAACCCCCTCTGATAATGCCCCTGTGCCAGTGCTGTACCATGAGATGGGGGAGACACCTCAGCTCCACGCTGGATGACACAGCCTTTCTGTGGGACAGGGATCCACCTAGTGCCCTGGCTGCCTCTGCACCATCTCCTCATGCCACCTCTCCGGGTTCTCCTCCTCTGAAGAGGCTGCTCAGTGGCTTAGTGTGGGAGTGATCCTACCCCCACCTCAGCAGCCCCCTCCTCTATGAAGGGGCCAGACAGCAGCTGTGCAGCCTGCTCTGACCAGAGGCCAAGGCAGCTCTGAAACTCTTCAAAAAATGTTCAAGCTTCCAGCTCTGGCTCTAGTCAGAGGCATCAAGGACCCACAGCTGCTGTGCCACAAAGCAATCCCCAAACACAAGGACACTCTCCAGCCTGGCACACTTGCTAGGAGGGGAAAAGAGGCATGTCCCAGCCTGTACACCCCCATAGCCCAGCCCATCATCACCTGAAGGGAGCCAGCAGGTTCTGGTGAGGTCAGATCCTACTCTTTGTATGTTAAGCTGCCACTACAGTTATTATTATTGCCTCAAGATGGTGAGGCTGGTGTCAAATGTCATCTATTCCAAAGCACACAGTGTTTGTCTTTGCAGGTGGCATTTCTGCAGCACCAGCCAGAGAGGAGAGGGTGAAAAGGCTGCTGGTGCTCCTCCTCCTTGGATATAGTGGCATCTGAGGAACCAGGTGTGTTTGTTTTGGCTGGGGCTCAAGCCCATCTAATTAGAGCTATAGAAAACATATATTAAAATACACAAAGAGGGAAAAATAATCCTCTCCCTTGCAGTGGGGCCCAGGGTTTGGCCAGGGTTTCTCGGCAGGCCAAGCACAGGCGATACAGGATATGCTGGCAGCAGCCTGGGGAGGGAGGGGTGTTTGTGGATATTAAAATGCAGTCGTAAAGGAGAATAAAAGGGCAGTCTTGTTTCAGAACTAGTCTCTGAGGCTTTCCCCTCTCCCAGCATGCTCAGCACCTGGCTGGCAGCATGAACAGCTCCCCCTTCTCACAGCCCCGCTGGCCACCCCTGGCTCACCCAGGGACTGGGGTGCTGCTGGCAAGACTCCTGTGCCTTCAGAGGGGAGCAGACTTCAGAGTCTTTGCAGCCACCCGCACATGGTTAAAATTACAGCTGGCGCTTCTGGAAAATCCACTCCAGCACATAGCTTCCTCCACACTGCCACAGCTCCCTGCCTTCCCCTGCCTGCTGCCTGGCCTGTGTGCAGGCAAGGCTGCCTGGCCCCAGCTGCTTGGCAGCAGCCACATGGCAGCAACACCATATTTCACTGCCTGAACTCTCCATGCCTCACCGACTGAGGCTGAATAAGCTGAATAGTGTTTTGGCTAAGGTTTAAATTAGCTTTGGGGATCCAACACCCCAGAAGCCTGCACAGACCACAAGGCCGTGGCAGGGTCCTGTGTGGTTCCCTGGCACTTTGGCATCTTCCTCCACCCACAGAGACATGTCAAACTCTGCAGAAGCCCTGTCTTTGCAATGCTTCCCCAAACCCGTTGCTGAAGCAGGATGCTACCTCCCCATAGCACCTCCTTTGCCTCCATGATACTGTGTCAAGCTCTAAAAAGTCACACCAACAGACTGAGAAACAGCCACCAATATCAGCCAGGCAAAGCTTGCCGTGTCCTGGCCCCATCTGCTCAGTCAGCGATGCACATTTGGCTTCACTGCTGCCCTCAGACCCCCACTCAGGGCAACAAGGTGGGGACAAGGGGGTCTGAACCCCCCCATTCATCTCTGCTCCCATCCCTAGTCTTTTTCCCCGTCAGCATCCATAAGGCACAGGCACATCAAGCCCCCTGTCCTCCTGGCTCGTGGGGACCCCAGGCACATTCTGTCCCCAGCCACGGCCCAAATGACTAACGCCCCAGTGAGCGAGCCGGGTGCCGCCGGGGTGAGCAGGGCCCATCCCTTGGCTGTGCTCCCTCCCCCACGGTGGTGAAATCACGTCTGGAGAAAGCACGAGGAGGGAGACACTGGGTCTCCCCCTGAGACCCCCCCACTGACTTCCCAGCGAGGATGCTCCCTCCCTGCCTGCTGGCTGGCTGCCCCTGCTCTGCAAATCCCACATCCCAACAGAGTGATGCAGCCTGCCACAAAACTGCACATCTCATGCTCTCCTCTTAATCCTCCTTCCCCTTGCTATAGATCCTGCAGCAGCATCCCAGCTGCGGGATGTGGAAACGCAGCAGCAAGCCCCAGGTGCTTGTGAAAGTGCTCTTCGGGAGTGGGTAGGAACCTCCAGCCTCCCTCTAACCTCTCTCACAGCAGTGCAACTCCTGCCAGAACCTGGGAGGAGGCTGGGGGTGGAGGGGGGGACCGCTGACAGAACAGATTGGTTTAAGGAAGATGCTGGTGGTTCCAGTAGGTTGGAAATACCCTTGGGCAGCACTACAGGGGACGGTGAAGGACGGATCACTGCTCCTCGCCTTCAATCTGGCACGCAGCACAGGCCGGCTTCAACAGGGGTGACTAATGCGGCTCTTTAAATGCCTCCGCCGGCACGGGAGCGTGGCTCCGGGTTAGGGTTTAATTATCTGCCTTCCTCCGCAGGCCGAGCTCTCCTCTTGCTGAACCGCCGCGGGGACCCCAGGGATGTGGTCCATCCCCCTCCCTGGCCGGGGCTGCTGGCACCGAGTGAGCAGGGCTGTGGCGGGGAGCTGGCCAGGAGCACGCCGAGGCTGCAGCTGGGGGCTATAAAAAGCACGGCTGTGGTATGCAGCGAGGCACTGAAAGGGGAGTAAAAGAAAATCAGGTGGTGGCTATGTCTGGTGCTTGCTTCTGCACCAGAGCTGGCCCCAGTGCTGCTCCCCCTCATCCCTTCCCTGCTCCCTGCCTGGCCAACAGCCCAGGGAAGCCGAGGCAGAGAGCAGATCTGAGATTTGGCAAAGGATGGAGGACACACGGCTGGGTTGGCAAGGTGATGGAGGGGGTCAAGGCTGGGGGCTGCAGCCACTTAGTTCTAGCACGTGGGGTCCTGTTCAGGACGGAAACATTGTAGACACACCCCTTGCCTGGCCCAGGGACACTAGATCCTGGCATCTGCCCTCCTGTCAGGTTGCACTGAAGGATTAACTGCGCCCTGATTTATGGCCAGAGGTCTGTGCTGGGAGGGGGCTACTGCACGGACAGTGAGACTGTCCCATTGGGGACCTCACCCAAACAGGACAACTATGGCACAAGCCGGGGACAGGCAGGGTCCCCTTGGGCAGGCAGGAGCTCCTCACTCAAAACACTCTTGTGTTTGCACAAGACTAAGCAGAGGAAGGTCAGATTAATTTTAAACCTGAATAAACATGGAGAGAAGGCAAGGCCAGAGCTCACCCTTCCCCATGGGGATGCCCAGCAGCAAGAGCACAGCACCCGCAGTGTGACTATGCCTGGCCTGGCTACCAGTGGGGCCCAGCCCCAGGGCTCACATTATCCTAAGAGAGCTGGGACAGACTCAAATCCCATGCTTGGGGGCTCCCCCTTTCTGCGAGGCGCTCCTGGCTGAGTCACTTCTGGCAGTGGGGATGGGGAGAGTGGCTCCTGCTCGCCTTTGCAAAATCCTTGCAGTCTCCAACGGGGAAGCGCCCATCCTGGGACCCCTCTCTCGGCAGGAACAGCTCCAAGGCTTGACTGTCCCCTGCCCCCATCACACAACACAGTCTTGGGAAACAAGCAGGAGGCAGAGAAAAAAATACAATAAAATTGTTTGTAGGTCAAGAGGAAAATGGAAAAAAAGGAAAAAAAAAAAAGAAAAAAAAAAGAAAAAAAAAAAGAAGGCAATCTCGTGTCTTTCTAGCCAAAAGCAACACGAAAACCAAAACATTCTGTTCTAAATGATAGGCCTTGTTTAGTTTTCAGTGGTTTTACTTTTCAAAAAAGTCTGAGTTAAATCGAGCTAAATTTGAGTTCCAAACATTACCTTGCGGTGGAGAATAAAATAAAAACTGGGGGGAAAAAAAATACAATAAAAAAATCAAACCAGCTCATTTGGAAAATGTCAGAGTGAAACACCACGGCTTTTCCAGCGCTAGGAGAACCGCAGCCGGGCGCTGAACCCAGCTCCAGCTCTTGAGTTGTGATGGGCTCCTCGAGGTAGCCCTTTTCCCCCCCACCGAAAACCAAGCATCTGCTGGCCAACTGACAGCCAGGAGGCCTCATGTGTCGAGGAGCAGCTCTCCTTGGGGATGTCAGGCCCCCCAGGACCTGGCAGGGCACAGAGAGACCCCACTGCAGCCAAGAGCTGTGTACACATGTGAGCAGAACCCAAGCTGAACTGTTCTCCAAAACCCCCCTTTAAATGTCTGTTCTATTAGGTCAGCGTTCCTGCACCGCCTGGGGAAGGTGGTTAAGGCCAGCGGCCCAGCACACAGCCTCCTTGGTGCTGGCTGCTGGCTCTCCGTCAGCAAGCAGTCTGCCCACGCTATTAAATTACTGAGAAAAATGGATTGTTTCACCAAAAATTAGGTGCAGGAACCTCTCTAGCGGTGGCAAGGAGAGCTGGTAATTGGAAATTCATAGCGCTGGCCGCAGATGGTGCCTCCGGCTTCACTCCACCCTGCTCTGGTTGCGGCAAGGGGTGGTGGAAAGGCATTTGCTGCCATGCCTGAAATGCCGCTGCTAATGCAGATCTGGGGGCAACATTGCTGGCAGCACTGCTGGCATCCTCTGTGTGGTCAAGCAGGGTTACATGCTGCTGCAGGGTCCCCCTGCCCTTGCTGGAAGGTGAAAATTAATGAAAAACAGCTCTCAGAGACTTTTCCAGGTACTGGAGCAAGAACACCCTCCACACATGTCTGGACCTGCTTGCCATTAACCACACTCTTGAGGGACATGTCTCATGGGGATATTATCTGGGGATGCTGGGCACGCTGCTCTGGCACTGGTCTTGCTCTTCCAGATTAATCTTGAGGATAAAAACCAAGATGACCTCGCTTCGATTACATCCTTCACCCATCCTAGGCAAAGAACAAGAATTGCTGCTTCTCCATCCTCAGCATCCTCCTTCTGGACCACTCCAAGCCTAAAACTCTGCACCTCACTGACAACACAGAGCTCTCCAAAGCATCTTCAGGACAAAATGTCTGGCTATAGGAGCTGCCAGAGAGCCTGGTGTCTATTGGCAGCTTCCAGTTAGGAAGGAGAGATGGCAATGTGCAGCAGACCAGGAGTTGTGTCAACATGATGTTCTGAGGGATCAGCCTTTCCCAAGTTCACACTGGCTGTTACCTGCACAACCACAAGCACACTGAGGGCATAGATCCTGCTCCTTGCATGCACTATCTTCCCTGGCGCTCTGGGGACGAGGCATCAAGCTGGGTTTTGGGTGCTGCGGTGTAAGCACCATGGGCACGGTCCCAGCAGGAGTCAAGGAGGCCAAGCAAAGGGGACACTTCCCTGGGCTCAGCCATGCTCCGTCCATAAATCTGCAAAACTGAAAGGTGGGATGAAGGGGAGCAGCCTTGCTGGAGCTACAAATCAGCTCTCTGGGAGACTCACAGGGGCTAAAAAAAAAATCAAAAGTGGCTGAAGCACAGAAGAACCTCCTGGAGTTGTGTGCTGGCGCTTGCAAGACAAAGATGGAGCAATAGCTGGTCGGGTACACCAGCTCCTCCTAAGCTTTGAGGCCTCCAGCAAAACTCATGGAAAGCAAAGGAAAGGCTCCTGCAGACTTCCCCAGGGGCTGGGGGCTGGCCCTGGCCCTGCCAAGAAAGTCTGGGGAGATGCCAGCTGGCCCGGGCACCCTGCGTGACAGTGGCTTTCGCAAAGTCAAGCTGGGCCACCACAACTGAGCCATCCCCTGGGACATTTGGAAGGCTGTTGCAGCACAGCTGTTGGGAGCTCTGTTGCAACATCAGCACGGCACTGAGCTGGCCCATGATGGAGACCCTGCATGACAGCACTTTCTGATTTCTCCTAGTTACTTTTGCAGGAAGGAGACAGCTGAATTGTGTATTCATAGTGTTATTCAATTCAAGAGGCACTGATACCCATGCTGACCTTCATCAAAGAGGGGCTGGCGAGGGGCTGGCAACGTCCCTGGCTCCAGCTGCAGTTATCGGTCTGCCCAGGATGAAGCACACACAGTTTCTGGTCCCAAAGGAAGGGGTTGGTGAAAGCACAGGAAGGCAAAGGAAACAGCTGGTCAGGCATTACTGTACTCACCGAAAGAGACATGCTGCAGGGATGCCATGCCAGCCCCTTTGACTCCCATGTGCTTTTCTCTAGGGACACCACACCCTTTAGAGCTGCCAGCCCAATGACAGGCAGCAGTCCTGACTCTTGCACGGGGCTCCACAAGGTGGGATGGGAGGTGGCCTCTTTCTGTTGAAGTCAGATGCACCTCCCCAAGCTGCCGCCCAGATGGTGCTCCTCTGGAAACTTTCAAGACCCATCTGGATGTGTTCCTGTGTGACCTGCACTAGATTCTACGGTCCTGCTCTGGCAGGAGGTTTGGACTCAAAGATCTCTGGAGGTCCCTTCCAACTCCTAAGGTGCTGTGATTCTGAAGCTGGTAGTTTCTCCCAACCCCTCTTCCTCTAACTGCATCTCCAGTATCAGCTTTTCAACAAGGCTCAGCATGCATTCTTTTCACTTTAGGAGGTGAGGTGAACCAGAAAATGCCAAAATGACCTTCTTTCCACCATCAGAATTTCATTAGATGAATGAGGCCTAAACTTCTCCACCTCTCCCTATAAGGTAGTCTCTGTGGGTCCACAACAACTTTTATTAGGCTATTTCTATCTCAGCTGTCTCCATATTAAGAGGAGGGGACCAAAGTCGAGCAGTGTCCAGGGAGCCTTGGGCTGATTTCCAAAATACTTGCAGCATTTTCCCCTCTTCTGGGCTTACCTGTAATCCCCTGGCCACTGCTGCATGCGCCAGCCCCACATCAACCATACCAGGTCTCACCCAAGATCTCTCCAGCCAGCTTGTCCTCTTCAAAAGCGTCTTCACGAAATATGCACAAGCAGGGCACCAGCAGATGTGACCTTCCACTGGCCAGACCCTTCTGAAATCCCTTGTAAGCTTTTTCAGCCAGGACCAATCCCTGATGGAGCAAGCCCAAGGTCTGGAGGTCAGATGTGACCACAGCCTATGGTCCCAGTAGGATGGAGGTGAATCAGATCTTGACAGATTTCTTATCTCTCTTCTTTTGAATCTCCCCCACCTCAAACTCCAAAGGATGTTTGCCAGGTTTTTCAGTCCATGTCAAACTCATACCACTAGAAAGACGAAGAAATGCACCTTTCAACCCAGTCCTCTGCTTGTACTGAAAAGCTGGCACATGCCCCAGGAGCTGTGTGTACCGTGATTGACCAAAAGCACCGAAATCTCACCCCATCCCACTCCCATACCAGGCTGAGTCAGAGACCCAGGAAGCAGACAGACTTGCGAGATAATTCCTATTAACACACTGATCCCCAGCACTGCAAACCTGCTTCTAATTTCCAGAGGATTTTTTTCTTTTTCCATGGAAATGGTCCACAGATATCTGACTGTTGGAGAAGACAACCACAACTGCAAGGCATCTGTACCCTTCCTCACCTTCACAGCCTGGATGGGAGGAGAAAACCGTCACCGGGATGAACAGAGAGACTTGCTGTTAGGAACTTGGGTTGTAAGGTCACTAAATCCCCCACTGAAGAGACTCGGTGATTTTCACACATGTGATGGTGTCATAACCACAGGAATACTCAGAAAACCCAAAAGCTCTCTAAAAATCCCAGCAAGTCACCCCAGACATCCCAAGGCTAATTCCTGATGCTGGCTTTGTATCAGCATCCCAAGAGACAGTGAAGCCTTGGCATGCTGCCCCTAGGGAAGAATTCCAATCCTATCCAACCTCCATCCTTGTCTACATCTTTGGTGGGGGCAGAGCCATCCCATCCCATGCCTGAACAAGGAGAAAGGAAACAAGCTGGGAGAGGTACTGAAAATTTCTAAAGGGATAAAAGCAGAGACACAAGCTGTCACCTGCCCCTCCTGCGGGATGCATCTTGTGAGGGGTTTTCCTCCAGAGCCAAACCCACAGGAAAAGAGGAAGCAAGAATCCTTTGGCTTGTTTAACCTAGTGAGCAAACTATAAATACAGCAGGGTAAACACCCGAGAGGGAGAAGAGGTCTTGAACTAAAAACACAATGTTGGCACAAACCCACGAGGGAATAAGCTCTCCAGGAACACGTTAGGCAGGAAACTGGAGGATAGTTGAACCCTATGTGAGCAGGAAGTGTCCAGAGTAACCTTTGAAGAAGAGCTGAGCCCAAAGAGAGGGTCTGAACCAAGTGCTCAGCTAGCTTATCACAGGTGAGGCTGCTGTGCACAGACACTCTCCATGGAGGTTCCCCACTCGGGATGGTCCAGGCAAGCCAGGGGAGAACAGCTGAGGAGATAGAGTAGCTGCAGGATAGGGGATGCAGGTATGAGTTGCTTGGGTGCCCACTAAGCACTATGGCTTCTGATACACCCAGCAGCTGCAAAAGGGAACTGTCACGGCCACCACGATGGAGACAGTGGGGAGACTTGCTGTGCTGTGAGTCACCCATTCACAAACAGGTCCCACACTGAGCCAAGCATACTCCTCCCCCCATTGCCACAAAAGCTCTCTGGGATGGGAAAAAGTGGCTTATCAGGCATAATCAAGTCAAGTTTTCCCCTCCCTGTGAGGTTCCTGTTCATGGAGCAGAAGGTAGGACAAAACTGCAGCTGCTCTTCTCCCGGCTTCCCACAGCCAGCCTCTGCCTTCAGCTGCATCCCCAAGGGACCTTTTCCTCACTACCCCAGTGTACCCCACATCCGCTGTTCACCCACCACTGATGATGTCCAACCCTGTCCACAACCTTATTGTCACCACTCAGCCCCTGTTCCCCAAGTCCAGTTCCACTTTGGCTGCCATCAGTTTGCACTCTCCCTGGAGTGGAGATCTGGTCCCTTTCACACCCCAGAACCCAGCCAGGTTGGTGGAGCAGAGGGTGCTGCATGGGTGATAGTGGGCCACTATGGCCATATCCCATCCCAAGAGGCACCTCCACCAGTGCACAGCTTCCCATGAAGCTCCTCTGCCCTGTTCCGTTCCGCTGGAAAGCTACAGTCTCCATCCAATCCTGTGTGTAACCACACTTCGACCTGCTCTCCTACAAACAGGGAGAGAGAGCAAATATCCCTCCTCCTCCTCCCAGGAACAGGCACCTCCTGGCACCTGAAGTGCTCAGCCAGCCCTGAGCAGCTTGGCATTAGCTACACCACCAATGCTGACTGGTCCCAATCAGTTTGGGTATGGCAACACATCTGCAAGTTGCTGCAGCTTTAAGTTGCTTCCCATGGAGACCTGGCACAAGAAAACTGAGATTTCCAATGCACTCACATCACAGTGGAGTCTGAGTTTGCTGACAGCAATGTCTAAATCAGACTCAGCCCTGTGGCCCTCTCTGACACCCTTCAGCAGCCCAGAGCCAGAGCTTGGAGGGGACGTGGGAGGTGACACGACTAGTGTGAGGCTGGACACCCGCAGGGACTGGCTAAGGACAGAGAAGTTATGATGAGATAGCATCCCAGGGCAAGGAGGAACAAGGCAGGCAGAGAGTCCTGCCAATGCCCACGCATGGGAATGCGTCTCTTTCCACACCTCTTGTAATTGAGAGCAGCTTTTCTCTCTCTGGACCCCCCAGGAGATGAGGGGGCCTTGCCAGAGCTCTGCTTCGCTTGGTGTTCCAGCCTTTCGCTACAAAACACCCTGTGGAGATGCAGGAGTTGTGTCCAAATTCGGGGCGAGGGGAGAGTCTGAAGAGGTTGGGGAAGGGGCTCAAAGCTCCCACACCGGGAATTCCGTCGTGCATCTTCCGAGCATCTCCGGACAAGGCGGAGAAGAGGGAGTAGCACCGGGTGCCCCCAGGCAGGCGCGGCGTGAAGAAGCAGGATGCAAGTCCCAGCCAGCTACATTTCCCGGGGAGACACGCACTCACACGCACAGACACACACGACTTTTACCTTCATGAGCAGCAAACAGCCGGACAGCCGCCTCCTTGAGCGGCGCCGGCAGCCGCCTGCCTCTCACCGCGGCGTCGGGGCGGCGGCGGCGAGCAGCTCCCCTCGGGGTGGGGACGGGGGTACGTTTTCCTACCTTCCTGAGAGGCTTCACGGCTATGTATCCATGGCGCTCGGCGGAGCGGGGCCAGAGCAGGGAGCGGGGCCGGGAACGCGAGCGGGGCCGGCGGCGGGGCGCCCGCACCGGGCTGGCTGGGGCCGGGACCGCGGGCGGTGCGAAGCCGCCGGGGCCGCCGGGGCCGCTCCATTGGAGCACGGCGCTGCCAATCTGCCGCCGCCGCACCGGGACGCTTCCTGTCTGCGAGCCGCCCCCCGGGCTCTGACACCGATCCCCGCCGCCCTCTTGGGTGCGCGATGTACGCTGGGGTGCGTGATGTCCCCGAGGGTGCTCAGTCCTCCCACGGATGCGCAGTTCCCCTGGGGTACGGGGCCACCTCGGAATACGCAGTCCCGCCCTCGGTGCTCGCTGTCCACCTGGAGTGCGGGGTGCGCGGTTTCCTTCGGAATGTGCAGTCTTCAGCAGGGTGCGCAGTGTCGCCCCGAGGTACACGGTGGCCCTCCCTCCGGGGCTCGCTATCCCACTCCGCCCGTGGTCATTGGGTTCGGGACCGCCTAGACCACGAGCGGCTTCCTGGGGCGCAGGGACACCGCCACGGAGTGCAAAGCCCTTCCTGCTCCCCTCTGGAAACACCCCAAACATTCACCAACTCCGCAGGAGTCAGGGCGGCAGGTTGTGCCCGTGACTGGATTTCCTTTTCCTTTGCCCCTGGGAGGGGCATTTCTTTGGGATTTTTAATAGTGGTTTATTTGATGGGGAACGTGCAATCTGGCTCCAGGGCCTGTGTTTCTGAGATTAAGAAAATGCTTCTTCCTCCTCATGGCTTTTGGTGCATGCTCGTGTGCCCCTTTTGCAACATTCCTCCATCACACCACCTGGATTCCATTGGAATTTGGTTTGGTTTGCCATTTACATAGAAAAAAGTTTTCAAAGTTAAAAAACTTTCCCCTCCACTAGAGGTCCACCTGAGAGATGCTGGAGGTTCTGGGTGATGCCATTGAGGCTGGAGCCCTGGCACAGACCCAGCATTGCCCTCTCTACTGGGCATGGTGCCTGTGGGGAGGTAAGGGCCATGTGCCCCAGGTGTGTGCAGCACCAGTCGATCAATTCTGCCACAACAGACCACTCTGCAGCCTGACATGAATCAAAAGGGTTACAACCCCACTCTGCAACCCCACCCCTACAATAACAAGCCTGTCCTTGCTGTCATCCTGGCACATCTCTGTAACCCCACAATAACAACTGACTACCAGCTACTGTCCTGGCCTATCTGCAACCTCACTGTAACATGCCTGTGAAACAGCTCATCTCCCATATAACCCTGCAGTAATAAACATGTTCGCCTTCATCCCAGCTCTCCCATGCAGCCTTACAATAACGGACTTTGGGAGAAGTGGAGGCCACATTTGGAGCGCTTGTGCCCAGCCTGGCACCTGCACTGAGTCTTGGTTGTGCTGTGGGTGTTGAACTCAGCTGTAGTTGAGGCTTGATGGCCACATCCTCCAGCATAGTACATCTGCTCGTGGCCTGGATTGCCGCCTCATCAGCCACATGTGGCCAGATCCATCCTGCCTGCACTGCAAGAGCTGGGGCTATTATCAGGACTGGCAATGTCCCTCTGTGAGTCATATCACATGGCCTACCAGGTGTTTTCTTTGCAGGATGGGTCCTACCAGCCTGCTTGTATCTGCCTTAGCTATTTGGTTTATGAGAATTTTGGGAGGCTGGGGATGTAGGAAGGGCTGGTCCTGAGCAAAGAGAGGTTTTCTCTGTCCAGCTTCTGACTTTCTCCTCCAAACTCTCCATACCTCGCCAGAGTCAACATGATGTCCAGCAACTTACAGGATCATCCTCTCTGGAAGGAGCAGAGGTGGGCTGGCTGCCGCAAGGGTTTGGCCCGGGGTTCTCCCCCAGGAGCTTTCCCCAGCACTTCGTGGTGCTTGCTGGGCGCCAGGAGCTGGGCTGCTTGGCGCTGGAGCTGGCGGGGAGCCACACGCTGCTTTCTCTGCTGCTGCAGCGCTGGAGAGCTGAGCCAAACTGTGGATCTGGGGAATCCCCCGACTCTGCAGGACTGAGGCCACCCCTGAGGTTGGGAAGCCAAGAGAAAAGTTTGGATTTAGAGGAGTCTCTGTGAGGGGTAGTTGAAGCTGATGGACATGCCACTGCTGCTGGGACAAGGAATGTGCTGGGGGTCTGGGTTGTGCTGGCCTACAAGCTCTGAGCAGAGCTAACAAGCTTCAAGTGTCAGGTGATGAAGGAGCAGCTTTGGCACAGGTGGTATGGGGTTTTGTGTGTGAACAGGGAGCTCAGTGTGGCTGCAGGCTGGAGTCCCCAAGGCAGGACACCTCTGCACCCCCATGGCACAAGGCCAGTGAAACTGGCACAGTCTGCAACTCTGACATTGCAGCTCTTCTCCTTCATCCTCAGGCTTAGATGAGGATCATAACATCCACACACCTCTGAGGTCCTCCGCTCTGCTGCAGCATAAGAGTTTATGAAAGGACATTTCTCAGGCTGACTGCAACATCCCATCCAGCACCTGGTTCCCTTCTCAGTATCGCATAAGGACTGAATTTGGAGACCATAAAGTTTCTCTCTCTCCTTCTTCCCTCTCCTTTGAGCAAAGACCAGGCCAGCTCTTGTCCAGGCAGGTCAAGACTTGAACACATGAGCTGATGTCTGGGGGTTGTATTAAACTATCACAAACCCATGCAGGACCTGCTGAACCAGGGCCATACAAACTCTGCCCTGGCTATCCCTGCCAGTTCAAAGCTTTGCCTGACTTGTTGTTGATACTTGCTCAAAGATGCCCTGACCTCTCTACTGGGAAGAATCAACCACAACCATGAACTGGGCTCCCACTTGCTTAACTGGGTGAGGAGATTGAGAGGTTTGGGATTGGAAGCTTGAGAGCTGGCATGGGATCAAACTTTTAAGTGTATCATGCTGATGCCAGGTGCCATATCACAATGATGTGTCTCCTCTGGTGCAGTTCTGGTTGGTGGCAAGTAGCCTCTTCTACTTCAGCACTGCCTGAGGATGATTGATGACCATGCAGCCTGGGCATGGATGAGGATGGGTTAATTACAGGGTGAACACATGCCCCAGAGACTTTCCCTGATATTCCAGAGGTATGGGTGATTGTTCCAGAGATGCAGGTGCCTCAATGCATGGCATCTTGGGGCAATGGGCCTGTGCTGGGGAGTACCAGCCTTTTTGTCTTGTGTGGGACCTGTCCAGTGAAGCCTCCAACTCAGCAGCTTCCCTCACACTGGTGGGGCGCGTGTCAGGGCTCTCGCCGACGTGCCGTGGGCATGGCACCTTTTGAAGTGCAAGCTTGTTGTTTGTTTACCCTGGCCAGCCTGAGGTGTACAGGAAACCAGAGAGCTCTGCTCCCTGGCTGTTGCTTTATTTATTATGGTCACAGCTCAGGCTGCCCACACTGTAAAAAGAAGGCAGAAAAAACCTCAAGCACTGCAATGTGGCTCCTGCCCTGCCAGCCCTGATCTGCTCTGATTCATACTGCTGTCCTGTGCCTGAGAGAAGTCTTGTCCCTGGAGAGGGATGGTGGGGTCCTCAATGCCATGAGATGGTTGTCCTATCCAAGACTACTGTGGCTTGTCCCACATGTGTACAACCATACCACACCAGGAGAAATTGCTGATGGACAGTCAGCCCAGTGCCATGCTACATTCATTATCTGCACTAGCAACTGGATGCCCCAGCCTGGTTGCATCTTCCCTATCTTTTCACTTTTGCTCTGCAAAATAGCAGTGGCTATTGCCCTAGGTGTCTGTAGGTACATCCCTGCTCCAGGGCTTCATCCATCCCCAAAACCCCTTGAAAAGAAGCACAGGGGAGACATCCCTGCTGCCATATCTGTGTGAAGAATCTGGGGCTCACCAGCTCTTTGGGTCTGCAGGACCCCAGCTCCTTCGTTGCACATGGCCAAACACACAGTGTGTGTCAGCCCTGCTACCGTGTCAGTCAGGAAGGAGACACCAATGGTGGTTACATGATTGGTTTAAGGATGAAGTTTAAGGATTGGAAGCTGTTGAAGACTGGCAAGGTTTAAGGATTGGAGTCCTTCCTATGGGGCTGGGGACAAATACCTAGATAAGAGATTCAAGCCACTCCAGCTTGCTCCCTACCACTGCACACTGTAAGCACCCAAACAACAGTTTGCAAAGGACTGTATGCTCCAATATGTGGGCAAACTCACAGCTGAAGAAGTGAAGCAGAGAGATGTGACATTTTACACACAGCTATTTATAGAGGCTGCCTTTCTGCCAGAACTTAAATGGCAGCAGCAAGGGCTAAGATAGCATTTAGGAAGCTCAATCCAAAACAACCAGCCAGCAACCTGAGGACAATACGAAACTTCCTGATGTTCAGTGGGCTTGCAGTCCCCATGCAGTCACACAGCTCACTGGGTTGCCTTGCTATTGAATGGAGAAAAAGCTAGTGAGCTGACAAGCTAGGAAGGCAAGCCAGTTCCTGAAATCCAGGGTGATACAGTAGCCCTCCTCCCACAGTAGGCAACTGGGTGCCAGAATGCACCATGCAGGACTAAGCACTTGGTCTGAAATCAGTGTCAGGGTGGTTTGAGCCACAGAGTTAAATCTACGGAGAGCACAGAGGGGAATTTGTAGAGATTGGTACTAGTTTTGCTGTGTTTAGGCATCTTAAGTCTTTGTGTTTTCCATCAAAAGAAAGTGCAAGGAGGGGTTCACTGAAGTTCTATGACAGTAGTTGAGTCTGACTTTCTGGAGACATGAAATTCATATTGTGGGTAATGAGCAAAACAAAATAAAACAACAACAATAACAAAACCCAAACAAACAAAACAACCCAGAGAAGTGGAACATGAGAAGTTATTTACAAAGGAAAAACTGGAATGCTTTATTCCAGACTGCCGGACTCCACCTCTGTGTTGTGGAGGGTGGATTTCTCTTCTGGCTCCAGGCAGCATCTCCTTGGTGCCAGCCCTCAGCAGCTGCATGCCGCCTGGATCCACCTCCTGAGTCCTGCACAAGGAGAGCCTGCCCATGGATGAGACTATGCTGCTTCCCAAAGCCACCAGTGACTGCAGTCTGGCCTTTGGTTGTTCAGTCACAGGGACGCATCAGTCATGAATCTGCTTCTCAATTCCTTGACAGAATAACCTTCTGTCTCCCCAGCAAATCTCAGCAGACCCAAAGTGATGCTGCTGTTGCTGGGCTACTCACCTTCTCCAGGTGAAAGTGCTTCTGCTGTGCCTTCCAAATCAGCTCTGCTAATATCCCACCTCTGCTTCTGGCTATTGTCAGATGTTCTCCAGAGACACCTCCTTGACCTTCTCAGGCTGGTGTAAAATTAAAGGGGAGCCATTCCCGGGACCTGCTACCACCTGCGAATCAGAGCAGGACAGGCTCTCTGCTGCTGATGGCAGCCCACATGGGATGGGAAAGATCTTTACATTGGTTTGAAGAGTCCCACTGCTGCTGCACCCCTGAGCCTGGATCCAAGCCTTTTGGCTCCGGGTGATGCTGCAGCACAGAACACAAGCAGGAAATAGGGGCGAAACAGGGGCAAAATGGGGACACTGAGAGCCTGTGCTCAGAACCCTCCATCCTGCCGGCTTCTGTGCTCCTCCAGGGAGTGGCGCGGGCGGGGGAGGAGGGGTTGCCGCGGGAATGGGCGTGAGTGCGGTGTGTGCGCAGCCCCAGGCAGGGCAGCGGGCCGCAGGCTGGGCCAGAGGGTGCTGCTCGCGGCCTATGAGGCTGGAAGGAAGCGCAGCAGCTGAGGCCCAGGCCGCCCGGGCTGGGGCCTCCCCCCGCAGCCCCGCTGCTCGGGCTGCCGCTGCCCTCTGCCGGCTGCACACCGCCGCTGAGCTCCACTTCCCGCCCTGCGCAGCACCAGCGCCGCCACGCAGCTCCAGCCCAGCGAACTGGGGCTTCCCCGGACCCTGTGTGTCCACTCCCCCACGGCTGAGGAAGTCACAGAAGGACCGGGGACAGCATCAAGCTTCAAACTGTCAAAACCTGCTCTTTCCCCCACTGGTGACAAAGAGTACTGGGATACCTAATGCCAGGGGTGTCCTGGTGGCCTGTTCTACGGCAGCTAACAGGACACATCTCCTCTATGCTCCAGGTCCCCTGGCTTCCTGCTTCTCAGAGCCTTTGACCATTGCAGCAGGATGCTGAACTAACCAGAGGTTTGGGGATACCTGTTTGGATACCTTTTTGGATTTTTTCCCTCCAAGTGAGATTTTTTTCCTGGCCAAGCTGTCAGCCCATGACTTGGACAGCAGCACTCTGTGCTGGGTTAGGAACTGGCTGAAGGGCTGAGCCCAGAGAGTGGTGGTGAATGGTGCCACCTCCAGCTGGCAGCCAGTCACCAGTGGTGTCCCCCAGGGATCAGTGCTGGGCCCCATCCTGTTCAATATCTTTATTGATGATCTGGATGAGGGGATTGAGTCAGTCATCAGTAAATTTGCAGGTGGCACCAAGCTGGGGGCAGGTGTTAGAAGGTAGAAGAGCTCTGCAGAGGGACCTCGACAGGCTGGACAGATGGGCAGAATCCAAGGGCATGAGATTTAACACATCTAAGTGCTGGGTTCTACACACGCTGGCCACAGCAACCCCATGCAGTGCTACAGTCTGGGATCAGAGTGGCTGGAGAGCGGCCAGGAAGAAAGGGACCTGGGGGTACTGGTCGATGGTAGGCTGAACATGAGCCTGCAGTGTGCCCAGGTGGCCAAGAAGGCCAATGGCATCCTGGCCTGCATCAGAAATAGTGTGACCAGCGGGAGCAGAGAAGTCATTGTGCCCATGGACTCAGCACTGGGTAGGTCACACCTTGAGTCCTGTGTCCAGTTCTGTGCCCCTCAGTCTAGGAAGAATGTTGACCTGCTGGAACATGTCCAGAGAAGGGCAACAAAGCTGGTGAGGAGTTTGGAGCACAAGCCCTATGAGGAGAGGCTGAGGGAGCTGGGGTTGATTAACCTGGAGAAGAGGAGGCTCAGAGGAGACCTTATTGCTCTTTACAACTACTTGAAGGGAGGCGTTAGACAGGCAGGAGCTGGTCTCTTCTCCCAGGCAACCAGCACCAGAACAAGAGGACACAGTCTCAAAATGCACCAGGGGAAGTTTAGACTGGATGTTGGGAAGAAATTATTCATAGAGAGAGTGATTGCCCATTGGACTGGGCTGCCCAGGGAGGTGGTGGAGTCACCATCATTGGAGCTGTTTAGGAGGAGACTTGATGGGGTCCTTGGTTGCATGGTTTAGTTGATTAGGTGGTGTTGGATGATGTGTTGAACACGATGATCTTGAAGGTCTTTTCCAACCTGGTCTATTCTATTCTATTCTATTCTATTCTATTCTATTCTATTCTATTCTATTCTATTCTATTCTATTCTATTCTATTCTATTCTATTCTATTCTATTCTATTCTATTCTATTCTATTCTACCTTACTCTGAAAATCCAAGTTTTGGAAGGAAGAAAGTCAGAAGAACTATGGTAGGAGGGGCAGCAGTGCTGTGCAGGATATGGGGAGGTCATAAGTCTCATCCCAGGTGGGAACAGGTATTTATCTGGGTTCAGGGACCAGCATGCATCACAAAGGTGAGACTGGGATTTCCTGAGCGGGACCAAGCAAGCCACGGAGTCACAGCTCAGGAGTTGGAAGGAACTTTTAAAGGTCATCTAGCCCTGTCTGGTGCCCCCACCAGTAAACAGAGACATCTTCAACTAGATCAGATTGCCCAGAGCCCTGTTTCCAGGAATGTTTCCAGGGATGAGGCTTCTACCACCTCTCCGCTCAACCTGTTCCAGTGTTTTTTCACCCTAATTGTAAAACGTCTTCCTTATATCTAGTTTAAATCTACTCTCTTTCTGTTTAACTCATTATTTCTTGTCCTGCCACAACAGAGCCTGTTAAAAAGACTGTTCCCATCTCTCTGAAAGGCCACAAGAAGATTTCCCTGCAGTCTCCTTTTTCCAGGCTGCAAATCACCAACTGTCTCAGCCTTTCTTTCTAGGAGAAGTGCTCCAGTCCCTCCTCTGGTCTTGCTCCAACAGCTTCATGTCTTTCTTGTTCTGAGGATTCCAGAGATGGACAAAATACTACAGGTGGAGTCTCAATAGAGTGGATTAGAGGAAGAAGCACCTCCCTTGACCTGCTGGCCATGCTGCTTTTGATGCAGCCCAGGGTATGATTGGCATTCTGGCACGTAAATGCACATTGCTGGCTCATGTCCAGCTTTTCATCCACCAAATCTTTCCCTGCAAAGCTTCTCTCAATCCCTTCATCCCCCAGGCTGTATGGATACCAATGGTTGTCCTAACCAAGCAGCAGGACCTTGCCCTTGGCCTTGTTGGACCTCATAAGGTTCACACAGGCCAACTCTTCCAGCTTGTCCAAGTCTCTCTGGATGGCAAGTCATCCCTCAGACGTCAGTTGCACCACTCATCTTGGTGTCATTTGCAAGCTTGCTGAAAGTGCACCCAATCCCATTGTCTGTGTCATTGATGCAGACGTTAAACAGCACAGGTCCCTGTGCAAACCTTGGAGAGGCACCACTTCTCAACAATACACCATTCCCATTCAAAAATCCACACAGGTCTTGAATTTTGCCTGTACATCCTCCAAGGATGGTGCTTCAGGCAACAGCTTTCCAGTCTGGAAAACGGCAAAAGCATCCAGATTCTGAGGCACAATGCAGGGCATCTGCCTCTGTAACACAGGGTAACAGGGAAATGGACCTTGAGCTAAGATGCATCAGGGAAAATGAGGACCTGGCAATTCATAGCAAGCATCCCTTGAGCAGGGACGGGTCAAGATGGGAAACAATCAACCCATATAAAAGAGGAAGGAGCAACAGCCACCCTTATACCAGGAGATAATGTGGTCTGGAAATTTAGGTGAGGCATCAGGAAAAGCTGATTTGTTCCCTAAGTGTGGCTGGATTTGTTAACCCCCTAGTGAGAATCCACACCTGTGGACCAGTGGGTGCCGCTCACAGGGGCACGAGCAACATGGTCGGTTGTGTGCACAGTGAGGAGGGAAGCAGTCGGGAAGGACAAATCTGTGAACAGAAAAGAGGGATTTATGCATTCTGCTGTAAAATCAGTGTCTCCAGTAAGTCTCTGAGATTCACTGGAAGTGCTTGTTCCTTGGGAGTTGGTCTGGGTCTCTCTCCTGGAATCAGGATGAGAGGCTGTTGGGAAGTATCTTTCCTTATAGATTATCTCTGGGCCTCATTGAGGGACTGTGTGAGCTGCCCCAGTGGAGTGTGACTGCTGATAGCTCCTAGGCAATGCTCCCAGGGTGAGGGGCCCTTTATAGACGTTACTAGTGGGGTGGCATGTGTTAGTAAATCTATGGCTTTTGGGGGGGCTGTCCTGCAGGCTTTGTGGTAGTCCTGCAGCACAGCTTGGGTCTATGGGTGCATTCAGTCAATGAGCTGTTTGCTTCTGATGAGGAGAGCAGAGATATGTTTCAAACCATGATCTTCATCTGTCTACACAGGTGCTGTTGGGTATGCTGGGAGCTGCAGCACTGACTGCAGCAAAGATCCCATACATGCATCCCAGTCCCAGTGCAGGGCCCTGAGCAAGGAGGCAGTGGGCTGAGCCAGGGAACAGCGAGATGAGCCAAGCTGGAAAGTTGTGCAGCCCGGCAAGACCCATGGAGCTCTCCCAGCCTGCAGTGCAGCCGTGTGAGGGCAGCACAGACCACTGCCTGTTGAGCAGGAGCAGGAGCAGGAGCGGGAATGGGAGCGGGAGCAGGAGCTGCGACAACAGCAGAAGGAGCAGTGGCAGGAGTAGGAGCAACAGGAGTAAGAGCAGCAAGAGTGAGAGCGGGAGCAGACCATGAGCCTGCACACCTGCTTGCCAAGGCAGTGGCACAGGTTCTTTTGGGCACCCTTGCCCAGCTCCCAACTTCATCAGGCTCCTGCTTGCTCAGGTCCAGGGCAGCAGCTGCTGCAATACCTGCTGCTGGCTCAGGAAAGGTTTTCTTTGTTTGCTGGGGTCTGGGTTTTTTGTTTTTGTTTTTGTTTTTGTTTTTGTTTTTTGTTTGTTTGTTTGTTTGTTTTGTGTGTGGTGGATGAGAGAGAATGACCAGACTGGTTGGGCACATATGGCACCAGCTGTACATCATCCTTCTCTGGCTGCAGGAATCATGCTCATTCACTGGGAAAACTGCTGAAAATAGGAATAGAGGTGAGGAAAGTTGAAAGAAATTAAGCTGGGAGCCCTGCTCACCCAGAATTCGTGCTGGTGATCTCTCTGCACCACACTGGGAATGGGGACTGGAAATTTGTCTTTGCCATCGGGGTGCCCATGCTGGATGGCAGCACCTTGTAGAGTCTGGGAGGGGGGTCTGCCCAGCCCACTGCCTGTGCAGAGCCTGGTGGGTGCCAGAGGGGAAGATGCCCAGGGTGATAGGGAGCTCTCTGGTGTGACAGGAGAATGCCATTTCTCCTACAAGGCTAGAGGCCAGGGCCAGGAAAGGTGACAGGGCAGACATGTGAGGGCTATGAGCTACCAGAGGGACCACCAGGCTTTTGGCACCAGCTAGAGGTTGGAAGAGTGAGCAGGTAGGGGATGGTTTGTGCAGGATCCTGCTACTAATCTGTCAAGCATCCCTCACTGAAGACACCATTTGTTAAAGACAGGAAGGCACAGGGGACTTTCCAACATTTCCCAGGTTCAGGTAGTGTCTGAAGGACTTTTCTCCCAGAAAAAAAAAAAAAGACCCGTGGTGGACAATAGCACAGGGTTAACTACTTATCTGGAAAGTGAGCCAGGACTTCAACCTACCAGACAGTTCCCAGCAGGTTGCAGTGGGATGGAGTTTGCCTTTTGTATTTGCCAAAGGATACTAAAAAGATCCCAAGACATCTTTTTAGTATGGGCATTGATTGACTTTCTCCTTGTCTAAATTACCTGGGAACACTTGAGAAAAACCCATCCTCCCCACTGTAACAGCAAGTAGCAGCACCAGTGGGTTGTCCTGCCCAAGAGGTATCCATCTGCCAAGAACAGGGACTGTTACTACATATTGGAGGAGCTAGCACACAGGGAGAGCATCTACCTGCCAGCTGCAGCTAACCTTGATACCTGCTTGGGTTACAAAGATATGCAGAATTGCAGCATCTCCTCTCTGGTTTTGACCTTCCTTCCTTCCTTTATGGTTCCTGGAACCATTCCCTTCAGAAAGAGTGCTCTTGGGAACTCAAGGCCCTGGGAAGCACAGGTCTGCAGGCATCTGAATGCTTCATCGCGGCACAATGTGCAGATGACGAGTCACCGGCTTCCTCACTAAGATGTGTTGCAGTGATTATGCTCCAGTCCCAGCTGTTGGACCAAACCCAAGTGCCTCCTGCTCATTGGAGACACCATGCTCAGGAACGGGGCATGGTGTGTCTCTGAGTGCTGCTAGCTTTAGGAAGCATTTGGGCTCCAAGAAATCCAGGTCTGATGCTGCAGGCCTGTGGTGGATTGAAATTCCCCCCAACATAAAATTGCCAGACCAGCTCAGTTGGAAAGCAGATGAGGCTGTATTTACAAGCAAAACTACAAACTAAGATATGAATTGCAACGAGCATGTACAAAATAGACAATATTTACATATATTTACAGTTTATTGTAGTATCAGTCAGGGTTGGAAGGGACCACAAGGATCATCTGGTTCCAACCCCCTGCCATGGGGACACACTAGATCAGGCTGGCCAGAGCCTCATCCAGCCTGGGCTTAAACACCTCCAGGGACGGCGCCCCAACCACCTCCCTGGACAACCCATTCCAGGGCTTCACCACTCTCATGGGGAAGAACCTCCTCCTCACATCCAGCCTGAATCTCCCCACCTCCAGCTTCATTCCATTCCCCCTAGTCCTATCACTACCTGATATCCTGAGAAGTCCCTCTCCAGCCTTCCTGTAGGCCCCCTTCAGATACTGGAAGGCCACAATTAGATCACCATGGACTCTTCTCTTCTGCAGACTGAACAGCCCCAACTCCTTCAGTCTGTCCTCATAGGAGAGGTGCTCCAGCCCTCTCATCATCCTTGTGGCCCTTCTCTGGACACGTTCCAGCACCTCCACATCCCTCTTGGAATAGGGGCTCCAGAACTGGGCGCAGTACTCCAGGTGAGGTCTCACCAGGGCTGAGTAGAGGGGGAGGATCACCTCCCTCGACCTGCTAGCCACACTTCTCCTGATGCAGCCCAGGATCTGATTGGCTTTGCGGGCTGCAAGCGCACACTGAGAGCTCATGTTGAGCTTTTTGTCCACCAGCACCCCCAAGTCTCTCTCCTCAGGGCTGCTTTCCAGCCAGTTGCTGCCCAGCCTGTATTCTTGTGCCACAAGAATCCCCCTGGACAAGACCAGCTTCCCCCTCCCTGCTCCCTTCCCCTCTGTACATGGGACAAGAGGAGTAAGGTTAGTACTTAACCACAACACGAACACATTCAAGGTCAGCAAGGCCAACAGAACCCAGAAGCTAGTATCTACTAGAGCAAAGAAGACAAAAAGAAAGTTAATTTATACAGGCTACCTTTATTAGTAATCAGACCAATGGGATTACTTAGACCTTATATTTATTTTCCTTTTTACATCCAATGGTAATCTATTTACATTATATCACTTTATGTTCAAGATCTGGGGAAAATTTTCTAGGCACAGCCTAAAACTACCACAAAGCCACCCTTGAATGTGTGGGCTGGGAGCCCACCTATGAGCTTGTATTTCCACTGGAACCTGGAGGGGGTTGCTGCTGAGTCCATGTCTTTGTCATCTTCCTCGCCTCTGCTCCTTGACTTTTTCCAGTCTCCTAGTTCAATGAAATACGAACTCATATTGACTCTCCACTGGTCAATGAGAATTGGGTTAGATATCATCTGAGTAAGCTGAACACAGAAATCCATGGAGCCCCATGGGATGCACCCATGAATGCTGGGGGAGCTGAGTGATGTTGTTGGTCTGCCACTCTCCATCATCTTTGAAAGATCATGTGGAACAGTAGAAGTGCCTGAGGACTGGAGGAAAGCAAATGTCACTCCAGTCTTCAAAAAGGGTAAGAAGGTGGACCCAGGAAACTACAGACCAGTCAGCCTTACCTCCATCCTTGAAAACATGATGGCACAGCTCATTCTGGAGGTTATCTCTAGGTACCTGGAAGAAAATAAGATTATCAGGACCAGCCAGCATGGATTTACTAAGGGAAAGTCATGTTTGACTAATCTGATAGCCTTCTATGACGGTGTGACTTAATGGGTGGATGCAGGGAAAGCACTGGGTGTTGTCTTCCTTGACTGTAGTAAGGCTTTGACACTGTCTCCAATAAAATCCTTGTGAGAAAGCTCAGGAATTGTGGCCTAGAAGAGCAGACAATGAGATGGATCTAAAACTGGCTACACAACAGAGCCTGGAGGGTTGTGATCAATGGCACAGAGTCCAGCTGGAGACCCATAGCTAGTGGTGTTCCCCAAGGGTCAGTGCCAGGTCCAGTCTTTTTCAGCATGTTCATCAATGACCTGGATGAAGGAACAGAGTATACCCTCAGCAAGTTTGCTGACACAAAACTGGCTGACAAAGCAGAAAGCTGTAGTGCCATTCAGTGAGACCTGGACAGGCTGGACAGCTGGGCAGTGATGAACCTAATGACGTTCAACAAGGTTACGTGTACACTCCTGGAGAGGAGTAACACCATGCACCAGTACAGGTTAGGGGTTGACCTGATGGAGAGTAACTCCACAGAGAAGGACCTTGGAGACCTGGTTGCTAAGTTATCCATAGGACAGCAACGTGTCCTGGAGGTCAAGGAGGCCAGTAGTATACTCAAGTGCATTAAGTACAGTGTACCAGGCAGGTCAAGGGAGAACCTTTCCCTCATCTACTCAGCCCTAGTTAGACCACATCTGAATTTTGTGTACAGTTCTGGGCTCCCCAGTTCAAGAGGACAGGGAACTGATGGAGAGAGTTCAACAGAGAGCTGTGAGTATGGCTAAGGGACTGGAGCATCTGTCTTAAAAGACAAGACTCTCCATCATTTTATGCCAGTCCTGGCTCACTGGAGAGGTCCCAGATGACTGGAAACTGGCCAATGTGATGCCCATCCACAAGAAGAGTCAGATGGAGGAACCTGGAAACTTCAGGCCTGTCAGCCTGACCTCAGTGCCAGGAAAAATGATGGAGGAGATCATCTTGGGGGCAATCACTGCGCACCTGGAGGATGGCCAAGGGATCAGGCCCAGCCAGCATGGATTTAGGAAGGGCAGGTCCTGCCTGACCAACCTGACCTCCTTCTATGATCAGGTGACTGCCTGGTGGATGTGGAGAAGGCTGTGGATTTAGTCTGCCTGGACTTCAGCAAGGCCTTTGACACTGTCCCCCACAGCAAACTCCTGGCCAAGCTGTCAGCCCATGGCTTGGACAGCAGCACTCTGTGCTGGGTTAGGAACTGGCTGGAGGGCCAAGCCAGAGAGTGGTGGTGAATGGTGCCACATCCAGCTGGCAGCCAGTCACTAGTGGTGTGCCCCAGGGATCAGTGTTGGGCCCCATCCTGTTCAATATCTTTATTGATGATTGGGATGAGGGCATTGAGTCCATCATCAGTAAATTTGCAGATGACACCAAGCTGGGGGCAGGTGTTGATCTGTTAGAGGGTAGAAGAGCTCTGCAGAGGGACCTTGACAGGCTGCACAGATGGGCAGAGTTCAACATGATGACATTCAACAAGTCCAAGTGCCAGGTGCTGCACTTTGGCCACAACAACCCCATGCAGCACTACAGGCTGGGGTCAGAGTGACTGGAGAGCAGAAAGGGACCTGAGGGTACTGGTTGATGGTGGGCTGAACATGAGTCAGCAGTGTGCCCAGGTGGACAAGAAGGCCAATGGCATCCTGACCTACATCAGGAATAGTGTGGTCAGCAGAAGTGAGGAAGTCATTGTGCCCCTGGACTTAGCACTGGTTAGGCCACACCTTGAGTCCTGTGTCCAGTTCTGTGCCCCTCAGTTTAGGAAAGATGTTGAGTTGCTGGAATGTGTCCAGAGAAGGGCAACAAAGCTGGTGAGAGGCCTCAAGCACAAGCCCTGTGAGGAGAGGCTGAGGGAGCTGGGATTGTTTAGCCTGAAGAAGAGGAGGCTCAGAGGAGACCTTATTGCTCTCTACAACTACCTGAAGGGTGGTTGTAGCCAGGAGGGAGTTGGTCTCTTCTCCCAGGCAACCAGCACCAGAACAAGAGGACACAGTCTCAAGCTGCGCCAGGGGAAGTCTAGGCTTGAGGTGAGGAGAAAGTTCTTCACTGACAGAGTGGTTGCCCATTGGAATGTGCTGCCCAGGGAGGTGGTGGAGTCACCATCCCTCGAGGTGTTCAAGAGGAGATTGGATGTGACACTTGGTGCCATGGTCTAGTCATGAGGTCTGTGGTGACAGGTTGAACTTGATGATCTTTGAGGTCTCTTCCAACCTTGGTGATACTGTGATACTGTGGTGTTAGGTTGATGGTTGTAGTCAATAATCTTTGAGGTCTTTTCCAACTAAACCAATTCGATGATTCTATTATTTTTTTCTCCTGTGTGCATTTCAACATCCTTGTCAATATTTGGCTGCTGTGGTGAAATGTTCCCTATTTCTTCTACCTTGTATGTTCTGATGGGCCAGGATGTATTGTATTCAGGTACCTGGCTGCATGTGGCCTTCTTGCCTAGGCTGGCCCACTTAACATGTAGATATTAATTATTTTTGTTCCCCCAGGAGCTCTTCGTCATAATTTTTTTTTCATGAGTGAGGAACCAGCATCTACGATCCTACAAACTCCCTCCCTGTTGGAGCCCAAGAAAATGGAGAAAAAGACATTTGTTACCCCCCTGGTTCTTAACTCACAGCCTTTTCCGTGATAGACGTTCAGAGGTGATACGCATGCAGGTTTCCCTGCATGAGCAATCAGTTTGTCATCCCAGTAAGCCCATCAGAGCCAGAGCTATCATGCTCACTCCAGCACCTTGCTACTCGGCATAGCCTGATGTTGCAGTTCATCCTTAGGGCTTGCCAGGCACTGTGCAAAGGACCTTGATCTGAGGCAAAGAACTTCTGCTGAGCAGGGACTCTCATAATTCTGGCACGTCTGTGGCTGGGGAATCCGTGGCCTCCCCTGGTTTCTCCTTCCAGGCAATTAGCAGATTGTGACGAAACCTGGGACGATTTATTCTTAGCCATCTGATGCTTTCTTGCCCTAATGTGCTACCATGCTGAAGAAGTGATCAGCAGAGCACATTTCTGGAGGAGAGTCCCCTGGGACTGCAGAGTCCATGGGATTTATCTCTGCAACTTATAAAAGTTTTACTACAAATCTTCTGGCCCAAGTGAGCCAAGAGCTTGCTCAATAAATTACCACCAAGCTAGGGATTAAGAGCACTAAAACAGACGTACTTCACAGCTAAAAATAAGGCACGGCACAAGCTTGAAGATTTGTTCTGCCTGGAAGTTTTATTGCACCCAAACTGTGTGAGATAATGTGCAGCAAAGGAGCACTTAGCAGATCCATCTGCTCTTGGACTCGCTTGCCTGCGCAATCGCTCTGGAACGAGGCAGTGAAACCACAAAAGAAAGTGGAGTTAGATGGTGTTACCCAGCGCAGTAAAACACTGTCCAGACAAAGAGAATAGCGACTCCATCCCCTCTCAGTGCTGCTCTTACCACAGCCCCAGGGATGCTGCATGACCAGTGCTCTGAGGACCCTGGGCTTGAGCAGTGCATGAGGCTGTCTACAAAGCAGTCAGCCTTGCCTGAGCGGGTGTTGGGTGATGCTCTTACTGGCTTCATGCTATCCCAGGGAGACTGCGCACAGTCCTATCCCAAGTGTGGTGTTTGAGCCCAGACGAGGGTACACAGACAGGAGCCCCTTCCTTGGCTAGAGATGCAGGAGCTGTTGAGGTCAAGCCAAGCACAGTTAGGTCTGGATAGGAATTGCTTTTCTCTGTACACAGATATGTCTCCACCATGCTTATGTTGGACTCCTCTTTCCTGCTACGGGTTTTGAGAAAGGATTTCTGCATCCACTTCTGGTGTCCCCATCATAAGAAGGACACAGAACTGTTGGAGAAAGTCCAGTGGAGGGCCACAAAGATGCCCCAAGGGCTGGAGCACCTCTGCTATGAGGAGCAGGGGTGTTCAGCCTGAAGAAGAAAAGAGTCTGAGAGGACCTTATAGCTGCCTTCCAATACCTGAAGGGAGCGTAAAAGAAAGCTGCACTTTTCAGAAGTGTGTCTAGCAATAGGACAAGGACGAATGGTACCCTGGGGCGCATCAAGAAAAGTGTGGCCAGCAGGTCTAGGAAGATTGTTCTCCCCTTCTATTCTGCCCTGGTAAGACCTCACCTGGAGTATTGTGTCCAGTTTTGGGCTTCCCAGTTCAAGAGAGACAGGGATCTTCTGAAGAGAGTCCAACAGAGAGCCATGAAGATGATTAGAGGACTTGAGCACCTCCCCTATGAAGAGAGACTGAGAGACCTGGGGCTGTTTAGTCTTGAGAAGACTGAGAGGGGATCTGATCAATGTCTATAAATATCTGAGGGGTGGGTGTCAAGTGGAGGGGGCCAAGCACAGGAACAATGGATGGAAACTTGAACATAGAAGGTTTCACCCCAATGTGCGGAGGAACTTCTTTACAAAGAGGGTGACAGAGCACTGGAACACGCTGTCCAGGGAGGTTGTGGAGTCTCCTTCTCTGGAAACTTTCAAAATCTGCCTGGATGCTTTCCTGTGCAGGCTACTCTGGGGGACCCTGCTCTGGCAGGGGAGTTGGGCTCGATGATCTCTGGAGGTCCCTTCCAACCTCTAATGCTGTATAATTCTTTGATTCAATGAGGCTGTTCCTTCTCAGAGGTGGGACTTTGCACTTGCTGAACTTCATGAAGTTCTGTGATGGCCCATTTTTCCAGCCTGTCAAGATCTCTCAGGATGTCATCATGGTCCTCTGGTGCATCAGCCACTCCTGCAGCAGGAGCAGGGAAAGGTGAACTCATATTGCATACTCCTGACCTGGACCAGGGACACTCTGTGAGGAGTGGGATAGAATAGCATTTGCAGCCACCTCAAAAGCATCAGCAGTGTGTGTAGAGTGTGGGTCATCATGAGCTTCCCTCGGAGATGGACTGGATATTAAAGAGCTGTATTTCTGTCAGAGGGCCTGTGGTGACATTGAGAGCCCTGTGAGTGAAGCACTTGTCATTCCTCTGCCTCCTGTGACAGGAGAAGACTCCACAGTGTGTGCTTTTGGCTGGAGGATCACATTACTCACTAGGAGATCCAAAGAATGGATAGACCTATGGGCTGCCTGTCCACATGTCCTTGTCTCCTCTGTCACTTGGGGCTTGCACAGTGTCCCTCCAGAGTCACTGCTTTCAGCAGCCACCTCAGAGGTCACAGGATGACTCAGACATATGGCTGAAAATCGAGATGTGCAGTAAGGGTCAACCCAGGCTGGTTAATATTTGAGGCTATGATCACAGCAGTGTTTGAGAAGCCCTTAACATGCCCTGGCAGAAGTTAATTATCTTAGGGTGAGTTCATCTGGGACATGAAACAATGTGCAGGGGAAGGCAGGTACTGAAGCAGTCAGCATGGTCACAGAAAGTTCAGCCAGGGCATGCATGGCTTAACAGATCTGGGAACTGCAGCTGCTGTTACCCTGTCCCCTGTCTGGGACTGAACAGCCCAGCCCTGTCACTCTGCTGCAACCAGAGCTCCAGCTTTTCTGGAACCAGAGTATCACTATTGGACTTCAGCAGCCCCTGGGTATGAAGGAGCCCAAGTACTGAACTGTGGTGACTATCTTGGTCATATCACCAGGGGACAAATGTGTCCCGTGTCTGAATGCCTCATGCCATAGGGCAGGGGAGGAATCCTTGCACTCTGGGAACTGCCTCTGCACGTGTGTGGGGATGGAGAAAGGCAGGAAAGGGTTTTCTGAAAGAGATTTGGCAGCAACCTAAGCTGCAGCCACAGTCCCTAAAGAAAGTCACCAAGTGTTCTGTCAGCTCCTGGTCCTCCTGCATGAAAACGCAGTAGCTACCAGTAGGACAGTAGGTCTTCTGCATTGACCCATGGACTGCCACCATGTCACCCAGACCCATAGTAGCACCCAAACATCTGCCCAGAGCCACACACTTGTTGCAGTATTTGCAGGGGCCTGCAGCCTCAGATGTGACCAGGTGGTCTTCTGGACCACCATGTAAGGGCCAGCCCTAGGAACATACCCTGTGCTGAGACCAAGTTGTGGTGTGCAGCGAAGCCATCTGTTTCCACTGTGCAGCTGCTGTCCTTCCCATTGTGATTTACTCTGCCTCCTATAATTTATTTATCCCAGGATGCAGCTTGTACATCTGCAGTATCATTACTGGAGATACCATTAGTTTTAAAATTTTATAAACCTCCATGCAGGTGATAAGTTGAAAAGTTAAAGAGGGTTATTGTGGCAAGAAAAAAAAAGACATATTTGCTCAGTGTTCATCTCACACCAGAGACTCAGGCCCTGGGGGTCTTTGGAGGGAGATCAGCAGACTGGTGTAAGTGACTGAACTGCTGCCAGCTCCCAGCTCACCCAGCTGCAAATCCTTCCCACAGAATCACAGAAAGATAGGGGTTGGAAGGGACCTCTGGAGATCATCTCATCCAACATGATGGTGTCCAGGTGGGCTTTGAATGACTCAGAGACAGACTCCACCATCTCTCTGGGTAGTCTGTTCCACTGGTCCACCACCCTCAATGTAATGGAGTTCCTCCTCATATTTAGCTGGAACTTCTTATGTTCAAGTTTGTGCCCATTACCTCTTGTCCTGTTTCTGGGCACCACTGAAAGAAGACTGGTCCCATCCTCCTGACACTCACCCTTTAAGTATTTATAAACATTGATAAGATCCTCCCTCAGTCTTCTCTAGAGCAGAAAGCTCCAAGCTTCCCTTTATAAGACAGACACTCTAGTCCTCTAATTACCTTTGTAGCCCTTTGCTGTACTTTCTCAAGCAATTCCCTGTCCTTGAACTAGGGAGCCTAGAACTGGATACAGTACTCCAGATGAGGCCATACTAGGGCAGAGTAGAGGTGGAGGGGAAATTTTCTTGACCTGCTCATCACATTTGTGTGTGTAAATCCCAGGATGCCATTTGCCTTCTCAGCCACAAAGGCACATTGCTGTCTCATGGCCATCCTGTTGTCCGCCAGGACTCCCAGACCTTTTTCCACAGAGCTGCTTTCCAGCAGGTCAGTCCCCAGCTTGGGATTATTCCTCCCCAGGTGCAGGACTCTGCACTTGTCCTTCCTGAACTCTTTGAAATTTTCATTCTGCCCAACTCTCCAACCTGTCCAGGTCATTCTGGATGGCAGCACAGCCTTCTGGTGTGCCAGCCACCTCCCCTAGTTTTGTATCATCAGCAAACTTTCTCAGGGTACCTCTGTTTCTTCCTCCTAGTAATTGACAAATACATTGAGCAGAACTGGACTCAATACTGACCCCTGGGGGACACCACTTGTTACTGATCTTCAACTATGCTGCTGCCCAAAGCCCTCTGAGCTCTATCGTTCAGCCAGTTCTCAATCCACCTCTCAGTGGACACTCACACTTGCTGAACTTGCCTATGAGGATACTGTTGGAGGTAGTGTTGAAAGCCTTGCTGAAGTCAAGGTAGACTGCCCTTCCCTCACCTATCCATCCAGTGATGCCCTTGTTGAAGGTTCTCAGATCAGTCAGATATGATTTCTTCTCAGTGAATCCATGTTAACTACTTAGAATAACTTTCTTTTCTTCCACATTCCTTGAGATGACACCCAGAAGATTCCTCACTAGCTCCATGTGGTGGCTGAGGGACCTGTAAGCATTTCCATGTCTTTCTCCCCTCTTGCCTCCTTGGCTGCACCATTTCCTCAGGCCAGGGGAAAGAGGGGCTGCCCACGTTGTGTGTGTTTCTACCTGCATCCGTGGTGGACATGCCAGTGATTTCCAAGGGTCAGGGTAATCTTGAATCATCTGCCTGCTGCTTGTTGCTCTGGGTGCTGCAGAACTCTCCCATCCGCCAGAGCATATGTGGGGCTCCTAAACTGCAATCCCTTCCTGCAGTCCCTTCCTGCCTCCCTGCTTCCTGACCAGAGCACCCAGCTGCTTGTGCCCTCATTGAGGACCACAGCAATTAACTTGTGCTTGGACATCTGGCAGCTGGAGGTCTCTGTGATAGCTGAGCCATGGGGATAAATTCCCTCTCCTCAGGGATAAGGGAGGTTTCTGTACACGGATGATTTACAGTCTGCTTGCAAGGAACAATGATCTGGAAGACTTCAGGGAGCAGGGTCAGTGCCAAGCAGTTTGGGACACCAAGGAGTGAGGAGTGGTGGGAGGGAGCAAAGAGTGGTTGGGACCTGGGAAGACAATGGGGGAGATGAGGCCCCAAAGGAGTTCCACAGTCTGCAGACAGCTGTATTCCTCTGGTTTACTGGTGAGAACATGGATTTGATTGAGCATCCCAAATTTCACCTCCATTTTTGGTGTACTTGCGGCCCCACTCATCCTTCTGCAACTTGAGAGCTTGGACAGCGTAGTCTGTTGTCAGGGTATGGCCATGACACAGGCAGATGTGAGCACTGGACACAGCCTGCTTGTGGGTCTTGCTGGCATGAGTCTATCCATCCCACACATCTTTTTCATCATGGTTGATCCTAGAGTCACTGAATGGTTTGGTGTGGAAGGGTCCTTTAAAAGTTGTCTAGTCCAGCCTCTCTGCAGTGAGCAGGGACATCTTCAACTTGATCACAGAATCACAGAATATCTTTGAATGGAAGAGACCTTCAAGATCATCTAGTCCAACCTTTGACCCCACACAGCAGGGTCAGCACTAAGCCATGTCCCTAAGCACCATGTCCACATCCTGCTTGAACACCTCAGGGAATGGCGACTACACCACTGCCCTGGGCACACCATTCCAATGTTTGAGAACCCTTTCAGTGAAGAAATATTTCCTAACATCCAGCCTAAAACCCCTGGTGCAGCTTGCATCTGTTTCCTCTAGTCCTGTCACTTTACAACTAAGGACAAGAGGCTACCCAACTCCTAGCTCCAACCTCCCTTCAGGTAGTTTTAGAGAGTGATGGTGTCTTCCCTCAGCCTCCTCTTCTCCAGATTGAACAACCCCAGCTACCTCAGATGCTCCTCCTAGGCCATGTGCTCCAGGCCCTTCATGAACCTCCTTGCCCTTCTCTGGACAAGCTCCAACCTCCACATCCTTGCTTGGGATTTATCAATCCCATCTCAAGCTTATCTCCTACAATAAATCAGACACATAAAGTCACAGTGAATAGGGATGGAAAGCAGCAAAGTTACATCCTTGTGAGGGACCCAGAACTGAGCACAACACTCAAGGTATGGCCTCACCAGTGTTGAGGGCAGGGAGATGATCCCCTCCCTGTTCCTGATGGCGACAGTGTTTCTAATACAAGCCAGGATGCCATTGACTTTGGCCACCTGGGTACACTGCTAACTCATATTTAATCAACTATCAACCCCAGGTCCCTTTGCAAGTTGCATCTTTCCAACCACACCTCCCCCTATCAGATTGCTCAGAGCCCTGTCCAGCATGACCTTGAGGGTTTCCAGGGTTGGCATTTCTACCACCCCCCCAGGGCAACCTGTGCCAATGTTTCAACAGCCTTACTGTAAAAAAAAAGCTTTCCTTAAGTCTAGTCTGAATCTACCCTCTTTCAGTTTTAAACCATTACCCTTTGTCCTGTTCTGCATGTAGGTGGCTGGCTGCAATGGGATAATCTGCCTTCCAGCTGCCGTTTCTGCGCACCTGGTCAGTACCTTACACACCATGTCACTCTGCCTCCTGCGTGTCACTGTCCTAGAGGGTGGATCTGTCACATACAGGTTAACTGCATCATCCAAGCCCTGAGTCCTTGCATGAACTTTGCCAGCAGTTCATCACAGTCCAAGTTCAAGCTTTGTCAGGCATATTCAGTCTGCACATCCATCTCCAACCTACAGGCATCTGGTGTCTCCTTCCAGAGCCATGCTTGCCCAGGATAATGCTCCAACCTGGAACAGGATCAAAATGCTCAGATGGAGAGAATTCACAAATGCTTGTGGACTGTAGGGAGGTCTGCAGGACACATCAGCCTAGCTTTGACTGACCAGTTACCAGCCCACTCTGCTGTCTTGACATTGCCAGATTGTCTGCTCCCTTTCTAAAGGACATCTGTGCATTAACTTTGCTGCTTTCCATCCCTATTCACTGTGACTTTATGTCTCTGATTTATTGTAGGAGATAAGCTTGAGATGGGATTGATAAATCTCAAGTGGTCTTAAGTAGGACAGGCTCATTCTGCTGCCAGCCTCAAGTAGATTTTGTCTGCTGGGGTGACTCAGGCAGAGTTCCCATTTGCTCTTTTGGGTGACATGCTATGGGCTGTTAACATCATTTTTCCTGTGTTTGCAGACCCAGCACTGTTGATGCCAAAAGAGGTCGGCCTTCTTGTCCTGTCTCGCTCTGCTGAATAGTTTATAGGAGAGACATTCTTCTGGTCTTCCTCACAAACCCTTTGGGAGCACAGGGAAGACTCATAGCAAGGCCTGGTCATCTTTTGCAGTGCACAGCATTCTTGAGGACTTGATGATGATCCTGGATTTGATTCCGTGTGTCTCTGGTGGGCTGAGACAAAAGAGACAGCCCTTCACTGCTCTTGCTATGACCCATTGCCAGATTTTGGGAACGTGCACTACACCATAGTGTGTCTGTAGGCTGCTGTCTGTCTGTCCAGGTGTCACGCAAAGGGATACACTATGGAAACAGTTCATAATCTGCTAGAATGGGATGGTGCTGGCCAGCTGAGCAGAGGTAGCTGGAGGAGCTACCTGGTCATGCTATGTTAAGATCTTATCCATGATGATCCCTTCTTGACTGTGAAGACCAAGCAAGACTGCACTTCATGGCCAATTCAGGCAGTCAAAATTAGCTCCTTGCTTTTCCAGTGCATTGGCCTCCTTTCCTGCATGCCACACAATTTCCAGCCACTGGTATGCCAGGAGAAAGTCTTATCTGACTTTTCCTGACTTCAGAATCCTGACAGATAAACAGCGCAGAAATTAGTGGAGACAAGTAAATAATTTGTAAACAATCATTTATTCATTACTTTCCCCTCCTTTCCCTGTGCAAGCAGATTGCAAGATGCCTCAGAAGTGCTTGTAATTTGGAGTGAGTTCTCTTGTGAGGCATTTCCTACTCCCTATGAATAACTTATGAACAGATCAGAGTGAATATTAGAGTCCTGAAAATCCAGAGATTAAGGCTGCTGAGCTGAGCAAGTACTGCTCCAGCTTCTCAAATAGATGATCTGTCTAATGAAACAGCACTAAGTGGATTCACAGGGCTGTAATTAAAGGATGCACGCTTGTTAGTCAATGGGTTGCCTGTTAGGTGTGGTAGGTGGTGTACAGCCTGAGATGGTCATGCCTGAAGGATACAGCAGGTCTGTAAACACGATTTGGACACCAAGTGTTAACATTTGCATCTGGGAAAGAACAACTCTATGTACCAGTATAGGCTGGAGACTGATTTGTTAAAGAGCAGCACAGAGGAGAGAGACCTGGGAGTCCTGGTGGATAGAAGGATGACCATGAGCCAGACATGTACCTTTGTGGGCATAAAGGCCAATGGTGTCCTGTGGTATATTAGAAGGGATGTGGTTAGTAGGTCTGCCTGCTCTGCCCTGGTGAGGTCACATATGGAATATTGTGTCCAGTTCTGGTCCCCTCAGTTCACATTCAAGGGAAATGCTTGAAAGGATCCATCACAGAGCCACAAAGGTGATTGAGGGAGTGGAACGTTTCTCTTGTGAGGGGAGACTGAGGGAGCTGGGGCTCTTCAGCTTGGAGAAGAGGATGCAAGGGGTGACCTCATTAATGTTTATAAACATGTGAAGGGTGAGTGTCAGGAGGATGGATCCAGGCTCTTCTCAGTGATGTCCAATGATAGGACAAGAGGCAAGGGGGGCAAGTGGGGCGATAGGAGGTTCCATGTGAACACAAAGAAAAACTTTTTCACTGTGAGAGTGACGAAACACTGGAACAAGCTGTCCATAGAGGATGTGGGCTCTCCTTCTCTGGAGACATTCAAGACCCACCTGGACATGTTCCTGTGTGACCTACTCTAGGTGATCATGCTCTGGCAGGGGATTTCAACTAGATAACCTTTCAGGTCCCTTCCAAACCCCAACATTCTGTGATTCTGTGATCTGCCTTTGGGTGTGATCTGTGCTGTACAGTGCTCCTACTGAGCTGTTCACAGGAGGCAAACATGACCTGGCCAGATGGGCTGGGTTGATGCTGGAGGTTCACAGAGAGGCTTCCTGGATAGTCTTGCATGTCTATAAATTACCACAGTATAGGTAGAAGGCATGCACAGAGACTTTGAGCCCAAAGCCCACTGAGAGAACAAAGATACTCTGACTTCAAAGAGTCCAAAGCCAGGCTCACAGTTGGCTTTGTCTAGGTGCTCTGTTGGGCATTTATCCACCTTCAGGTTCAGCCACCTGCTTTGTGTTATTTTAATTAAAAAAAAAGTATTATTCTAATTCACTCAGAGACAGGCTCCCACGCCCCAGCTTGGCTGCTAAGGCAAGGATTCTGATCAATTCTTTATGGAATGGGGGAGGTGGGCTATGGGCTGGAATCCCTATTGCTTTTGTAAAGTGCCCTGCCAGCCCCGTGCACTATGGTTCCTATGTACAAACCCCAGCAGGACCCACTGCCTGGGATGTTTCTTGCAGGACTGTGGGCTGTGTCTGATCCTGGATGTCCTTCCCAGTGCAGGTCTCAACTGCCTCCTAGTGTTTGAGGAAGGGCAGAAGCACTGATAGCTGGGGACGGGATCATCAACCTGTCATGAGACACTTGGCACAGTTCATTTCATGCCACCTGGCTTGGGTGGCAGGAAGAAGTAGGACTAGATGATCTCTCCAGATCCTGCCTCTTTCCTTTGATACAGTGGCTAGAAGGTCCTTGGTAGGACTTAAATCAGGGGCAAAGGTGAGTCACACAGCTATGGTTCTGGGTACCCAAACACTTGTCAGCAATCACCTGCTGTCACCCAGAATGCCATGAGTCTGCTCTGGGCATCCTGTGTCATCCTGTAGGTCTTGCTTTGCCACTGGACATTGCCATGGTGGGCTGTGTTCAGAACAAGAGCACCTACAGGTCAACACAGCAGGCTTTGGAGCAGATGGCAGAGACTGTTCCCACCACAGGGATAGACCCAAAGCAGCAGGCAGCTTGAGGCCAGCTCCAGCTCCCCCCTTGCCAGATCTCCCATGCATCTGTAGTCCCTTCCCCTCCCCAGCAGCCCTGTGCACCTGCACTGCAGTGCAGAGTGGGATTTATCCTGCCACAGGCACTCGGTGCAGGGGGTCAGCCCTCATAAACCCTGCCGGCACTGGAGCCCAGGCCAGCTGCCTCATTTGCGCTTGTGGGGACAGCCCCCACATCCTGGGCGTTCTTCATTACTGCTGTCTGGGGCCGTTCTTTGGACCACATCCACCTGGGCATCATGTGGTGGGATCATGGCAAAGATGGGGCTGAGTGCTCTCAGCCCCCAGCTTCCCTCCCCTCACCAAGCACTTTGGGTAACCCCTGGTCTGTGGAAGGCGATGTGAAGTCATTCTGGTCCTCTAGCAAACCCCTCCAGCTGTTTGGAGCCAGTGCAGATTGTGGGACGTGTCTGGTGACTGACAGGGCCTCAAATTTGTGTTTATATGAGATGATACCGAGAATTTTAATGCTTTTATGAGTGAAGGGTTGTGGGGAGGGGAGGAGTGAATTCCCAGAGAGGCTCAGGAGGAAGGCGTCAATGCATGCATGTGCATGTGTGAGACACATTTTGTTCCCCTGATCCCCAGCTGCGGGAGTCTTGCACAGATAAAAATGGCATCGGATCACCTCTGAATGGTGGGGAGCAGCTGGGGAGGAGGTCTGACTGGCTGCTGGCAGCCTGCCGGGAGCAGTGATGAAGCGGCAGAGCTTGGAGGTGCCTCTCCAGATCAAACTCTCTGCTCAGCACCTCCTGCACATCATCAGAGTCCCCTCTGGCCCTGCCTGTGGGGTTGCTCCAGGCTCAGCCCCTTCTTCAGTAGATGAGTCCCCGGAAAGCCCAGATGAGCAGATCTCCACCTTCCTCAAACGAGAGCATTCTCTCCCGACAGCACCTTAGCATGACTTCACCAACATCCAGAGTCTGGTGAGATACTGTGGCCTCTTCCAAACCCTCCTGGAGAGGCTGCTGCCCTGCCCTGCAGCCTCATGGGCAGCATTTAGTGCAAGCCAATGGTTTCCACAGGGGTACCTGCCTGTGGATTTCTCTGGCCTGCCTCTTATCTCCTAGCCCTGCATAAAACCTCAGTGTGCCCCTGAGGAGCAGGTCACAGCCACCAATGGTTTTCAGATGCCAGAGGATTATCTGGCCTGGTGTCAGGCAAGAATGAGGCAGAACATGAACTACAGTGAAGCCCAGATGCCTGCTGCTGAGTTCCCTGTGCTGAGTGGGTCCTGCTGGGAAAGGATCTGGAGCAACTGCTTAATCAGGAATTGTTGGAAGAGGGTAATACCTGTGTACTGAACACCCAAGAACAGTGGCTAAGCATTGTCCCAGGAGCCACTTGGCACCATGTGATTTCCAGAGGTGGAGGAGATGCCTATGGAGAGCTAGAAGCTACATGTCATTACTGTCCCATGGCCAAAGCTGGGAAGTGGCCACCAAGGTCAAACACTGCCATGGCTGACCACAGGATGGGATTTTCCAGGAGGTGCCTGCTTCTTTCAGCAGGAAGATCTCATCCCCACTTCATGCAGACAGTGAGGATGGTGTATCATCTCCACAAATCAGTTGGAGTGCCTGTGCACTATGACTCTCACCCGGAAAGGAGGAGGGGGTCTGAGGCCTCTTTGTAACCCAATCTTGTCTGCATTGGCCCCTTCGTTGTTATTACATTTATTTATTGATCCCCCTTGGGAAAACCTCAGCAGAGCTGGACTTGCTGGGGCCTTATTAATGGGGGTGGGGGGTGAGGGAAGGGGAGGAAGGCTGAACAGAGCATTTAGACCATCTGTTCCCACCAAAGGGATGGATCAACAATAGCCATGTTTATAAAACTCTGCAACTCACTGTGTTTGCAAAAGGAGAGCTTCCACATCAAAGGCCATTTCTGCTTCTGCTGCTGCGGGCCTGTCCATCTTCTAACTTCCTGCAAGAATTGCCCCATCTTAGCTCACTCCTCCCCCAACAGCCTCAGATGCATGGTGAGGCAGTAGTGTCCTCACCCCCAGAGGGACCACCATGTGTGGGGACGCCCCAGCCAAAGGAGCCTGCTTGTGTCTGATGGATGGTCCCGGAGGAATTTCCAAGGATGGGCAGTGGGGAAGCATTTCACCTGGAACAATTACTGGATAGAGTTTGCCAGGCACTGGCAGAGGGAACACCAATATGCCCAGAACTGGAGACTCATCCCCAGGCTGGTTTCATTCAGTCTATTGGAACAGCAGTGTTTATGAAGTTGAGTTGGTTTTCCTCACATGTGGAAAAAAAATAGCAAGACAAACAAAAAATTAAGGAAGGGAGTGGGGTCTGGCCATGTCAAAGCTGGCTGATGGGGTCCTTCATAATGAAACAACTGTGTCTGGCTTTGCTCTGGCTTATATTAGATTATCTGTTAGAATCAGACATTAAATAAAGGCCATTAAACAGCAATGAAATATTTTTTTCCTGAACCACTATGTTGTTTTTTCTTCCCAAACTGATCTTTGTGGACAAGATGAGGATTTAGTTCTGGCTCAGATCTAGGCTGTACGCCTTCTTGGGGACCTGGAGTTGTCAGCCATCTCCTGACCATGACGCAGCCCTGTGGCTGGAGGACAGGCTGCTCTGGGCTAAGTCTGCAGGCTGGAGGTTTGGGATGTGTCCAGGCTGTCATACATCCCCAGCATGTCATCTCCTGGGACTGTGGCTACTTTCCTGCTTGCTGGTGCTTTATGGAAGTGATTGTCTCCATGGGGTCATCCACTCATGGGTAGGTAACATTGTTGGGGTTTGTGCCCAGCAGGCACAAGGGACAGGGAAACCTAACTCAAGGGGTGTGGGAGCATCCCAACCCAGCCTTGGACAAAATGGAGACCTCTAGAAGATGCTGCCAGCCTGCAGGAGGGCATTTTTTCATCCATGGGAGAGTTTTCTCTGCACCATTTAGTTGATCATGGGCTGATTTTCAACTTGTGAGACAGACGCCCTAACAACAGGCTAGTGGTTGGGCAGGGACAGGCTGTCTGACACCTTCAAACCACTCCTTCCATCCTGGAAGGGAAAAACCTTCCCAGAGACTATATGACGCCTTCTTGGGAAGCAGTCCAAGTCCCTTTTGGCCATGTCCCCTTGGCCTGTCCTCCCCCAGGCTGTTGGAGAAGACATGAGTACGGTCCCTGATCACTCCTGGCAGGACGCAGGAAGCATGCTGCTCTCTCCCAGCACTTAGCAGCTTCCCCGGGAACCATGCAGGAAAGAAGAAGAGGAGCCCAGACTTCTGGGAGACACTTTCATTTCATGCCTAAGCCACTACTCTGCTGCTCAGCCACATGGTTCCATTAAGTCCCTTTCTGGCTGTCTTCTTTCCATCAATCACTCTGTCTCTGTGAGCAGCCCAGACACCGGATCTGGCTTATAAATAAGACAATCAATCAGTGATGCTATTAGATAAACAGAGTGGCAGAAGCTAAATTAATGCTTGGCTTTTTCTTGAAAGGGAGGGAAAAAAGAGTCACTTGCTTATTAGGGGACTCTGGTGTGGTCTGATCTCCATGCTGCAGCTGAGCTGGGTGGGCTGCACTCATCTGCTGCATCTGTGTGCTGGGAGGTTTGGGATGCTGTGAGCAGATGGCCTGTATGGGTCACCGTGGCCAGAGCTGACCGTACACTGGAGGTGACCAAGGAGGTCACAGTGCTGGGTAGATGATGTTGAGCTGGGAAGGCTATGGCAGGTGCTGCTCATCCAGACAGAGTGCAGCTGGGGTGAGAAGGTGTCAGAGCTGATCTGGTGGGGAGGGAGAGGATAAGGCTGTAGACAGAGGTGCCTGGGGGCTAGGGACATGGTGCCAGGGCAGAGGCTGAGACATTCAGGGTAGACATGATGAAGAAGAGAATCACTAATCTGAGGCTCCTCAAACACAGGCATCAAGTCCTGATCTGTCACCTTTTGCTGCTACAAGCCTCTGCCCTGCAGCACTGTGGGAATGCCTGGGTGTCTTATTACAGGGACCCAACCTGCAACTCCATCTGCTCCTTCTCTGTGTGGTGGTGGCTGAATCTCTCAAAGATCCTGGACTCATTCCTGCACCACTGGTAGCAGGCAGGAGTCTTTTCTTGTGGTGAAACCCTGGTGTCTGAGCTTTCCCTCCTGCCACTAGGGAAGGAAGTCCTGGGTGGGAGGCTATAGCCTGCCAAGGGCATCCAGTGCTACATCTCTGTACAGGAGATACAGGCATTTTCTGAACCAATACCCCACAGTTTGGGGTGGCTTTCTGTGTTTTGCTGGACTTGACACCATTCCATATTGAGGACTGGAGGAGTATGGGTTCCTCTAAGTCAAGCTGACATCACTTAGACACTCACCCCTTGCACGTGCTGCTCTTCACCCTCTCATCCTGGGGACCACTTTTCTACCAGCTCCTGCTGTGCTAGCACGGCACCTCCAACCTCTCCTTGTGAACCCCTGTGCATATTGATGAATCCCACCTGGCATTTCCACTGGCTTAGCAGGATGGACTCCTGCTTTGGTCTAGCAGTGAAGATTTTGGTGTTCTTTCTCATCACTTGAGCTTGCCTTCACACCTCTCTGCCTCAGTGCCTCTCACCTGGGGCTAAAGCCCTGCTGGAGCTGAAACTCTGGCCACTGTTGCTCATTTATACAGCAAAGCTTGGTGCCTCAACAAAGCCTCATGGCTCATTCCTGTCAGGATAATTTGTTGTAAATTAATGCTTGTTTTCACCTGGGGGCTCCAGGCACCTGGTGTGGGAGCAGGGTGCTTCTCTAACAATTGGGCTAGGGAGGATGAGATCTCTGCTGACACCTGCTTCAGGGAAGGATGCAGGAGGTGCAGGGATTCAGACCTGCTCCACTGTTCAGCCTGTCAGTCAGTTAAGGAGCTTTTTGCTTCCTATGAGGCCTCATGGCCAGGAAATATCTCCTGCTATCCAGCCACACTTTGGATCCCTCTTGCAGAGCCTAGGGAGCACAGCGCAAGGCTGGTCTCACATCAACAAGAGCTGAAAATAACACCTAAGGTGGGATTTACTGCTACATATGTGCTGGGAAGATGCAGGGACCTGTTGGGTCTGGCTGATGTATTGGATTTCAGGTTATGCAATGCACAGGTCTCTCTGAGCACTGTAATTCCTTCTTTCTTCCTGTATGGACTTATTCTGCTAAGTGGATGGATTTTCTGCTTGGCAGGGATTCTCCCATGGGACCTTCCCCAGTTGGAAACATCTCTGCACATCTGTACGTAATATTGCTGGGGCACTTCATGAGTGGGCTTGTACAACACCCCTTGCTTTATGAACTGCCATTAAATCCAGCCAGGCAATGTGGATGGACTGACACGCAGCATCCTAGAGCCAGCAGCAGGCTTTGTGCCAACTCTAGATGCCAGAGGGTGCCCAAGGCCACTGCTCTCAAATGGCTTCTCATAATGCTGCTCTGGGCAGTGAGAACACTGCTCCCTTGTTCCCTGAAGCTTGAGAGGGACAGGTCTTCTCTGCTTGATAATCTGACACAGCACACCTCTGGGCCAGGCATGGAGATCCTGAGTGGAGATGAAGGCAATCTGTCTAGGATGCTTCCCCCAGGCAAGGACTGGGCCTGACATTTTCATGTCTGCTAAGAGCTATCCCTTTCCCCTGCCCTGAAGAGCCATCTGCTATGGTAGATTATCCCAGTTTTTAACACTGTGAATCCATAATTAGTGCATAATTAATTACCAGATGTTTTTAACACTAATGAAACATTAATAAATGATGAAGGCATGTTGTCTGGTAACGGAACATTAACCAGAGAACTAAGCCAGCACACAGGGCAGTGCTGCTGCTGACACAGCCAAGCTAGCAGCAGGCCTGCTTGGGACCGAGATCTTCTCTAATAAAGCCCCAGCACAGTGAAATCACAGCAAGTGCCCAGCTGGAGCTTGCAACCAGCTTAATGCTGCCTCCAGGCTTTGCAGAGCCAGGGCTGTGACTCCTTCACCTTCTCCTTGCCTCCCTCCTTTCCCTCCCTTCCTCCCTCCCTCCCTCCTTCCCTCCTTTTCTCCTTTTCTCCTTTCCTCCTTTCCTCCTTTTCTGCCTTCTATCCTTCCTCTCTTCCTTCCTTCCTTCCCCTCCTGTTGGGATGCTGGGCACATAATTTGATAACAGGTTGAGTTTTCTTCAGTGATATCTCTACTCCAGTTGGTGCTCACAATCAGGACACATGGGGTGAGCCCAGACCCCAACACAGTGTGCTTTGCTGCACCCATTGCCCCTGCACTGGGTGCCACTGAACCCTGCCTTGATGGATGTTTAATTCATAGCACCTGGGCCAGTGACATTTTCCTAATATGAAATTATTAATCAGACAAGGAAAATGCATTAATTAGGACTACATGCCACCTCCAGCCTCTGGGCAGCAGCGAGCCACAGGCAGGTCTCCATCCTCCTGCCAGCCCACGAGCTGTCAGAGTGCAGCCAGAGCTTGGGGACACGTGGAATCCCTGAGGGGCCATGAACAATGACACAGAGCACTTCCTCATCACAATACAGATGCCACATGGAACGGTGGCAGCAATCCTCTTTACATCACCAGGTGTTTCCCAGGATGGGTATGCTCCTAGCACTTTAGACCTTGGAATGGGCTGTCCGGGGAGGTGGTGGAGTCACCATCACAGGGGGTGTTCAGGAGGAGACTTGACAGGGTGCTTGGTTGCATGGTTTAGTTGATTAGGTGGTGTTGCGTAATAGGTTGGACACGATGATCTTGAAGGTCTCTTCCAACCTGGTCTATTCTATTCTATTCTATTCTATTCTATTCTATTCTATTCTATTCTATTCTATTCTATTCTATTCTATTCTATTCTATTCTATTCCATTCCATTCCATTCCATTCCATTCCATTCCATTCCCAGGCTGTCCTGAAGGCCCATTTCTGAGTTCTGCTGTCCCCATGGGGACATGACGGTATTGGCTTGGGCCCCAGGAAAGTCTCCAGTGTGTCTGTGTGTCTCCCGCTGCCATCCCCAAGTCCTTCTCATCAGTGCCAGCACCATGTGCAGGAGCAGGCAGCCAAACCCACCCACTCCACCCAGAAGGGAAATAACACCCAAAGCTGCCAGTCATCATGAAATGATCATTTAATGAAGACCGTCTCTCCTGGTGCGTGTGTGTGCGTGCGTGTGTCGTCTGTGTGTGTCTGTGTGTCTGTGTGTGCATTGTCTCTGTGTGAGCTTTTTTGTGTTTTATTTTATCCCCTCTATTTTTTGAAATGTCTTTTTTTTTTTTTGATTTTTTTTTTTTTATATATATATACATCTATAAAAAATTCAAATACAGCATGTCAACAGTGGGAATACTAGGACGTACGGTATTAAATACTGCGCTTGGGGCCAGGCAGGGGCGAGAGGAGGTGTCTTTACAAAACAGGGCGTGGGGCAGGATGGGGAGGAGAGCAGAGCAGGCACGGGGACAGCCGGGGAACGACAGGGCACACTGGGGGACGGGTCTGCAGGGGTCCAGCTCTAAAGGCAGCAGCAGAGTTCTTCTGCTTTTGTTGGAGAATGAGACAAAGGTGTCAACGAGGGTGATTCCGTGTATCCAATGTGGTTTTAGGTTTGGGGCGATGTGGGGATGGGTTTGGGGGCGGTGAAGGCTCCTGCAGGGTGCCATAGATGGGGAGCTGGAGGGAAAGCTCTCCCAGGTGCTTGGCAAGGTGCAGGGGGGAGGTTTACTGGTGTTTCAGTTCCTTTTATTCCATTCAAACCCTGCTAGTTCCCTGCTCCCCATCACACTTGTGAAAGACATCAGTTCTTCCCTCCATCAGAGGAAGGGTAAGAAGATCCCCACCCGTGCACCCTTCCAGCTTCGCTATGTAGTTGTGACCTTGGGGAAGCAAGTCTGGTTCTTGGGAGACCCCGTTCTGCTGCAGAGGGTACACAGCTGGGAGCATCATTCCCCACCACCCCCCTCCACCCCCCCCCCCTCTGTTTCATATCCCCTTTTCTCAGTGCACCAGTACGCCCCCTGTCACCCGGCTAGGTGGCGGGGCGGCAGGCACGTCTTTGGCGTGGGGGGGGGTTTAGCTGTATGAGCGGGGTCCTCAGCTGTGGCACGGTGCCCAGGCTCACTTCATCTTGCGGGGGAAAGGGGAACAGGGATGGGGGGGACAAGTGCGACTCCTCGAGGGCTGTGGGCTGGGATCAGTTTTCACGGCTCCCCAGGCGATGGCGGCAGCTCTGTCCTCCTCCAAAGGGATGGTGAGAAGCGTGATACGTCCTCAACGTGTGCAAAATTGAAGAGATAAGAGACTCAACTCGGGAGAGGGTAATGAGGTGGGTGGCGGGCAGGTGTCTGCGCTGGGCTGCGACGGATGAACAGATGGGGATCTGCAGTTGGGGAGAAGAAGGTTCACTGTGTCATTCTTGGCTTGGCCATGACCAATCACCACTGGGACATACCAAGCAGAATTTGGTCTCTTTCCACAGGGAAATTCACCCAGAACCCAGGTGCCCAAATCCATCCCCTCCTCCTCCCAGGTGTAGACCCTGCACATCCAGTCTGGCTGTATGCTACCACCTCTCCCATTGGCACTGCTAATCATAGAATCAATAAGGTTTGAAGAGACCTCAAAGATGATCTGATAGGGCTGCAGGGGAGCCAAGGAGCCCATGCCCATGGGAGCTGCCTTGAATGACACCTTCTTGGGCACTAAAAGAGTGGTGGCACATCCTTTATCTCCCAAAGTGACACACATGGCTGCTACCAGAACCAATCCTCCAGTCTTTAGGCAGTGTGAGCACAGTGACAGCTGGCTGGGGACACCTGGCTGAGGACACCTAGCTGGGGACACCTGTGAGACAGCAACCCTGTCCCAGAGTGGAACAGGGTTTCTGGGGGCTCTCCAGGCTGCCAGCTCCATTCTAAGCCAAACCAAGGGCTTTTCTGAGATGCGTCTTTGAATTTTCTGGTCTCAATTTTTCTTCCATCATGATGAGAAGGCCTTAGTTGTCCATGTGATTTCTTTTTTCAGAAAAATCTGCAGTGGGGAGGAGCAAGCCATCAAGGACTGATCCTTTTGCCGGCTTTGTAGAAAATGTTTAGTAGAAAATGAAGGCTTTGTAGAAAATGTAATAGTGTGGCCAGCAGGAGCAGGGAAGTCGTTGTGCCCCTGGACTCTGCATTGGTTAGGCCACACCTTGAGTCCTGTGTCCAGTTCTGAGCCCCTCAGTTTAAGAAGGACATTGAGACACTTGAATGTGTCCAGAGAAGGGCAACAAGGCTGGGGAGAGGCCTCGAGCACAAGCCCTATGAGGAGAGGCTGAGGAAGCTGGGATTGTTTAGCCTGGAGAAGGGGAGGCTCAGGGGAGACCTCATTGCCCTCTACAACTACCTGAAAGGTGGTTGTAGCCAGGAAGGGGTTGGTCTCTTCTCCCAGGCAACCAGCACCGGAACAAGGGGACACAGTCTCAAGCTGCGCCAGGGGAAGTTTGGGCTTGAGGTGAGGAGAAAGTTCTTCACTGACAGAGTCATTCGTCATTGGAATGTGCTGCCCAGGGAGGTGGTGGAGTCACCATCCCTTGAGGTGTTCAAGAGGAGATTGGATGTGACACTTGGTGCCATGGTCTAGTCATGAGGTCTGTGGTGACAGGTTGGACTCGATGATCCTTGAAGTCTCTTCCAACCTTAGCGATACTGTGATACTGTGATACTGTTTTAAAAGCCATTTTTGAGATCCCTGCCAGAACACACAACCTGGAAAAGCAGTCAGATTCGGTGCCATTTACAAAAAACTGCAAAAAACAAAACAAAAACCCAACCAAAAAAACCCAACCAAAAACCCCCAAAAACAAATGGCTCAATCTCAGTGCCTTTTGCCCATAGCCTAGTTGGAACATCCCCATGGCTTCCCATATTCTTCCTCCCTCCCAGCACCCATGCCCTGACTCTTATGCCCTGGGTTGGGAGATACTCACTAAATAAAGAGGACACCATAGGCAGCCAAGACTAGTCCAGCTGTCCAACACACTGCCACGGCCCCACTGCCCACCACAGCCCCCTTGTCGCAGATCTTGGTGGTGGGTGGTGGCATGAAAGAGGAGGTGCTAGCTCTTGTTGTCTCTGCAGGGAGGGAGAGTGGATGGTGAGAGGAGCCAGGGTGCCTGATGATGCCTATGATGCAGTCTTGCTCCCTACCAGTGGGGACATGGCACTGTCCTGCCTCCAGATTGCCTCTCTCACTGCCATGCCACAGATGCACTTAGATAGGAGGCTGGCACAATAAGCCAGGGGTTGGTGTGGTCTGGACGACATTGAACCTACTTCTTGGAGAGGTTTGCACCACTCAGCACAGCTGGGCATTCCTCCTGGCCCCATTGTGCCCAGCTGGGCTGCTCTGTGGTAATTCTGCCTACAAAGTCAGGATGACTTGTTTACAAGTGCTCAGCAGACAATATTCCCTGCCCAGGGCATGTTCCAGACATGGCTGTGGCTGCTGGGCAAGCTCATGGGACTTATCTTTTGCTGTACAGGACCAGGTGGTTGTCTGTCCCTGCACAGGGCTTCAGGATTGCTGGCAGTGCCTGGATGGGCAGTAAGGCTTGGGCAACCTAAGTCACATCCAGGTCATTCAGGGTACCCCAGTGGGTCTGCCTTGGTGTTCTTCAGATTCCACTGAGGTGTCTCAGCCCTAGAGACAGAGAGTCTCACAACAGCTGTGCTGCACCCAGGGGTGTGTGTGTGAGGGACATGCACGTGCCTGCACAGGGAGCAGGCAGGTGTGGGGGATGTGGCACAATGAGCACAACACAGGCAAACAGAGAAGCAAGTGTAGAAGCCTGACAGCAGTGCTTCTGCAAGGCATACAAGGTTTATCCTGCTGAGGATGAGGGGTTGCAAACCCCTGCTGCTGCCAACCCCTGCAGGTGCTCTGTTGGGTGCTGTTTCTGCACAGGAGGGTGTCTCTCCACCTGCCAGTAGAGTTGACTTGCACCTATTGCATCCCCAACCGGGGAGCATTTCCAGGGCCTACAGGGGTGTCTGCAAAGCTCTGATTTGTGAGCCCTTTCTGGGGCCTTCATACAACTAGGGCTTTGGAGGATGGGCATACTGAATCCCTCTCCACACACACACATCTGGCTAGCTAACATGAGTGGTCCCAGATAGAAGCCTGGTCACTGCCAGTCTGCGTGCCAGAGCTTCCCCCACCCTGCCACCGGTGCCATTCAGAGGAACCCGCACAGGGTCCACTCCAGCCCTTCTGGGAAACAGGGCTGATAACACCCATTTGGACACAGTCCCAGCTCTTTCCTAGAAACAGAGGCTAGTTAACTTTGTGGCTTTTATTTTGAATTGGCATCACTCCGAGCTGTTATGCAGGGTTGGAGGTGTCTAGAGGGTAGGAGAGGAGAGGGAAGGCTGAGGAAAGGCAGCACTCCAGGGAAAAGTAATAACAACAGCAATAATAATAATAATACCCTCCAGCTTCATTGTCACATTTCAAGCATCCTGAGGAGAGGGATGCCAAAATCAGGTGAAGGTGAATCAGCATCCCCTGGGCCATGGCTGCGTGGTGGGAAGTGAAGTGTAGGATGAAGGGCTGCAGCCCGACTGTGTGCTGGGGGCATCTCCTTGGCTGAAGATGAAGCTTGCATGGAGCTGGACAGGGGGGGACCCTCATCCAGAATTGCTGCCTTCCTTATTGCCATGGGTACAGACTGTTTGTACAGGGAGGAGAGGGTCTCACCTGTGATCTGGGCCTCAGTGGTGAGATGCTTGGGTTCCTCTGTCCAGGGTGTGGCATGGACAGCCACGCTCCAGTCACTCCATGTGCCAATGTCATTGTCTTTGGCTGCCACCTGGATGATATACTCCTTGCCTGCATAGGCATCTGTGATGGTGTGTGATGTCCCATCTGACAGCTCAACCTAAGGGCAGTGGCAGGGAGGAAAGTATAGTCAGCGAAACCCCTGGCACTGGGATGTGTACAATGAGCATGTTTACCTCAGCCAGGTGATGATTATTGCACTCTCACGGCACTTTAGGAAGTTCTAAGGAGTCTTGGACAGAAGCAGGAGCCCAGGACAGGGTTGCAGGGCAAGAATTCTCCAGCTGCAGCTAAGCCAAAGGTCTGTCCTGCTCCTACGGTTGATGCCGGAGCACAGCAGCTTCCTCTAGAGGTCACCAGAAACTAGCAGATGTGCAGGCGCACTGCTCAGACGTGCTGCGGCAGCTGGGAGCTGGACACCCTGGGCAGCAGTTTCTGGGCATCACTGCAAGGGCTGAGTAAAAGCTTCCACCCACACCAAACTTGCAGTGACCCTGATCCTCTGCCTGTTGGCATCCCAGCAGCTTGGCTTGCATCCCTCTGGCTGGGCCCTTGGACAGGGATCAAACCATATGTGGCTGTCTTTCCTAGAAAAAATCCCTGTATTCTGTTGTCATTGCTGCCTGGGCATGGCATCCTCCTGGGGATGTGGCTGCTGGTGCAATAGTTTAACACCAATCTGAGTCCACACCTTCCAGGCATCTCTGACCAACCCAGAGCCTGGCTCAAGTACAGCAAGATGCAGGCACACAGCAGAAATGTAGCCCCATTGCCAGGTCACCAGTGGGCAAACACATCTAAATGACAGAGCAGGAGGGCTCACCACACAAGTGACCTTCCAGACATGGAGCCAGCCTTGGCCTCATGGTCCTAAAGGCATGGAGGAAACCAGGGCAGAAACATCCCATAGAGGCTGCATGGGAGATTGCCCTCTATCTAGTCTCTGAGGCTGAGGACCATGGAGGGACATGGGACACCCCTTGTCCTTCCCTAGTACTCTGGCAGACACAAATCACCTTCTTTCCAGAGACACATTGATAATGCAGATGCTAGGGAGGATGAGGGATGGTGCATGTTTGGTGCAGCTCAGCCAGGCACTCATCCTTGAGCAGAAGTGACACTTCATGGATTGAGGTAACATCATGGCACAACCCATGTAGGGTCTTCCATGTCTCCCCAGCCACACAGGAGAAGGTCAGGCACAAGGAATACCAACAGCTGAGTTTTATTAAGAACTCCTTTCAGTGACAGGAGCACAATGGACTGCAAAACTTCTGCCCTGTCCTTGATCACATCCTGAAGGCCAGAGAGAAAGGTTACCACCATCAGGGTGCAGAGAGGATACCTGGGCCAATGCACCTGCAGGACAAGGCTGCCCTGTCACTGCTGGTTAAGACTCATGGGAATGGTGTGCGTAACAAGGATGCATGGGACAGTCCAGAAAGTGGCAGGCATGGTTAACCTTATCACCCCACTGCTTGCAGGGGGACCTGTAAAGTAGGAACCCACCCCAAGAAAGACCCATCTCTTTGCCTCTCCCAGGGCTGCCCTCAGGGCTGTTGAGTTCTTTTCTTGCATCTGCTTACACTGCCTAGCCTGAGACCACAGGACCCCCACATTTGGAGCACACCTGGAGGCAGGCCCAGCCAACCCCACCCCAGCCATCAGGGAGCAGCATCGAGAAGGCATTAATCCATCCTTACTGCTTCCAGTTTTGGGGCTGTGTGGTGGGGAGACCAAGTCCTGCCTCTCCTCTCACCACTGAACTCAGGGCTGGTGGGATGCAAACAGGGGTTGTCAGTGATTTCACTGCAGGGCTTGGATCAAGCTGAGGTGTGCCAAAGCCCTAACCTCCATCAGTGGGACAACTGGTACCTGCATCCAGGGGACACCTTCACACCGTGCCATGGGTCTCCAAAACCAGAGCTGGATCAGAGGTTTTAGAGGTGGTGGGCTCTTGGTACCCACCGCTGCATCCAGCAGAGCTGAGACTCTTTCTGCACCCTTTTCTTACAGGAGATGTGGCACTTCAAGAGGTTTAGGGGTCTTGGTAGTTGAGTTATGGTTGGACTCTATGATCTTAAAGGTCTTTTCCAACCTTAATGATTCAAAGATTCTATGAACACATCATCATGGCCGAGGCACTCAAGGGTAGGTAGGCAGGGCAGGAGATACACCAGGCTGTTAATCACTTGGCCCACGCAAAGTGCCACACTTTGCAAGGCACCTCCCCACAGCCTCGTGGCACAGTGAGGCTGTCCCTGCCACCCAGACCCCAGGATTCATGCCTCTGCCACCAGCTCCAGTCACTGCTCACAGATGTGCTGCTTGTAGGGACAGCAGCATGGGATGCACTGTGTGCAGCACTGTGGAGACCACACAGGAGGGACCTGCCTGGAAGGGATCAGGCCAGAGCCATTTGGTGGCATCTACTGATCGAGACAGCAATGCCAAGGTGATCAACCTCAATTCATTCCTAATGACAATTACATTAAATGAAACCTCACTGGGTAAGCTGCCAATCTCCTGCAAGCTTGTTTCTCCCAGCTTGGCCTGCGCTGGGCCTGTGGTGCCTTGGAAGCAAGGAATAAGCTGGGAAAAATGCCAGAGTTATCCAGCTCATGTGTAAATCTCTGTAGGTCTTTCAGTATCCTCCAAGCCCTTCCAGCTGCTCCCTGAGCCCCACTGCAGGCAGGCCGGCCCTGCTGAGGTCTCACGGGCCCAGCCAGACTGTTGCTCCATCCAGATAGTTTTCTCCAGCCCAAAGAACCCTGCTGGCTGAGTGCTTCCTCTTGGGAGCAATTCCTGCCTTTCCCCAGCCACAGCCAGCCTGCAGCTGAGTATTTGCAGATGGGACATCACAGGAATAATAGAGCCAAGCCTGTGCCTTGCACAGGGAGGGATGTTCCCCTAGGACCCAGGCTGGAGGACCTTCATTGTAGAACTTAGGAGGATGCTACCCCAACCTACTCTTTAAACAACAGGAAAAAGCAGGTGTAGACAACAGCATTCATCTCTCCCCCCACATACTGTGTCTGCATGCAGCACTTCTGAGCTGGGCAGCCAGGGCATATATCCATCCAGCATTTGAACTGGTGGATGAGAAAGTCCCTGGGCAGGTGCCCGTGGCTCAGTACAGCAGTGCAGTAGCAGATGGGAAAGCACACAAGGACTGGGTCCAACTGTATGCAGACAGGGAGAGCTAGGTGGGGGCACACTGGGGAGGTCGTGAGGGATGGGTGGACACACAGCATCAAAGGCAGTGGGAGAAATTCCTTAATCTGTGTCCCCACCACACAGAGACAGAAGTTGGAGGAAGGCTGCACATGGTAATTTTTTTTGGTGGGGGGTCTGCATGTCGCTGCCTGCCTTTGTGCACCTGCCAAAAGTCACTCGGGCTGGCTGTGAAATGCTGCCCAGATTAATGAGGGATAAGTAGCCAGTGCAATGCAGAGCTATTAGCATTGCAAAGAGGAAAGGAGGAAAAAAAACAAGGAGAGGGAGAGGAATTTTTAAAAAGCCCTGGAACCCAGTAATTCAGCCCACAGCTTGCTGAAGACAGCATAGGCTGGGAGCCCTTTCCCTGCTGTGACCACATACCACCACTCACCTGCTTGGAAAGATAATGTGGCACTTGAAGAACAGACAGTGCCCATCTATGGTCCTCATTCATGAGGTGGGGACAGACACCCAAGGCAGGTGGAGGAGAGGATTTCCCAGCACTTGGCTTTTCCCCTGTCTCTGCTTTTTCCCCGTGCACATGTGCTGGAGGTCTGGGAACATGCACATGTCAGCCATACCATGCAGCCCAAATGGAGACATCTGTGTGTGGCCTCACTCCAGCCCTTGCCCACAGACTGGCGACACTGCCTCATAGTGCTCAGTGCAACAGGAGTTAAGGAAGCCATTCCTCCCCTGGAGTCCCCGTGCTCCTGTCCAGCCCACCCTCCCAGGTGCCCTAGCAGTAAAAATCTTGCTGTTCTCTGATCCCACCCAGGCTCTACTTCTGGTCCAGCATGACCAGGTATCAATCATTTGCAAACAGGGTGATGCAGAGGCAGGTCTGAAGCCCAGATGGCCTTTGGAAGGGATGGGGGTAGAGGAAGAAAACTGCAAGCATGCTTGCCCCAGCAGCTGGTGTGTGTTGGAAGGAGGTGGAGGAGATGAAGGGATGATCAGATGCCTTCTTCTCTGCAGCCTACATGAAAATGTGTTTGATGGCTCCCTTGTGGTGGCAGAGTCTCTGCTTTCCATTCCTTGACACCTCCTGCTCCCTAGCACAGCCCCTAGTGTGAGAAGGGGGTGCTACACTGCCAGGTAGCTGGCAATGTGGGGCTCAGGACAGGAATGGACCATCTCTGTGCATGTCAGGAGACACCTACCCGAGGTGTTGTATCAAGCCTGGATGAATTTGCCTTTCCCAAAATAAAAGGGGCACCCCAGCTATTGCTGGGTGTAACTGATCTCTTCACACATCCTGTGCCACCCACAGCTGTGGGAGAAGGCAGAAGGAAAGCTCTTGTAAGAACACAGCACAGGTTTGGCATGCATCTTGTGTCCTTGCAGCCTTTTCCAACTCTGGATGCTTCCAGGGTTAACCTGAATAAGGGGGAAAAGGGAACTGGGAGTGGGACAGGGCACCCCAGTGGGTTCAGTTTCATAGCCTCTCTTCTCCAGAACAAGTAGATGGATCCTAGCACCTGGCTGCAAGGATTTGTGCAGGTATTTGTGCTACACAAATAACTGATGTTTCAGATGCCTTTTATTCCTGTGATCCCCAGGGGAAGCAGGTGGGGTCCCACCTGCCCTGGGTAAAAGGCTAAGCCAAAGGCAGGACTAAACCCCAAGCATGCCACTCCACTTCTGGGAAGTTCTGGAGGGTAGCTGCAAACAGCCACTGCAGCCTGTGAAATGATGTTGCCAAGCAGAAAAGAATGTTTTGCTTTTTCCCTTTCAAAGCCACATCTGGAGAGCAAAGCAGTCTGACACTCATTACTAATAAACGAGCCCCCAAATACCTCCTCCTTCCACAGCACCACAGGAGTCAGTCAGGCTAACCCCAGACAAAACTTTCTGCCCAGACTTTGGAATGAATAAAAAGTTGGGAAAGGGAATGACCCTCCTTATTCTCTACTGTCTCGGTAGTGGAGGAACCCATAAGGTCTGAGCTGCAGTTCCTGCTGTGACCACCCCACCCCCCACCCCCGAGCCCCAAAAGGCTGCTGTGCAGCTGCTGCACATAGCTCAGCCCTGCCGTGGGTCTGGGAGGACGAGTTATCGCAGGACTCCTCTGCAGCCTGGGTTGTGTCGCACCAGATGTGTCTGGACAGCTCCCTTTTGGCTTAAAATAAAGAGCAACGTTGAAAGCGGAGCTGCAAGCTCGTTAATAATGGGACTCTTTCTCCAGAAGTGCTGTCCTCTGTTGCCAAGTGACAACTGGCAGAGCTCACTTTCGCTTGCAGCAGTGCAGAAGATGAGACTGGGGATGTTCAGGGCCCTCAGCACCAGCCCTAACCCTCACCAGGGCTGGCATCTGCTGCCTGCAGGTGCATTTACCACACTGGTGCAGCAGGCTGGAAGTGAAAGCAGATGGGTGTGGCTTGTGCATCACAGGGCACAGGTGCGTACCTGGCATGGCATGCATGTGGACAAGGAAAGCTAAGCTTGCTGGCAGCATCCTACCTTAATGTATCTGTGCAAGCTTGCAGACAAGCACAGACACACGACTGTAGGCATGTGTGCTCTGCTGCCTAGTGGCACCTTTATAGCTGCCTTTGGAGGCTTGATCCTGTTGGGTGCTCAGTACTTTTAGGTCATCAGTAGTTTGCAAGAGGGGCTGAGGGCACCCAGACAGTGCCAGTCAAGGATCCTGAACCCAACTCTTATCACTGGAGCTGCAGGAGGGGATGGAAAAGGTGATTTCTTAGCACTTCCCAGCTCCCATCCTCCTTCGAGACAACTGCTGCTCTAGCCCAGCCTGTCCCATGCTGAGCTGTGAGCGACACTATTACAGCCTCATCACTTTGCTCACATCTATTTTTAATTTTTTCCCTTCTTTTTTAATCACTGACTTTGGAGCCAGCAGAGGAAGGGAGAGAAGTGCTGCAATAAAAGCTACCAGGCGTGAAGTTGTAATCCAGTTCACTCAGGGTGACCTCCCTGCCAAAGTTGCCTTGAAAAGAGAGGGAGTGCAAGACAAACAGCAGAGGCACAGGGGGATGCAAGCGGGCACAAAGAAGTGCACCCACTGCAAAGTGATACTGCCACCATGCCAACAGGGATGCAGCTGCAGCAGGCATTGGCACAAATTACCTTCCCTAGCTCCATCCCTCCCCCTGGCCCACTGCAGGCTGGATGTGCATTAGCACACTGCCAGGTTATTTCAGGCTGCCCCAAGGCAGGAACTTCCAGAGACAGCCTGTGAGATTCACCTCTTTGACTAAGACATGTTGCTTTGCCTTGGAAGATGAGCCTGGCAGCCAGCCCCATCATGTGAGAGATGGTGGCCAGCCCAGAGGACCATGACTTTCTCACCCCAACAAACCCAGGCACTAAATGCTTGGCTGAAAATTGCCCATTCCTGTCCCCAGATCCCTGTACTGTGTTCAGTTTTGTCCCCTCACTGCAAGAAGGACAGTGTGTCCAGAGAAAGACAATGAAGCTAGTGAAGGGTCTGGAGAACAGGTCTTATGAGGAGTGGCTGAGGGAACTGGGATTGTTTAGTCTGGGTAAAATCAGGAGGAGGGGAGACCTCATTACTCTCTACAACTACCTGAAGGGAGGTTGGAGTGAGATGGGGGTCAATCTCCCCAGTATCAAGTGACAGAATGAGAGGAATGGCCTTAAGTTCTACCAGGGGAGGTTTAGATTTAGTATTAGGAAACATTTCTTTGATGAAAGAAATGATGCTGTACACTGGAATAGGCTGCTCAGGAAGGTGGTTGAATCACCATCCCTGGATGTGTTTAAGGGTTGTTTGGATGTGGTGCTTGGGGATATGGTTTAGGGGTGAGCCTTGTAGAGTAGGGTTATCGGTTGGACTTGGGGATCCTGAGGGTCTTTTCCAACCTGAATGTTTCTGTGATTCTGTGGTGGAGTAACTGTCCCTGCAGGTGCTTAAAGATCACACAAACATGACACTGTGGGACATGGTTTAAAGGCCATGGTGGTGTTAGGTTGTTGGTTGGACTTGATGGTCTTAGAGGTCTTTTCCAACCAGAATGATTCTATGATTGTTTGCCTGGATCAGAGCTGCTCAGAGGCAAAGCTGGCACAGATCACAGTATCACAGTATCACAGTATCACTTAGGTTGGAAAGGACCTCAGGGATCATCGAGTCCAACCTATCAACACAGACCCCATGCCTGGACCATGGCACCAAGTGCCACGTCCAATCTCCCCTTGAACGCCTCCAGGGTCGATGACTCAACCACCTCCCTGGGCAACCCGTTCCAATGCCAAATGACTCGCTCAGTGAAGAACCTCCTCCTCACCTCGAATCTAAACCTCCCCTGGCGCAGCTTGAGACTGTGTCCCCTCGTTCTGGTGCTGGTTGCCTGGGAGAAGAGGCCAACCCCTTCCTGGCTACAACCACCCTTCAGGTAGTTGTAGAGGGCAATGAGGTCACCCCTGAGCCTCCCCTTCTCCAGGCTAAACAACCCCAGCTCCCTCAGCCTCTCCTCATAGGGCTTGTGTTCAAGGCCTCTCCCCAGCCTTGTTGCCCTTCTCTGGACACGCTCAAGTGTTTCGATGTCCTTCTTAAACTGAGGGGCCCAGAACTGGACACAGGACTCAAGGTGTGGCCTAACCAAAGCAGAGTCCAGGGGCACTATGACCTCCCTGCTCCTGCTGGCCACACTATTCCTAATGCAGGCCAGGATGCCATTGGCCCTCCTGGCCACCTGGGCACACTGCTGGCTCATATTCAGGTGGCTGTCGATCAGCACACCCAGGTCCCTCTCTGTTTGGGAGCTCTCCAGCCACTCCGACCCCAGCCTATAGCTCTGCATGGGATTGCCGTAGCCAAAGTGCAGCACTCGGCACTTGGACTTGTTGAATGCCATCCTGTTGGACTCTGCCCATCTGTCCAGTCGGTCGAGGTCCCTCTGCAGAGCCTTTCTACCCTCTAACTGACTAACATCTGCCCCTAACTTGGTGCCATCTGCAAACTTGCTGATGACTGACTCTACTCCTTCATCCAGATCATCAATGAATATGTTGAAGAGGACAGGGCCCAGCACTGATCCCTGGGGGACAACACTGGTGACTGGCCTCCAGCTGGATGTGGCACCATTCACTACCACTCTCTGGGCCCGGCCCTCCAGCCAGTTCCTAACCCAGTACAGAGTGTAATGGTCCAATCCACGAGCTGACAGCTTAGACAGCAGTTTGCTGTGGGGGACGGTGTCAAAGGCCTTGCTGAAGTCCAGGTAGACCACATCCACAGGCCTCCCCATGTCTACCAGACGGGTCACCTGATCATAGAAAGAGATCAGGTTGGAGAGGCAGGATCTGCCCTTCCTGAATCCATGTTGGCTGGACCTGAGCCCTTGGCCATCCTTCAGGTGCGCAGTTATTGCCGCCAGGATAATCTGCTCCATCACTTTCCCTGGCACTGAGGTCAGGCTGACCGGCCTGTGGTTTCCAGGTTCCTCCATCCAACCCTTCTTGTGGATGGGGACCACGTTGGCCAGTTTCCAGTCATCTGGGACCTCACCGGTGAGCCAGGACTGGAGGAAAATGATGGAGAGTGGCCTAGCTAGCACATCTACCAGCTCTCTCGGCACCCTAGGATGGATCCCATCTGGTCCCATGGACTTGTGAATATCCAAGTGGCTCAGCAGGTCCCGAACTAACTCCTCATGGATTTCCGGGGCATTACACTGCTCCCCGACCCCATCGCCCAGCTCTGGAGGCCACTCGTCCTGAACTCCTGCCTTGCTGTTAAACATTGAGGCAAAGAAGGTGTTCAGGTGCCTGCACTGGGGGCGCTGCAACCCCAGCTTCTAAAATCCTGGGATAGAGGGAGTGCTTCTGCTTGCTTTTCCAAAGAAGGATGTTCCCAGCCTTTGAAAATGCTCACAGGCATGGCTCTAATGCTTGCAAAACAGAAGAGGAAGGAGAGATCCCAAGCACATTATTAGCTTTAAATATCTCATGACCTTTTACTGCAAATCTTGAGATCTGAGGCGCACCCTGCCTCACAGTTCGTTAAGATTTCATGTTGTCAACGTGGCCAGTGGGTTCAATTAGACTTCACCATGGCATCTAATAATTGCTGGCAACCCACTGGAGGAAATCCTCCCTTGGACTGGCTGCTAGCTCTGATGTTACTGAAGAAATAGCTTTTGAGCCTTGCTGTGTTCTGGGATGTGCACTGAGCTGCTCAGTGCTCAGAGCAGAGGATATCCCAGCAGAAACTGGGAAAAGGGGAGATCCTGCTCCAGCAAGTGCTATGGGGGTGGGAGAAAATTTGGTACAAGGCCTGCCCTATGGTTTCAAAAGATGCTCAGGACACTGTCTGGCCACTAGCCTGCATCTAGGGGTGAGTGTGCAGATGTTCTTGCAGGGAGATTGCATGTGTGAGCGTGGCTATTGCTGCTGTTGTAAGTTAACTGAAGGAGCCTGTAAAACCAGAAACAGGCTATTAGCAATCCATTAGGAAAGGGTATCCAGTTCCAGCCTAGGTAAGCCATTAGAGGAACATCTGAGAGCATTAGGAGATCTCGCTTGGGGCCAGGATGGGGCTATAAAACAGAAGAGGAAACCATGCTAATCTGGCTTGAATTACAAACTTAAAAGCAGGAGAAAAATAAAGGATACCCTAAACATTTAATGTTTTATATTTAGGAGACAGAAGGGGAGATTCTGCCAGAAGGAGAGTATAAAAAACCTGTTTAGGCTACAAATATCTCATCTCTATTCTGGCAGCAGAGAAACCACCAGCACCTCTTCCAGAAAGGGAGCAGCATGGCTTTAAAGTTGCTTGAGTTTCATAGCAAGCTCAGTGCTGGTGGGGTGGAGGGGAGTTGGTGGCCATCTGGTGTGCCATGATGTGACATGGCTACATCCTGAACAGCTGGGAAATGCCTGTGCCCAGGTTCAAGGGAGCTTCTGTGGGGCACCATGGTGGTGTAAGGAGCATCCAGCACATGTTCTGCTGCAGGCTCACATGGAAACTCATCATCATCATCTCTCCACATTAATAATTCCCGGAGCACATCATCGTAATTCCCAGAGCAAACTGCAATATGAGAGCTGCTAAGTGGCCTGAGTGCAGAGGCCACTGCTGAGCAAGGGAAAGGGAGTACAAACAGCACAGTGGGGCTCAAACCCATCTTAACCAAGCCCTGGGAAGGGGATGAGGGTGTCCCACCAGCTCTGGCTCAGCCCCAGATATTACTTGATGGGGGTGGTTGATTGAGCCGAGCATTGCCCATCTCTTTCTGGAGGGGAAACTAAGTTTATGGGTAGCTTGTGCAGTGGTGGTCGAGATAAGATCCACTGCTCCTGCCATGGATTATGGAACAGGTCATCTTGAGTGCAATCACACAGCACTTACAGGATGGTCAATGGATCAGGCCCAGCCAGCATGGATTTAGGAAGGGCAGGTCCTGCCTGACCAACCTGATCTCCTTCTATGATCAGGTGACCGCTTGGTGGATGTGGAGAAGGCTGTGGATGTAGTCTGCCTGGACTTCAGCAAGGCCTTTGACACTGTCCCCCACAGCAAACTCCTGGCCAAGCTGTCAGCCTGTGGCTTGGACAGGAGCGCTCTGTGCTGGGTTAGGAACTGGCTGGAGGGCCGAGCCCAGAGAGTGGTGGTGAATGGTGCCACATCCAGCTGGCAGCCAGTCACTAGTGGTGTCCCCCAGGGATCAGTGCTGGGCCCCATCCTGTTCAATATCTTTATTGATGATCTGGATGAGGGCATTGAGTCCATCATCAGTAAATTTGCAGATGACACCAAGCTGGGGGCAGGAGTTGATCTGCTTGAGGGTAGAAGAGCTCTGCAGAGGGACCTTGACAGGCTGGACAGATGGGCAGAGTCCAACGGCATGAGATTTAACACATCCAAGTGCCGGGTTCTGCACATTGGCCACAACAACCCCATGCAGTGCTACAGGCTGGGGTCAGAGTGGCTGGAGAGCAGCCAGGCAGAAAGGGACCTAGGGGTACTGGTCGATGGTAGGCTGAACATGAGCCTGCAGTATGCCCAGGCAGCCAAGAGGGCCAATGGCATCCTGGGCTGCATCAGGAACAGTGTGGTCAGCAGGAGCAGGGAGGTCATTCTGCCCCTGTACACTGCACTGGTTAGGCTACACCTTGAATCCTGTGTTCAGTTCTGGGCCCCTCAGTTTAGGAAAGATGTTGACTTGCTGGAGCATGTCCAGAGAAGAGCAACAAAGTTGGTGAGGGGTTTGGAACACAAACCCTATGAGGAGAGACTGAGAGAGCTGGGGTTGCTTAGCCTGGAGAAGAGGAGACTCAGGGGTGACCTTATTGCTCTCTACAACTAGGGAGGTTGTAGCCAGGTGGAGGTTGGTCTCTTCTCCCAGGCAACCAGCGCCAGAACAAGAGGACACAGTCTCAGGCTGCACCAGGGGAGGTTTAGGCTGGAGGTTAGGAGGAAGTTTTACACAGAGAGAGTGATTGGCCATTGGAATGGGCTGCCCGGGGAGGTGGTGGAGTCACCATCACTGGAGATGCTCAAGAGGAGACTGGATAGGGTGCTTGGTGCCATGGTTTAGTTGATTAGGTGGTGTTGGATGATAGGTTGGACTCAATGATCTTGAAGGTCTCTTCCAACCTGGTTTATTCTATTCTATTCTATCTTCTGGTTCCAAGCCCTGTCATTACTAAAATCCTGAAAGGAAGAGGCTGGAAGAAAGCAGATGCTGATTGAATCAGGCCCTACGGTATTTGACAGCTCAACATCCATCTGATCCTATTAGCGCTCATGCAGTCCTGCCTGCCGAGGTGCTGAGCATAAATCAGACCCTGCAAAGATTAACAGGAGGTAGAGGGAAGAAAAGGGACCTGCTGCTTCTGCCAAGAAATGCCACTTGTGAGCAGGGCCTGCACTGACATTCCTGGCCCTCTGCAGTCTCTGGTTCTCCCTTGTGGGTTTGCTCCTGCAGGGACTCTGGATTTCCCACTGGGCTGCCAAGAGTGTGGCAGGAGATGCTTAAAACCCACAGCTGGTGCATGGGTGAGTTGCCACCAGGAGGCAGGGATGGAGTTTGGCATGGGGACCTTGGGTACGCAGAGCTATCCCAGAGCACTGTTGTAGTAGAGATGTTCTAGTTACCTCGAGCACACTTTCAGGACAAGATGTAACCCAGCTCATTCTGCCTGCTGGAAGAGAATTCTCTCCTTGCCAGGCTCTCAAACTGCCCTGTTGTCAGCAAGCAGGTTGTTTGCAGTGAGTGTCTGTGCTGGCAGCCAGTGGGGTTAGCAAGAGCCAAAATAGGGGCAGTTTGTGGCAGAGGACCTTCACCTTGGCAAGAATTAAGATGCTGCATCCTTTCTCAAGGCACTTGTCCCTTTGAGGTGGCATCACCACTGTAGGGCAAGATGAATAGCTGAGCTAGGCTCAGTCCTACCAAATATGTCTTTTTGCCTTTCCAGTCCTGTCTGGATTTAGGGGAATGCTGGCACCCTCCAAGATACCAACACAAGCAAAGCAGAGCTCAGCATGACTTCAGCATGCTCCTGACATCTGTGGGGTTCATTTGCGGTTGCAAACCTCTACATTTGCGGGATGCTCATCTAGGCTAGGTAGGCTGGGTGTGCCAAGGGGGTCTGGGGGCAGAGCAGCTCTGGCTGTTGCAACACTGCTATGCCCTGGTGTCTGTGAGCTGATAGAATTAGGCTTCACAAATAATTCCACTGATGAATAGTGGCAGTTTTCCTCAAATCATCCCCAAATCAGATTTCTCATTACCTAGGTGGTGGGGCAGAGAATCAGAAAACAAGGCTGGTACCTCACTCACTGGATGCTTGCACTTGCTCACTAAGCAAATTATTCCCCAAACATGCTTCTCTGTCAGCCAGTCAAGGGGGACTGTTCTCTTGCAAGGGGATGTCCAGGTCTACTGCTCTCCCAGTATGCCCAGAGTTGAGCATTTACCAGTCCTCCTTGTACTCACCAGCTCAGGGAATCCTTAAACCAGAGAAAGCAAGATTTTACTGCCATACAGTTGCCTCTTCCAGCCTGAGTGGCTCTACCACTGGTGTAGCCAACACTTCCATATTATTTCCTACCACTGAGCACTTGTGGAAAGGCCATATTGCTCTCTCAGAGGCCCAGCAGCAAAAGGACTAGCACAGATTGACCCCATGAGTATAGTATCTAATATCCATTGATGGAGGGACTGGTTGCTCTGAGGGTGTCAAGGTGGGAGGCAGATCACTGACTGTCGCACCGTTTTTGGGGTGCAAATGTCTGCATTTGCAGAAATTTTTGCTGGATCAGTCTCTTTCAGGGTAAAAAAACCCAGCTTTTTCCACAACAGCTTTTCCACACCTTGAAAAATCTGAGCGTGGTGTTTGGTATTTCCCCTTTTTTCTTCCTGGCTTCTACAGTTCAAGCGTTTCTCCTCAAAGTGAAAGATAATATCCAGATCAAACTAATACCCAAATTCCATCTCCGTTTTCCTTCCTGTGAGGATACTCCATGGATGTCCTCCTGTTCCCAGGAGGGAAGCAAAGGGCAAAGACACCAGCAGGAAAATCCTCTTCCAACCCTTCTCTGATTTTCAAAGAGACCAGGAAACACTTCAATCTGAAACACGGACTGTGGTGCTGCCTAATCAAAAAACCCAACCAGCACAAAAAGTCACCGAGACACCGACGTCTTGCAGAGACACGAGCAAAGCCTCACATCCTCTGTTCTCAGGTGTTTCTCTCCCCAAGAAAAGCTGGCTGGCAAAAAAAAATCTTACTTGGCTTCACAACAAAGATGAGCTCCCTGAGGACTGAGTGATGCTTCCTATTTGGTTTTGTTTGTTTCTTTGTTTGTTTTTTGTATTGTTGGGTATTTTCCCAAGATGCTTCATCAAGCAAAGGACCTAATAATCAGCTTTTGACTGGCCTGGCTTGGTGCAGTGGGGGGGATGCTAGATGAGCCATGCCAGCATAGCAGCACTTCTTAAATGGTGGATTGCTTCCCTTCACAAGCAAAGCATGCAAGCAGCACACAGGGCAGGGAGGGGGAAGGGGAAAAAAAAAAAAAAGCCTGTTTGTTATCTTCCTGCAGCTAACAAATGAAATCTGTCATCTGAGCTGCCCAGGATTTCACTGACTTTTTTTTTTTTTTTTAAAGAAACAAGAAATAAAAGTAAGAAATGCGATAAGATCACAGCAATCTTTCTGCGACCGTGCTCCGAGTTGTGGCTAGCGGTATTTTATCTTCATTTCAAAATCTGGATGTGGCAGAGGCGCATTTAAATGTGGTGACATTTATACTTTAAATGCCTTTTACATCTCGTTGGCAGGTTTTATACAGAACATATGTATGGGAAGCAGACAGGGGCCGAGCGTGGATGAAAGCGTGGAGCAGGGAGTGCCTGTGGAGCCATTTGTAGGCAGAATGTGAGTTAAAAGAAAGATAGAGAGGAAGAAAGAAGGGAGGAGAGACAGAGAAGGAGGAGAAAAGGGTTGGGGTTGCCTGTGCAGAAAGCAGACATTATTTTTGTTTCCCAGTGCAACTTGTTCCCAGCCACCCGCTCCCTCCGGTCTCAGCCAGCTCAGCATCACTTACATGTTGCCACTGGTCCAGGATGAGGGGCCGATACCGCAGGAAGAACTTGAGAGGGAAAGACTCAGGGTCGGGCCAAGACGAGGGGTTTTGCCATGACACCTCCAGCCTCCGAGGGTTATTTGGCACAGGTTTGGCCACCACACTCTCTGGAGGATCTGGTTTTACTGGAAGAGAAGAGGGTGGCTGGTAAAGCTTTGCACATGGCATCCTCCCTTACACCCCTCAGGTCAGCTGGGTAGGCTTTGTGAATGTGACCTTTCCAAGGACAGCAGCAACATGCAAAACATTCCATTCCCAAGCTAATTAGATGCAAATCACCTTTTCTTGTCCATGTCAGTGCTACAGATATCCTGGCTCAAAATAACCACCATTAAACAGGTGCCAGTGCTGGAGACTCACAAAAAGATTCTGGCCAGGGCAGAGCATGTGCTTACTCCCCTGGGCTACTTGAATCAGTCCAAGGAGCCCACCAAGCCCAAATCCTACTGTTTCCTCACACTCCCTAATTCCTGGGAGTTTGACTCACATTCAAACCTGCTTACCTCACAGTAATGTGCCAGAGCTTCACACTAGTGTTTAATGCTGGGAGTTTTGGGGATCCAAAGTGTTGGCACATCACATTTGCCAATGGTGAAGGGTTGCTGTGGTCACTCTCATCTCCACTCTGATTTTGGTTTACAGGCATATTCTCTTGTTCTCTGACAAGTATTTCAAGTGATTGTCAATTGGCTGTGATCTGTGCAACCTGGTTTAAAGTTGCAACTACTTTGGGAGTGCTGAGAGCAATTCACAGACAAGCTGTGATGAACTGCATTGCCTGCTGCAGGGTGAGGCTTGCTCCTTGCCCAAGGTTTGCTCAGCTTCCAACAGCTCAAACTCCCAATCTGCAACAGCAAGGCTGCAAAGAGACTGATACTTGGGTACACTCACACATATTTTCTCATGGTCAGAAAGGGGCTGGGCATGGGGAACTAGGTGCACAGCTGTGCATGGGGTCAAAGAGGGCTCTCTGTGCACTCTAAGAATAGTAATACACCCTTTTAACCCCCTATGAAATCTACATGCAGAACAATGGATCACTCCTGGCCTGAAAATCTTTGGGCTGAGTAATGGTCCACTGGTTCTGATCACCTCAAGCAGCAGCTTGTGAATACAGAATACAGAATTAACCAGGTTGGAAGAGACCTTTGAGATCATCGAGTCCAGCCTATCATCCAACACCGTCTGATCAACTAAACCATGGCACTAAGTGCCTCATCCAGTCTCTTCTTAAACAATTCCAGACTCCAACACCTCCCTGGGTAGCTCATTCCAATGGCAAATCACTCTTTCTGTGAAGAACTTCTTCCTAACATCCAGCCTAAACCTCCCCTGGCACAGCTTGAGACTGTGTCCTCTTGTTCTGTCACAGATTTTCTGGGAGAAGAGACCAAATCCCTTCTGGCTACAATCTCCCTTCAGGTAGCTGTAGACAGCAGTAAGGTCTCCCTTGAGCCTCCTCTTCTCCAGGCTAAGCAAGCCCAGCTCCCTCAGCCTCTTCTCATAGGGCTTGTGCTCCAACCCCCTCATCAGCTTTGTTGCCCTTCTCTGGACAAATTCCATCAACTCAATATCTTTCCTAAACTGTGACAGTGTGAGCATCAAATTCCACCTCTAAGCATGTAGGAGGGGTGCTGAGGGCATGGGGAGCACTTAACCTGGCAGATCTCAATCTCTGTACTCTAGAGGCTGCCTTCTCCATGATGACCCCAAGGACTTAGCTGCTGCAGGTGGGAGGTGATGTCCACAGAGGGGCTTCTCCTCCCCTGGGAGAGGAAAGAGTTGGTTGTGTGTGGTCTGTTCTCTCACTAGCCTACCTGCCGGCTGTCTGCAGCTCTGCCCTATGCATAAAGGGCGTCTCTCCCTGAAGCTGTGTGGAAACAGGCAGTGACACAGACTTATTTGTGTGCTGTTTGCTGCCCACCTCTTTTCCAGGATGAACACCCAACTGTTTCCAAGAAGACCTCCTCTCTGCACCATCACCACTTGCTCCTGTTAGGAGAAACCAGCCTGTGATGCTGTCAAACCTGCTATGTTGGCTACAGGTGAGGCAGAGAGGGGCTCCTACAATGAAGCCACAGCCCAACCATCTTGTGAAATCTGGAACTGTCCATGTTTCCCCTGGGACACAGACCACCACCACCACCTCCCTCTCCTCAGCCCTCCCACACAGCACCCTGGCACACATCTGGATGCAGTCTTCCTTCCTCATCATCTTCACCACCACCCCAACAGACCTTCTTGCCTCTCTTCACCTTCCCCCAGTGCAGTGGTTGCAAGGAGGGCCGAATAGCTTCTTCCATCCTCACTGCACCTAGCACTCAGAGGATGCTTCTGGAGGCTTGGGAAGCATCTGGTGGGCAAACACCCGTGAGTCTGACTATGGGTGCTTACTGCCACCTCCTGGGTCCCACTCGTCCCTCTCTGTGGCACAGTTTTCCATATAAGCTTCAGCTTCATCAGGAAGAATGACTTGCTGGGGCTGCGCTGAGCTACTCCAGATGGCTGTGTAATTCCTCTGCTTGCTTTGAATCCCCAGTCTTGGGCTGGACATCAGCTTCCATCGACAGGGACTTGGAGTCCAAATGCATATGGAAAAGTATAAATCCAGTGCTGGCTCGGCAGCTTGGTTTGCAAAACAAAAGTCTGTTCAACTGAACAAATGCAGATGACTACAAACTGTGGCTCTGCAGCAAGGCAGTGGGAAAGAAAGCAGTGGGATGGGATTGTGTGCCGCAGGATACTCTGGGATAATGCAAGGAGCATGGTCCTGCTTTTTGGTGTGCCAGCCTGGAGCCACAGAAAGATGCTTAAATATAGTTGTGCTGGGTAAAGTACAGGTGCTTGGGCAGCAATGACAGATACCGCTCTGGTGGGTTAGAGGAGAGCAAAAAATCCAAAGATGCCCTTATGCTGAGGTGGGTCACCTGTTCATTTTGCAGGGAGGGCACCCCCAGGCCTGATACTGTGGGTTGGAGACTGTCCCTGGCTCCTAGTGAGCCGAGCAGAGGTGAGCCACTGAAAGAGCTGCTCTCCTGTCTGCTTCGGGCCTTCAGAGGGCGCCGGGGGTTAATGGGAAAACCAGGAGTCCCTGCAGCCTCCCCATGAGTCCTCTCACGCAGGGACTCGGGCTGGCTAAGACGCTGCAGCAGTGCCAGCCCCTCCAAAAGCATGAAGCCAACGCTGTTCTGGTCACACCCAAGCAAGGAATCAGGGCTGCAACAGCCGAGAGAAGCACGTGTGGCAGAAGGTCCAGTAAGGACTGCTTCTTAGACAGACAGACTTCATTGCACTGTGCTCAGCGCGGGAAACATAAAGGTCAGACTTGCAGGGGCCAGCTGAGGGACAGAGTATATGTCCAGCTCCCAGCTCCCTGATTTCTATGTGACCTTGAAAAGGTCCTTTATGTTACACAGCTTCCCAGGTTCCTGCTCCACACATGGGAACAAGCGCTCCTCCTTCTCCAGCCTTTGTCTGCCTCCACTTAGCCCACACATGGAAAGGCAGGAGCACTCTGGCTGTACATCAGCTAGCATAATAGAGCCCTGTCCTCAGCGAGGGCCTGCAGGCAGTAATGTAATAAAAGCAATAACAGTAATAATAATTATGGACGATGGGCATTAGGCTGAGTACTGGTTAAGCAGCTACAAAACCAGATGTAATATTATCCTACTGAGCTAAGGGAGCATCATCAGACATTCCTGGGAAGAGGACTTGGCAGGGAGGTGACTCACAGCTCTTTTTGCTTGGTTTTCGGCAGCAGTGTCCAAGCGAGGGCTTGGTGTGCAAGAGAGTGGCTTTCCCTAAAGCCTCTGCATGCTCACAGTGAACTGCAAGTCTTCAGCTGTCCACTGCCCCTGGCTGTTACTAGACAGATCTCACAATGAAGCTAGAGGTTCACAAAGGCAGCTGAGACCCTCCAGCCTGGAGGGGCCTGTCACCTATCCTGTCTTTCCCACAAGTGCTAAAATGGATCCCCTGTGGCTGTTAAATATCCCCTGGCATTTTCTACAGGCAGAGGGATATTAAACTCCATGTCTTAGCCAAATGTCAGTCTAGGTAATTTAATTCTGCCTCCCTAAGTAGTATGAATTGAACTGACCTTCTGCCTAGGCAACTGTATACTCATGTTCAAAGATTCTGGATTTCATACAGACACTGGCACGTTGTCCTCAGGCAGACCCTCTGAGATGCTCTGCATCTTAATTGTCTCAGAGCTGAAACTAGGAGGCTCAAATGATCTACCCAAGGTCACACAAGGAATGGGTGGCAGATCTGGGGAAGGCATTCATGCCTGCAAGGCCTCAGCCAAGGCTACCTTCTTCCTTTTAATGTTGTGTATCTTTTCCTGCTTATTTGCTCCAGGTTCTCATGAGGAAAAGGATGCTGAGGTGGTGGTGTTGTCCCTGCTTCCTCTGAGGAATGTAAGTGCCAACTACCTGGTTCCTGGGCTGAAATACAAGCCAGGAAGTTGGGGTTGCATCCTGCAGGGCCACAAATGTTCCTGCTATGTCTGAGCCATGAGGAACACGGCAGCTTCTGACACACTGATTTACTCCTACCTAGGACATTCCTCTGCCTCCAACCCCATTTCCTCCTGTCTTAGGCTGCAGCTCTGATGTCACCTTTACTAATATCAATATATTTGCAGAAGACATAATTATGAAAACAATTTCCAGGAGCATGAGGAGGAGAATCAGAGCCCAGATATCCCACCAATAAGAGATGGGGGCCGGAGAGCTGGGAAAGCTTTTCCAGTCTTCACTGAAAATGACAATGCGGTGACCCCTCACAGCTGGCTGCTAATAACCAACACAGTATGACTGCCAACAAGGCGTGGGCTTGGGATAGCAAAAGAAAGTACCAGTCATTTTCCACTCAATTAGAGCCTATCTTCTGAGTGCCTGGGGAAGTGTTTTTCTGCTGGGAGTAGCGATGGAGGAAGGAGACAGGAAGCAAAACCAAAGGAGGTCACTCCTCCCCAGGGGGCTTCTTGTGCCTGCTCAGGCTGGCTGGGTGATCTGATCCAGCAGTGGGTCTGATCCCTGCTCAGATGGTGCTGGGACAGAGAGCTGCCAGCACTGCATTTCTCTCACACTAACTGCAGGATGTTCGGTCTCCAGCAAGGCATGAGATCAGGGCTGTGCCTGGGGTTTAACTTTCATGCAGAAGGTGTGATGGTTTGCTCTAGACTGAAGGGGAAATGTAAGGCAGGCTCTGACAGCCCCAGCCGTGGGGCTGCAGAAGAAGAATTATGCAGTTGCTGATTGACACTGTCTCTCCATTTTACTAAGATAAGTGCATGTCACAATGCTCCCATGCAGCATTTTTCTAACAGGCTGATGTAATGGCTTTGTCCAGAGCCATAGGCTTTCCACCTCTCCATGTTGCAGAGTAAAATCCAGCACAACTTCTGAGATGAGATCTCAGGCCATCTGATGTGGGTAGTGATCCTCAGTGAAGCTACAAGGTGCTAGATCTGCACCGCCATCACCCATCATGTTGGGATACAATCTCAGATTTACAGCCACAGAGAAGTGAGCTAAAAGAAACACTGAGGCAGAAGTTTCTACAAGTAAAGCAGGCAACCTGGGGCAAAACTGAGTGGCAAAATATGTTAACATAGTTCTGATGGGTTATGCCCATCCTGAAAGTAGGGGAAGGGAGGGGTTGTGAGAGTGCTGCTCTCCCCAGAGTGGGGTTTTCCCCACTGGGAAACTGAGTTAGTCTGTTCCACTCCCCCTCCGTGTCCAGCAAAACTATAAGGACGAGAGTATGGCAAGCATTTGGCTCTCTTTTGCTTCTGCCTTCCTGGGACAAAAGGACTAAGAGAGTTGCTGCAGGCTTCCTGGTTCTCTGCCACATGGTTGGGCCTGGTCTTTCTCCCTGCTGCATCTTCAAAGGACTGTTGGTTTTATATATCTCCCTATCCATCATTGTTCCTTACCCTTGTGAACCCTTCCTGTTATTGTTCTCTCTCTCTCTCTCTCTCTCTCTCTCTCTCTCTCTCTATATATATATATATATATAGATATTGTTTAAAGGAAATTTTACCTCTCTACTTCCAAACCAACTCCAAATTATTTATTGGTAGATTTACCTCCTCCCATTTTTTTTTATTCCTCTTTCTTTCCTTTTTTTTTTTTTTTTCTTCCTTTATCTCTCCCTGTTCTTTCCCCTTCCCTTTTTCTCTCAATTGGGAAAGAGGAGGGGGGAGGGGGGGAAAGGTTCTCAGTCTTGCACCCCATCTGAGCTCTTAAATCCCAGTAAAGGCTCAAACCACCACAACACTGCAGTTATTTTAACTGAAAACACTGCAATGGCACAAGAAGCAGCTCCATGCAGAGTAGGTTGCTGTTGATCAGTGACAGAGCTGAGTTTATTCTTTAATCACTCTGCTAAGCCTGTCATCTGCCTGCTTGAACACTCAGTCACCACCATGTCTATGCTTCTTATGCACAGCAGTTGCACCAAATCTTGTGGAGGAGAATTTCATAGCTGTGCTGAAAGTAGAGATTTTAAGGCCACTAGATACTGAACTGTTTATAGAAGTGGGGTGGCTCTGGTGTGCAGGACATAGCCATATCTGTCAGCACTGGTCTATCATATTTTTCTACAGTGCTGTCTTGCAGGGTCTTAGAGTATCTGCCAGGTGGTGCAGGGAGTGGATCTCACCTCGCACTGCAACCCCAGGGTTGTGTCCAGGCACCATACACCCCTCAAGGCACTTTCGAGAGAGGCAGAAGTTTTGCACCTGTGCTAATGGCTGGTCCAGGGCAGTGCTGGCCTCCACTGTCTGCTCCTGCAACCCAGGCTGAGCTGAGACTGCTGGGCTGGATCTGGTTTGTGCTGGTGCCAGGATGCCTGGGGTTTGCATCTGGGTGTGCTTCCCTAAGGGGTTGCCCTTGTGTGTTGGATGGAGAGTCAGATGTTCGGGAAGCCAGGCAGGGCATGGGTGGGATGCAGATGTTACAGGGTGATGCCCTGAATGCCTGCAAGAGGGAATGCAAGGAACTTGGAAAATGCAGCTTAATTGCTGCTCTGGGCTCCACAAAGTGGAGGTTACCTTCAATTTTAAGGAGTGTATCTTCCACAAATACAACAATTTCCATTTAAAGGCACCCAAGTGACTGAAACTCCACCACTTCACTGCTAAGCTCTTTGCCTTGTTATCAACTCTCACAATACACCAACAAATACAAGCTTTGGCTATGGACCACAGCTGCAGAGACATGGCAGGATAGTCTCTGCTCCAAAATAATTTCCCTACTCTGTTCAGCAGTGTCACCTTGTTTCTTGATTGATGTGTTCCAGATTTGGGGTAGAAAGGGAAAATCTGGGGCAGCAGCAGAGCTCTTCTTGCACTCTGGTACTTCCAGCCGCCCAGTACTGGGACATGCACCACATTGAAGGCAAAGACTGACTGATGGCTGCACTTCAGGGATTCATGTATTTGTTTTTCTGGTCCAGTAACTGCCACATGTAACCAGCAAATTGGTTTTCAACGTGTTCCTGAACTCTATCCTCTTCCTGTACTTTGAGGATGAACTCTCCTATCATGGCACCAGCTGCAATCTGTCTTTGGCTGGGGGCAAAACCTCTGTGCCCAGCTCCCTGTTTTTCCTGAATTACCCAGTCCATGCTGGTTCTTCACAGTTGGAGGAGCATCCACATCACACACAGAGCTAGGCAGCATCCCTGTGCAACAGTCAGGGGGACAGACACCCTAGTCCCCAGGGGCAGCTGTTCCCTGTCCCACATTGTGCAGCATCCACTGCCTGGATGGGACAGTGAAGAGGGGAAGATAGAGGAATAGAGTTTTTAGGAGCATGCTAGGTAAGGGCTGGTGGAGGATGACTTCAGCAGGGCTACATCTTGCCCAGGAATGGGGGCAAGAGTAGGGACACTTTAATTTCTCTTTCAGTCTTAAGTCCCATAACTCTGCTTCCAGTGCAAACACCAAAACTGTCTTTTAGAAACACCCACAGGGACAAGAAGGGCAATGCCATTTGGACCATATCAGTTTCATTACCCTCTGCCCTGGTACACATCAGCAGCTTTTCCAGCTGCCAAACAGGGAGGAGTTCAGCAACCACAAAAACCTGGACAATGGAGGATGGAACAGGCAAGGCACCAGGCTGTTGATGAGATCAGCATGGGCAATGCCTGTGGGCATGCTCACTGGCTCCCCTGAGATACTCAGGTGCCAGCATCAGTTACACCAGAGCCATGAAAATCAGGGGAGCATAGGGAGGATGCCAGCATGGCTCAGACCCCAGCTTCACCTCATGCATGGATAGGCAGAGGCTTCATGTGGAGAGCCTGCTGATCCTCTGCCCCATCAGCCTGGTGGGTGGTGCTGTGTGCAGAGCAAGCCAACCCTAACAGTGCCTCGGAGGGCTCAGTTGCTGCTGCAGGAGTTACCTATGGCGAACTCGTCAAAGGTGAGCGTGGTGGAGTTTTTGCCCAGAGCATTCGTGACTGTCAGTGTCACCTTGTACTTCACTGTTGAGAAGAGCTGGATGTAGCGGATGTGACATCTGTTTTTGGGAAAGGCATCCTTCTCGCAGACCATCTCTCTTGTGCCGTGTCTGGAAATCAGAGGCAAAGAAGAGCCGTTACCTACAGAGCAGTGCTCTGGGTGGGAATGCATCCACGCTGCTGCAGGGAGGAGGTAGAAGGAGTAGCACTGTGTCCCCATTCTGCCTGTGGTACCCATGCACCAGGCCTTGCCACAGCCAAAGGGCTGCTTTCCTCTTATTGGGAAATTTGTAGGCTGATGTGCATAGGTTTTATCCTAAGCCTGCACAAAGTCTGTGGTGAATATCCTCCTGCTGGCCTCAAGGAAAGGATGAGGCTCTACTGGTGCTGGGGTTGTCTCTGTCCTCTTGTGAGAGGAATGGAATCTCCTTTCTGCTGGTGACAAGCATCAGCAGATAATGCATAGCAACAGCCTATGTAAGGGCTGTGCAAAGCCCTGGGCACTGGGTGAGGGACAATAGCATGATCAGTTTTAAGTGTGGGACACTGCTGCTGCCTGGCCGCAGCTAGTGTGCAGCAGAAGGGAGCATTGCTGTGCCACATGGGCCAAAAACCTGTGGGTACAACTTCCACTGTGGAAAGAGGTGTGAAAAGGATGGACTTGGGAACCATAGAAAGGGGATCTGGGATCTGGGGACTTTACTGGTTCCCTCTCAGGAAATTGGTACTTTCTTGGACAAAGCCCCCATGCCAAACATTCAGTTTGGGCATCGCTGAAGAATCCATCTCCAGGACTGTTTTTGGGACATTGATCCCTTATGCTCAGCACAGTTGAGACCCACTGCCCCAAGACTTTATAGCACTACTCGGGACCTGCTCCAGGCTGTAGGGACAAAAACTCACCCCACTACACTCTTACTCTTCAGACACTTACATGACAGAGATATTGAAGGAATTAGGGATATAGGTGGGAGTGGACAGGTGCCAGCTGCAGTAGAAACCTTTTGGGTAGTTATTGGACCGGCACATCAGGACTGGCTCCTTTGGAGGGGCTGCCAGGGAAAGAGAAAGAACAGTTATCAGTGGAGGTAGGATCATCACCAGGTTCTGAACAAGGAGATGTCCCTCCACTTTCAAATGCTGCTGCCTTGGGACGAGACATAGATTCCAAGGGGAGCCTAGTGTGTGTTTATCAGCTGCTCAAAGCATCTGTGGACCTTACTCCCACTTCTGCTGCTGAGGCACCCTATGAGACCTTTCTTTGGCCTGTGCTGTCCACAGCATTTCACTTCCACCAGCAGCTCACTAACTCTAAGGAGACATGGAGTGCCAGAGTAGGCTGGCAGATATCAGGGAAAATTGTCTTCAAGGCTGCGACAGAAGCATCACTGATAGGGAGGAGGTGCTGATTTCTTGACCCCATTAAGCTACAGAGCTCATGCTCTCTCTGCCAAGTCCCTGGGGAGTGACAAACTTGTTGAGGGATGATCCCCTGAAAGACCAGAAATCCTCAAAGGAAGGAAGAAGGACTGCTTACAGCAAGATCAGGAGGGACAGCTTGAAACTAGCAGAGAAAATTCATCTCTGCAGGACTCACAGTCTTAATACTTTCAGCAGCATGGCAGAGCATCCCATCCAGAAGGCATGCAGGCAACTGGAGATACAATGAGAGCATGCATAGGGGAGCAGCCTTCCTCTGGTCTTGTCAGCTGATTCTACAAGTTAAAGTATTTTAAACCAAATCAAGTGTTCAGACTGCACTTGGCTTTCCTGGATGTATGTGCACCCTGTGCACTTTCTAGCAGCACAGACAGAGCTGCAGAAAGAGCCTGCAAAATGTCAAGGGCCAGTGCATGCAGAAGGCTGAGATGTGATACCTTTCAGCTGATAAATTTTGCCCTTGCCCTTGGTAAAAGTGTTATCTGAACTGACAGCAAAGTCAGCTCCTCCTGGTTCCTGGACACTTTCATTTCTAAGAACAGGACTTGGCTCTAACTGCAGCATATAGGCACAGTACCTTGCCATAAAATACACATCTCGGGCTGGATGCATACCAGGGTTCTCTCAAAAATGCTGTCTGAACCTGTGGTGGTCTATCTTTCCCTTCCCTTATGAACCCTCATCCCTGCACATCTACATGGGATGTCCCAGGACATTCTCTTCTCAAGCAGAGAGTTGTAAACAGACCTAGCAGACCAAGCAGCCTCGGCAGTATCACAGAACCATAGAGTGGTTTGGGTTGGAAGGAACCTTCAAAAGTCATCTAGTCCAAAATCCCTGCAGTCAGCAGGGACATATTCAACTATATCAGGTTGCTCAGAGTCATGTCCAACATCACCTTAAATGTTTCCACAGATGAGGCATCTACCACCTCTTTGCCAACCAGTACCACTGGTTCACCACCCTGACAGTACAGAATTTCTTCCTAATATCCCCACCAAAACCTACTCTTTTCCCACAGAATCACAGAATTTCCTAGTTTGCAGGAGACCTTTGAGTGCATGTCAAATCATTAACATAACACTGACAAGTCCTTCACTAAACCATTAGTGACACGGTCCAGTTGACGTGCTGGTGTTAGATCATTGGCTGAAAGTTATGATCTCAGAGGTCTATTCCAGCCACAGTGAGTCTGTGATTCTGTGATACCTGTCAGCACTACATCCGTGTGTAGATACCTCCAGGATGGACATTCCACCACTGCTTGGACAAACTGTTCCAATGCCTCATAACCCTTCCAGTAGAATTTTCTTCCTAATATCCAAACTAAATTTCCTTTGGCACAACTTGAGGCTATTTCCTCTTGTCCTGCCACTTGTTGTTTGGTTGAACAAATTGACCACTACCTCTCTACAATCTTATTTCGCGAAGTTGTAGAGAGCAATAAGGTCTCCCCTCAGCCTCCTTTTCCCCAGACTAAACAACCCCAGTTCTCTCTGCTACTCCTCATATGACATCTACTCTAGGCCCTCCACCAGCTTTGTTGCCCTTCTCTGGACATACTCCAGAGCCTCAGTGTCCTTCTTGTAGTAAGGGGCCCAAAACACAATATTCAAAGTGCAGCCTCGCCACTGTTGAATATGGGGACATGATCAAGAAACATGAGGTCTGTGGTGACGGGTTGGACTTGATGATCTTTGAGATCTCTTCCAACCTTGGTGATTCTGCAATTCTGTGATTCTATGATCACTCCCCTACTCCTGCTGGCCACACTATTCATGATACAGGCACAGATACTGTTGGTCTTCTCAGCCACCTGGGCATACTGCTGGCTTACAGGATCATAGGATGTTAGGGGTTGAAAGAGACCAACCACTCTGCCAGAGCAGGACCATAGAATCTAGCACAGGACACACAGGAATGCATCCAGATGGGTCTTGAAAGTCTCCAGAGAAGGAGACTCCACAACCGCCCTGGGGAGCCTGTTCCAGTGCTCCGTGACCCTTACAGTGAATAAGTTCCTCCTCATATTAAGGTGGAACCTCCTGTGTTGTAGCTTTTATCCATTGCCCCTTCTCCTAGCACAGGACGCATGGGTCCTGCATGACATCCCAGGCAACAAAATGCAAAAGCATGGACTTGAGGGGTGGACCATTTATTGGATAAGGAACTGGCTGTGTGGTCACACCCAGAGAGTGGTGGTCAAAAGCTTAATGTCCGAATGGAGACCAGTGAAGAGTGCTGTCCCTCAAAGGTCAGTACTGGGACCAGTGCTGTTTAACCTCTTCATTGGCAATATGGACAGTGGCATTGAGTGCACCCTCAGCAGGTTTGCTGATGACACCAACCTGTGTGGTCTGGCAGACATGCTGGAGGGAAGGGATGACATCCAGACAGGCTTGACAGGCTGGAGAGGTGGACCCATGCCAACCTCATGCAGTTCAGCAAGGCCAAGTCCTACACCTGGGTCAAGGCAATGCCAAGCACAAACATAAGCTGGGCAAGGAGTGGCTTGAGAGGTACTGAGGAGAAGGACTTGGGGTGTTGGCTGATGAAAATCTCAACATGAGATTGCAATGTGCACTTTCATCCCAGAAGAACAACCATATCATGGACTGCATCAAAAACAGTGTGACCAGCAGGATGGGGGGAAGTAATTCTTCCCCTCTACTGTGCTCTTGTGAGACCCCGCCTGGAGTACTGCATCCAGTTCTGGTGCCACCAACAAAAGAAGGACACTGAACTGTTGGAGCGGGTCCAGAGGAGGGTCAGGAAGATGATCAGAAGGCTGGAGCACCTCCCCTATGAGGACAGGCTGCAAGAGTTTGGGTTCTTCCACCTGGAGAAGAAATGGCTCCTGGAAGACCTTATAGAGGCCATCCAATACCTGAAGGGGGCCTACAAAAAGTGACAAGATGAGGGGAAATGGCTTTAAGCTGGAAGAAGGTAAATTTAGACTGGATATTATTCTTTCGAGTGAGGGCAGTGAGACACTGGAACAGATTGTCCAAGGTGGTTGTGGATGCCCTCTCCTTGACAGTGTTCAGGGTCAGGTTGGATGAGGCCTTGAGCACCCTGGTCTAGTGGAAGGTGTCCCTGCCCATGCTGGAGAGTTGCAACTAGATGATCTTTAAAGTCTCTTCCTGATCCCTGCAGCCACATCTGTGCAGATCAGCCCTACAGAGCTGCTTCTCTCCTTGGAGTCTCCTCAGACCCACCCTCTGGTCACAGCCCAGACCCCACTGGTATAACATGCTCTCAGACTCCTCTGGGACCAGAGTGGAAACCGGATGGAAACCAGCAGCCTGACCATGACCTCTGGAGAGGGCCAACCCAGCCGGTTTGCCATGAGTAGGGGCTGCCAGGGTGGGTTCTGTATTCTGTGGCAGAGCCATGTTCAGAAATTATGAGGGGTTTCTGTAGAACAGCTTTCTGGGAGGATGCTATGAGCTCTAGCTGCAGCACGCTACTGCGCTCTGCAGAGGGGCAATGAAGGCATGGGATTTGCACACACACACTGGTTCCTCTGGGGCAGGGCTGGAGCATGAGCAAGCAGGTGACGTGCCAGAGGGCCAAGGGCAGGAGAGAGCAAGGGAGCAGGCAGCAGGAAGACAGAGAGGGAGACGGGGCCAGCAGGGAGGGGAGGCTGAGCGGGTCAGTGACGCGTGTTCCTCCTAATGACTATTTCAGCTTTCAGCTAGCAGATGAAGGCCAGAACCTGGTTAATGAACCTCCCAGCTAAATTATTCAGGCAGACCCTCCACAGCAAAACAGAATGGCTGATTGCCAGGCCAGAAGCAAGGGCCTGATCCCTGCTACAGCTCCATCCTCCTCCTCCATGGCTCCTTAACCCCTTCCCTGCACCACAGCTACCCTGGGATGAAGCAGGAGCAAACACAGAGCAGCACTGCCCTTAGAAAAGGGGTAGTGGGAGGGCTGGGGGCTCCCAGGAGGTGTTTCTGAGGGGGTGATGGGGCACAAGGGATTTAGAAACAGCCTCTGGGGTCTGAGTGGCCGCATGATGGCAGTGTGGGCCAACAGCACCCACCTGGTGGGCCGGGGACTCCACGATTGCATGGGGGCAGGACAGTGGGGACACTGCCGCGGGCCTCTCACCCACTTGCCACTTGGGCACACATGCCCCACACGACACCAGGACCCAGATGGGATGCTAAGGCTTCAGTGAGCATCCCTGATGTGGAGACTCTGCCCTACTCACTCAGCCCCAGATGCTGCACTGCTACCAAGCCATGATTAGCTCATCTGAGGACAATTTATATCTGCTGTCTCCAGTATTATACTGATCTGGTCTTGGTGATCTGTGGTAATTCTGCCACCAAGACGGCTGGAATAGATTCATGCCCCCAGGTTTGCTTTCCTGGGAGAAAGGGGAACTGCCCAAACTGCTTCCTGCTTCCATCCACACTCTGCATCTGCCTGTGAAGATTCCTCATTTTCACCGTCCTGAATGCCTTAAAGATCCTGTCCTCTGCTCCAAGATTGGAGCCCCAATGGCAGTCACAAGGTCCTGTGCTCACAGCAAGCCAGAGGTGGAAGGGGAGCCTGGGAAAAGGAGACAAAATGACTCTTGTATCTCTACCACTATGGTGCCCATGCAGTATCCTCAGCTTGCTACAGCTGAATGGGATGGTGCTGCATGAAGCTTATCTCACCTCAGCCATCATCCCCTGTTTCTGGGCAGGGTCAAACTGTCTTACATGGACACTTCTACCACCCTTTGTCTTTCCAAGGAGCTGTCAGTCCCAGAGCCACAGGCATTGTGAGAGGCGTTGCCATGCAATTCTCCCACTTTCCTCTTTCATGGGCAGAAAGTCCACACCATGGGAGAGCACAAGGTCAGTGTGATGTGCCACTCAGGGCTGTGACCATGACACCATGTAGGTAGCTGTACCGCCCGATGCCATGAAGTGGAGGCCTTTTCTCAGCTGCCATGGTGCATCAGGAGGGCTGTCTTTGCCCATTGTGCCATGGTGTCTTCCCAAAGCTGGTGGCAGGGCCCCCTTCTCCCTATGGGAAATGGAGGCTTGCAGCCCCATTCATCTCCTCTCCTAGGAAAGGTGCTTGCCGGCACAGCTCATTCTGCCCATCAAAGGCTCTTAAGAAGAGCAAATAAAATTGCAGGCCCCAATCGATCTGGCGTTCTGTAATGCTGTCTTTGGAGGCGGGCCAGCCAGTCAGGCCAATGAAGAGAGGAAGAAAAGCAGCAGAGGAAAACAAAGCCATCAACGGAGCATTAAAGGATTTTTCTGCCTTGAGGCTTTGGGCAGTGCCTCTGGGTGTGGGGTGTCCCACTCTGAGCTCCTCCACTCTCTGCCAGCTGATGTCCAGCTCTGAGCTCCTGCCTGATGCCAAAACCAGCCAGAGCAACACTTTGCTCCTGCGAGGGCACTTCTCCCTGAGCTCCTGAATGCAGCTTCCCTAATCCTGGCAAATATTTACTTCCCTGTTGCTTCATGGAGCTGCTGAGCTCTGTAAAGGCAGAGCTCCTTTCCTTTCCCCACAAACAGCACCTGCCCTCTCTAATCTATCTATTAACCTCTTGCACGGCAGGAAGTCACTTCTCTCATGAGCTCTGCTGATGTCCTCTCTGCAAACCCAGCATGTTTAATGCCCATCTGTGGCAGCTTCCCAGCAGCTCGGGCTGCAACCTGCCCTGCTTCAAAAGCTTGTGTCAAAGGGATGAAAAGCTGCAACAGAGCAGAGTGCATCCCACCTGAGCATGCTGCTCACAAGCTGTGTTATGCTCCAGCAAAACTCAGAGTTGTAACAGGCAGTGAAAGTTGGTGCTGCAAGGTCAGCAGCAGGACCTGTGGCAAGGAAGGTGCCCCAGACTTTGCATCCATTTGAGCAATGTCTTTCCAGCTTCTTGGAAATAAGTGTCATTTGACCAGCTGCAGCCTCTCTGCACAGGTGGGGACAGCACAAGAAGTGGTTCTTCTGGCTGCATCAGCATACATGCAGAGGTTTTCTCTCCCTCCCCACCTCTGAGGTGCAGTCCTACTTGTACCTTGAGTCCCACTGTGCAGAGGGAAAGTGTGACCAATCCATTTTAGAAACCACTAAAAATGATCTACAATAGCTTTTCCTAGTCCAGCTAGGTCATGAGATAATGGACATTAAAATTGTGGCATTTTTATATATAGAAAAGTTATTTTAGGTCATTTTTAGAGGTCTTGGAAATAGATCAGTTATAATTTTCCTCTCCTGCTGAGAGCTGAATGTACTAAAGATGTCTTGCTCCACAGGTGGAGGGATAGAAAAAGTAGTGCAAATGAAAGTTTTAAGAGGCCTCTCAAACAATTACGTAGGAGGCATTTCTTGTGGTGCATAGGAGGCACATTCATGTACTGGGGTGCTGGGGGACACTAATCCTGAAGCCTGCTTGAGGGGTCACCTGAAGAACTCATCATCCTGGTCTCTGGCCAGCAAAGCCTCCAGGGTCCATGACAGCAGCTGTGCTAGAGCTACAGGCATAACACAACCTGCCCCACACTGTGGGACAGCCCCAGTACTGATGCTGCTGTGCTGTCAGACTCCCACTGTTGCCACTGCTGCTTCTCCTGAGTGCCCAGGGCAGGATCACTGCCCCATATCCTGCTGTGCCTAACACGCTCTCCATATCCTCACCCACTGACAGTTTTGCAACACAGCCATGACCTTGCAGGTGGTGAATATGTGTTGGTAAGCAAAAAGGCTCCCAGGTGACTGAAAGCAAAGCTTCAGAGTCTAGGGGGCACAACAGGGACCCACCTGGACATGAGATGCCATTCCTGAGCATGTAGGCACACGTGCACAAGAGCAGTGTACCCTATATATCTGGACACACACCTCAGCAGATTCTTTTGTCAGACACATGCTTGCTGCAAGCATGATGGATTATTTATCTGATGCTGCTCCTCTAAAATTGTCTGTGTACAACAGACAAAGGAAACAACAAAGAAAACAATGATGAATAAATCCATTTTCTGCTGCCTGGTGAATCGGGGTACATCCGTCTGCTGTGCACCACCTGTGCTGGAGTGCAGCATGACTGTGGCTGGAGATGGTCCCTTACCCTACTCCAAATGTTGGGATGCTGCTGTGCTTCCATGCTGGGGAAAGGAATGGAGATAAAGCTCCATTTTGCTCCGTTTCCCCACATCCGGGTTGTTCTTGGACAGCAGTGTGGTAGTATTGTGCCATGTGGTACTCCCCTGTATCATGCTACTGTGCTTTGGGACATCATGTTCATAAACACTGCTTCTTCAAGAAGGATTAAACAGCTAGAGAACTCAGGGGTCATGGGGTGGAATGGGCTCATCTCTCACTGATCTCCAGGGTGACCTGAGCAAGTGATGAATACAGAGTTTAGGTCTCTCCTAGTCCAAGCCACTCACACCTTAGCAAGGGATATTTTCAGGGAGGCATTCTGAAGATGTATCCCCCTGGAGTGTAAGCCATCACAGCTGAACACCAGAGTCACCCACATTCAGCAAGCCGCTAGCCTCATGCTTCAGCATCTCCTCCAGAACTCCCTAAATTGGGTCAGGGACACCTGCATCTGTAACCAAAGTCCCCTGGCCCTGCTGCCATCTAGGAGCCAGCTCCCTAGCCTCAAAGAGAAAGAATTTATTCCCCAGAAGATGCCAGAGAAAAAGGTGGACTCAGCAAAAGATAAATTTCTAAAAGGCCCTGTTTTCCACTAATTGGGGCTCATAAACCAAGCTATGGATTTTCTCATTTCCCTTGCTGAAAATTCAGCGTGCGTGTTGAGGCAGCACTGTAAATTTTTTGGGTGAGGCATTACTCACAGAGAAAAGAAAGCTCAAAGCCCTGCTTTAAGCTCAAATCGTGGTGCAAGCTCCTAGCCCTAAAATCTGCCTCACAGCAGGATGGTGTGATAATAGGCTCACTGGAGTTTGTTTCATCCCATGCTGCACGAGGCTGTGCTGCTCACAACACAGCAGAGGTGCTCTTGAAACCTGACAGCTCTGAAGTCTTCAAAAAACTAGCAGGCAAGCCTGGAGAGGAAGCAAGAGAAAGAACAAGAGGGGAGGGGCTCTGGCAATGGTGGCATGGGATACGGCAGATGGCTGGCACAGTAGCATTTTCTGGAGATGCTCCCTGAGGTGCAGAATGCTGCAGGAAGGTGATTTAAGGAAGTGAAGCTATCTTGCATCCATGACAGATCCTATTGCTCACTCCAGCATCACTGGTGCTGGGCAGCATTGTTATCCTAGGACAATGCTCACATGGGTCCCTGGAGATACCAGGAGGGTCTGGGCAGGCCTCATTGCAGAGTTTCAGTACTTAAAGGGAGACTATAAGAAAGTTGGGGAAAAAATTTTTAGCAGTGTCTGTCATGACAGCAGTGATGGTTGTGAACTAAAAGAGGGTAAATTTAAACTAGACTTAAGGAAGACATTTTACAGTGAGGGTCGTGAAACATTGGCACATGTTGCCCAAAGAGGTGGTAGGTGCCTCATCCCTGGTAACCTTCAAGGTCAGGCTGGACAGGGTTCTAAGCAGCCTGATGGAGTTGCAGATCTCCTTGCTCACTGCAGAGGAGTTGGACTGGATGATTCTGTGATCCTACTCAGCACACTGGCACCTCAAACCCAACTGTGCTGCTGCAGGTGATGCTGTCCCCATGGGCCATAAAACTGGGCTAGAAGCCTTAGGGACTAACATGCAGGGTGCCTCCAGCCTTCACCACAGCAGAAAACCTCCTCTAACCCTCCTGCCCTCCACTGGAAACCAGAAGGCAGCTTTGCTCTGAAACAGTATTAAATATTGAACAAAATAAAGCTGTTATCTGGGATAATTGGGAGTAAATAAAACATTTAACCAAACCAAACGCAGCTGTTTGTACTTGGAGCCGGCACAACAGCAGGGAAGCCAGATCAGCTACTCTGCATCCTCGTTACAGCAGCTGATTATTGTTTTGTGTATAACAGTAGCACCACCAGCCCTCGACTGATTCCAGGGCCCATGGTGCCTGGTGCAGCACACCCGGGACTGGTACACCAGTGAGGTAGGATGTGGCTGCATGGCGAGTGCGCCAGGCATGGGAAGCCCTTCGCAGCACTGGGGTTTGCTCTTCAGCCCAGGGAGTTCACGGTGAGGCCGGCTTTCCTCCCCCAACACCTCTGCAAGAGGATTTGCATGTAACATAAACCATTTCAGAGCCAAGTCACTGGTTCGCACATAGCCCCGGGCAGTAATGACCAAATCTTGTTACCGGCTGCTCTGGGATTGCGTTTGCTGGGCCTCCGTCCAGCTCCCACGGGAAAGCGCCGGCAAATGGAGCCAAGGGAGGCTACATGGATGGCCAGTGCCTCCCTTCCTGCAGCTGGGTGCTGGAGCACCCTGGGGTGCTAGGCTGCTGTGCTACAGCCCCTGCACAGATAACAGCAGGGTAATGTTCTCTTTCCTTTCTCACCTCAGCCACGCAGATTTCCCCTCCTGGGGTTTGGGAAGGAGAGCTTGATGCCCCACAGTTCCCACCCAAAGGCTGTGCTTATCTCTTGTAAAATGGCTGGGAATGGTGAAAGACGTGAAATGCGTGGGATTTTCCAGTCTCTACAGAAATAGCTTCTGCTTCCAGGGGACCCTTCTTAACATGGGGCTGGATGTACTGTGCTAAGGCAAAGGAGAGGGAAAATATTTCCTAGCATGCACAGGACTCCTCCAACACCTCCTCACCCTAAGAAGCTTGTGGGTTTTATCTCCAGTCAGCAGTATCTGCCTCTCGTGGTATGCCTTGATAAATGGCTTGATCAGAGCAAGGCAAAAACTATTCTGAAGTGTTGCTTTCTGCTATGCTCCATCTCAGACCACACCAGGTGTGAGCAACACACGGCACTGGAGCCCAAGTCTGAGCAGAACCCTGGGAGTCTCCTCCATGAGCTCTGCTGGAAAAGCTGCCAGCCAGAGAGGGGGAACATCCCTGCCTGTGTGGGAGAGGACAGTGTCTTTCCTGGCTCAGTTGTTCCGGCCATATGTGAGGTATGCACGAGGGCTCCCCAGCAGGTATTGGGGAACCTGAGGGTCCCTGCCACGGCAGCCCCCTGCCTCCATATATGCAGGGCTTGCAGAATAGAACTTGGCATCTCCTTCCTCTTTTCCCAGCTCCAGGCACTAACGCCCTGAACAGTCTACACCATGCAATGCCCCTGCTCCTTCCATCCCCTATTTAAATGCTGCAAGAAAGCAGCTTGTCCTCCTGGCTTCTCCAGATGGAGAGGACAGGGTGAATACCAGGTGCAATCAGACACAACTGGGACCATCAGCAGCCATGTATCCTCAAAAAGCTGTCCCACCAGAACTCCTAGAAATTGTACATTTATCTGTGAGGAACCTCCAGAGGGAAGCTACAAGCACTTTGTCATGTACTGAACAACAGCCTAGCCATGAGTATTACCAGCTATCACTCCCAGCAGGGGAGTGTGGGCTGCCTCCAACAGTGAGCAGTTCTCCAAAAAATGTCTCTTGTCTCTTCATCCCTCTTGAGACGCAGTCTGGATACATCCCTTTCCCTACTCTGGTCTTGCCTAGATTGCTCTCTCTGCTACTCTTGTTATAGGTACTCATGAGGAATGGAGAGGATTAAATAAGAGATTTCTGATTCTCTGGAGAAGAGAGAGTGGTATTTTGGGGCTTCTCTTCTGTATGGACAGCAGGAGTAGCTGATACACACACAGCCCCCAGCCACTTTCTTCTTGCACCAGAACTGGCTTTTGCAGGAACACTTCCCTTCAGCACTTGTGGAAAAGCACCCTCTCCTCTTTCCTCCCAGATTTTGCTAGCAGAAACACTGCTCACTGTGCTTCCCTTCCTGTACAAGGCAGACCCGATGGCACCCTCCAGCCTACAGGAGCTGCCCCACCTTGGATTCATTTAGGACAGGAGACCTGAAAGTGGGCTACATGTCCTTGGCACAGACCTCCTGGGGGAACAGCTGCAGGCACCTTCTGAAAACAGCTGTGTTGGATGCAGAGTTGCCTGAGAGAAATGAGAACTGGCTGTAGAGAGCTGCTGCAATACCAAATGGAGCTCCTATGGCTTCTTTCTGATCTGTTTCGATCCTGAAGCGATGTAACTCCCCACAGCAGCAGTCAGCCCTCCTGGCCTATGTAGTGAAGCTACCTAGCCTGTCACACACTCTTCTGCATAATACAGCCTAGAAAATCACAACACTGGACTCTGGGGGCTGAGATGGAAGACCTGGAGGGTGCTTCTGGTTGGTGGTGCTGTTCAGGCTGCTCAGGGATGTTGCTAGGCCACTGATGACATGCATCAGGAAATGCAGTCATCACAACAGACCTTACCTGCCCACTCTCTGGCTTTGAGAAAATGCCAGTCAGGCTTGTCACTAACAGCAGGAGAATTCCTGTCTCAAGAGTGGAGGTAGGAAGGAGGTGGGGCCCAACTCCAGAGCATGCGTCTCTGCAGCTCACCCAAAGGATGTTCTTCAGGGGAATGAAACCCAGAGGAGTGTAGCAATTCTGGAAGGGGTGAGCTGAGACACCAGCTCAGATAACATTGCTGCTCAGCATCAGTGCTCTCTTTATAAATGTGGGGTTTTTTTAATACTTAGGCCTCAATTAGGCCCTGGCCTCATTCTCATCATACACCAGTGAGATCCTTGAAATGATGCACTAGATGACCTCTAAAGGTTGCTTCCAACTGAAAATAGTCTATGATTCTATGTAAGTCACACAACCCCAGACTTCACTGCATTTGGAAGTAATAGCTGCATCCTTAACTCAGCTGGCTTCAAGGGAGGTCCCATTATTCAGCCCATCTGTGAAGAAATAGAGCTTAAAAAAGGCTTTTTGCTTTATGAAAATGATGCTCATCTTCCTCAAATCCTGGCTCGATGCTTAAATCCCCACAAGCGGCAGCGAGCAAACCCTGTGGGATGCTCTTGGTATGCAGGGCCAGGGCAGCCCCAGCAGCTCAAGGGGCCCCGGAAGCCACTTCCCACCCCTGTGAGGAGACAATCTGCAAAACGAGGCATGAAGCACAAGCCAACTGGATTACTCACAGCAACGGTTTTCCTTCGCTCTAATAATCGCCAGTAAAATCTTTTCTTCCCTCCCTGCTTCCCTTCAGCTCTGCTCTGTAGTGAGCACCTCACCAAAGTCCCTTAATCTTCCCGTTAGGTCATGTGCTATCTTCTAATCTTTTAATCAATTTTCCATTTATCAGTGGCCTTTTAGCAATGAAACCCCTGGAAGTGAATACACTTTTCCCAACTGCATCAGTGCCAGATCAGTGGTGGGAGTGGCATCATTGCCAGCCCTGCCCTGGTAGTGGTAACCTGGATGCTCAGCATATCTGTCTCTCCTCAGGGAATGCAGCAGTTTCTCACACATCCACTAATTTGCCTTCCACAAAGAACAAATAAACCCCAGTTATTTTATAAAAAATAATGTCATAAATACTTTATTTCCTAAGGGCTGGTGGAAACACCCAGCACAGAGCTCCCCAAAGTGGGCAACCCTCCTGCAGATGCTAAGCACTGATGTTGGGACTGAACTGGCACCCAGAGGTCCTTAAATCTCTTTTGGACAGGATGAGGGGGGCAAGATACCAGGAAATACACCATTTACAAGTGATTGAGGCACTGCAGGTTTTTTGGGGAAGACATATCAAAGTACATTCAGCCAGACTACCCAATGCAGCAGAAGACCCTTAAGAGACTTGGGACAGAGGGGAGAAGAGGACATGGTGCCCAGGTATCGCACCAGTGAGCTAGGGCTGATTCTTGGTTGAGTCATGGTCTCTGAAAGAGGCTCAGCACAGGATCAAGGAATTTGGCAGGGAAGCCCAGGGCTGCTTCTTCTTCCCTGCGTTTCTCATTGTTTCCAAGGTCAAACAGTCCTGGACTCTCCATAAATTGTAGTAGGGGCTCTAGGGGATTTCAAGAGGTATTTGATAGGATTTCGGCAGGCTTGAAGTGTGACTTCACAGTGATGTTGGGGGGGGGAATACCCTAGAGCTTTGGAGGGAAATGTTATTAGAGTCAGTGAAGGATTTTGCTGTGCTCCCTGAAGCGTTGCACAGAAAATTGCTGAGGAGCCAGCCATGGTGGACCCTGCCAGCAGCGGAAGAATGCTGCAATGTCCTGGCTCACATGAGCCCTATTGCCCTGTCATACACCTGGAGTACACTGCCTCCCTCTGCATTGCAAATACTTTCTGTAACAGGGGCAACTCTCCCCTCAATGCATGCAGGTAGCTCAACATCCTTCTCAGATGAGATGAGCAGTGGAAACAGGTCTAGAGAGCAGAGGCTTGGCTGCAGATGACAGCTGCAAGTGTGTGCTGGGGATAAACAAACAGGGCAGCGCAGGGCAGTCGAATTTTACCCATACAAGCCTTGCCATCCTCTCCTGCAGAAGAGAAAGCACCTCTGAGTTAATGCCAATGCAGCTAGGTCTGCTTCATGGCATGTGTGCCACTAGTAAGCATGGGAAGGAAGGCAGCATGCTTGGAGTAAGTGGAGAATCTCTGTGATTCTGCACAAAATACAAGATTTTTCCAGAAGTGACATGGGATTGAACCTGCCCAGGATCCAGTATGGGAGGATGCGGCGTTTTACTGCAACAGGGAGATGCTGGAGGCACAGCTTGGCACCTGCTTTGTACTTAGAAAGTTGCTCACAGGCATTTTCAGAGATCAGTTCCCATAACAGCACCCACAGCATTATGGCAGAGCAGCTCAGCCATGGCCTGACATAATGAAATACAAATGACTTTTGAGGTCATAGCTCATACATGCATCTCAGTGGCTGCCTCTCCTTCTTTCTGCACTAATATGGGCTGGAAAGGCAAGATCTAGGCGAGGACCTGGAGGGCAGACACAGAGTCTTTGTTTCTCCTCCCCATTCTGATGCTTTACTTGGACCCTCGGGAAAGTTTGTGTCTTGAATGCAGCCCTTGCTGTGAGCCAAATGGGTTGCAAATGTATTGGCATGTGTTGTGTCATCTGCAGCAGTTAATAGGATCCATTTTCCAAGAAAGAGGAAAAGGAAGAGCATGAGGGGAGAGCTTAAATCGGCAAAACAAATGTCTGTCACCTCTTCCGAAGCACTAAACCCACAGCAATAGATTATATATGAAAGATTGGTCTAGAGCAATAATCTGCAAGGGCTTCTCACAACAATGCAGCTGGATTCAGATGTCAAACCAAAATCCTTAGCACTTAATACCTTCAAAGCCTGTATAAAGAATGGATGTGATACTGGCCCCAGTGGGGTTATTAAGGGATTTGTCTCTGATTTCACCAGCAGGCCCATTAACACACTAATTCTTGCTGCCCAGGGAGAGGACATGGGACCTCCCTGCCATGGGAGGACATCTATGCTTGCCCTGGCTCTCGAGTTGCCTTCCTGCATGGTATTTGCTGCAAAGGTTGGGAAAAGTGATAAATAGGAGAAAAGCAGCCTGTGCCACCTTATACTCGAGGAAATGGAGGTACAGAGCAGCTGTGGGATGATGACCGATGCTGGAGAGGCTGACTGGGGATGCCAGCCAAGTCTCTCTACTCTATGTGCACCTCCCCATGTGTTCAAGTGAACCCAGGTGCTCAGTCCAACACTGCCTGCATGTGAACACTGCTGGGATCAGCACCCATGGGTGGCTGAGTTGCACAAACCCCTGGCCCCATAGCCAGCCGCAGGCAGGGCTGGAAGAGCCTTCCTCACCCACCCGCCTTCCCTGCAGCCCAAGCAGATGTTCTGGGTCCTGTATCCTGAGACGGATCCCAGCTTGATTTATTACTGGACGTGACTTCTGGAGTTTGTCAAAGCCACCCGCTCCCCCTCCCCTGACTTTCCCCACACTCTTCCCATTTAATTTTACATTCACTTTGTGGTCTCCTCACCATAGCTTGCAATAAACAGAAACTCATTTCCAGTATAAACAACTGCATGCTCTGCCCCAGTGAGCTGTACTGCCCTGCCTCTCGTGCTCCCCGTCCCTGCCTGCTGTGGGCTCTAGGGAAACGGTCTCTTCCTTCTGCTTTTTTTCACCCCCCACCCTCCTGCCCCTTTGCTTTGTTTTGTTTTTTTTTTTTTTTTTCACTGAGATTTATAATGTGCCAGCCAGAGTCAGAGTGGTGTATCCCACTCCACATCACGTATGTGCTATTAAAAGTAACTTTACCAATAGATCTCGGTAAAGAAAGCCACCTGAAATCCCAGAGAAGTGGAAACAGGAGGAAGGACCTGCCTTAGCTGGGAATTTATACCCAAGACAGTGATGTCGGCCCCATCAAAGCCAAAAGCCTCCCAAGATCCAGGATGCCTCTCTCATGGCATGAAACAAGGCAAGATTTAGAAAACTTGAGCCAGAGGTTCAGCTCTTGCACTTCAGTGATGTGCAGCATCAAGACTCTACACAGTGCTGGAGGGGCTGTCAGGCATCTATTGGGATAACAAGGCTGTTAGAGATCCTGTGCTACTCATAGTCAAGAGGTATTGGTGTCAATGAGGTTATATGAGGAGGATGCCAATGGGTTTCCCATGATGGATTGTCACTGGGCTATCACCAGGACCTGCCTATAGCTGCCTGTGGCTTTAGTGCCCTTTCCCCTTGCGGTTTAAATGAAATGCCTCCCGCATTGTCCACCTTGGCCTGGAATCTCTTTCTGCTTAAAGATCCAGAAGCTTTTGCTTGTCAACTCAGTGGTGCCTTCCAGAGTGCTTTTCTCTCAGTGATGGAGGAGTGTGGGACAGATTCTGTCTTCCTTGAGCCATGAGTTGAAAGGGATACCAGCAGTAGTAGACAATAGCCCAATGAGATCCAAGACCAGGCAGAGAGGCTTTGCAGTAAGGCCATGGAGAGCTGGATGGGTCTGCTTCTCCAAGAGGCTGGCCTGATACTCTCAAGGTTGCCTTTATCTATCTTTAAGCACTTGTCAGGGAGCTAGCTGGGCCAGGTCATCTGTCTCCACTCTTGCTGTGCTAGGTGGGGGCAGACAGGTGCCTTGGGAAGGCAAATCAAGTTTCTCCTCTGCATGAGGTACACAGGTGTCTGCAGTGTTTTCATGGCTGTACAGGGATGATAGCCGATGCACTCATGCTAGAAAGCCCCTTTGGAAAACCTGATGCTCACCAAATGCCTTTGTTGCTGAGGGAGGGAGCAATGTGAAAAGCCAGGCTAGCTGTGATTCTGTAGTGTGGGTGGTGTGCTTGATGCCACCATCCTGACTCGGCATCTCTCAGCATGAACCCCAGCAAGCAAAGCCAAAGCTGTGCATATTCAAGCAAAACAGTGAACACTTTTGATACACAGGTAGTTAATCCCCCCAAGAGCTCACCAAAGGTTCCAGTGGATTCTCTGCCACTGTAAGTCTTTAAATGAGGGCTGAATGCTTTCCTGGCAGCTCTGCTGCACTTAAAAGAGGGATTCATTTGAGGCAGCGCTCTAGCAGGGGCCATGCTGCAGTGGTCCCCTGTGTCTCCCTTACATTCCCCATCAGAAGGATTCTGCACACACCTGCCTTCACCCATGGCATGAGGACATCTGAGTCAATCACCTTGCCGTGCTCAAGGAAAAGGCTGTTTGTTTGGCCACAGCTCCTTGGCTGCAATTTTGTTCTCTATTATCCTCTTTCTGGGACAAGCCAGCCCAGGACCACCAGTAGTTAGGAATTAGTCATTTAATTCCAGGCAAGGAGCCGGTCAAAACAGCCGATGGTTTCATTTTTTTCTGGGAGATTAAAACAAATAAGGAAATGAGGTGGGTTAGTGGAAATACAAACCCAAGTGGTTTTGTTGGAGAGTATCCCAGCATTGTAAACTGCTGGAAATATCCTTATCCCTGCTGCGGATGCTGCCTGACACCAGGCTTATAGTACTGCTGGCTGGGACTCGCTGACAGCAGGGCTTGTGCAGCCCCAGACAGCTGGATTTTGGCTGCTTGTTCATCATCTCTGTTGGTTTTGCCCTGTTTGGGGTTTTCCATGTTGAAATGAGCACCTCAAGGAGGCTGTAGAGCACTGTAGTGCTGCTGGAGGGCTGCAAGGCACCAGCAGCACTGCACCAGGGGGCCCTTACCTTGATTTGGAAAAAAACACACACACACCATTACGGAGACATTAAACCTGAATTATTATCTCTGTGCAGAGCCTGAGTGCAAGCAGAGGCCACAGCACCACAGAAAAACCCGCACAAAGTGCCAGGGAGCTTGCAGCCACAGTCCTGGATTCTGCCCACTCCAGGCAGCTACACAAACAGGTGGGTTTGCCCATCTTCTCCTGTTCTCATAAGCAGTTGATGCTGAACAGGTCTGTAATTTTCCTCAGACGACCCAGTGGGAAGGATCCAGACTGAATCCATATCTCCAAGCACCCACTTTAATGCATGAATACACTGGACTGAGCCCTGTACTTGACACACACTGCTTGATGCATGTACCAGGCTGTGAGCTGCCTCCAGGGAAGCTGTGTTCTTGCAGAGGGAGCTGCTCCAGGTGGTTTAAATTCCCTTGAGCAGGAAGGGACTCAGTGACAGACATCTGGTAATGTGAAGCTACCTTGGTGCAGCCCATGCTGTCTGTGCTGCAGGTCCAGCAGATGGTCTGGTCATTGTATTTGACTGGAAAGCTTAAAGGCATGGAAGGTTTCCTCTGCAAAATCTCTAATTCCCATGCAAGCACAGTGATCAAGAGGAAACACTCTAAAACTTCAAGCTGTAAAATCCCTGGAGTGAAGAAACCCTTCTCTGACATACTAAGACTCAGTTTATATTGACAGCCTGGCTACTGTCTTGCATTGTGTCTCTGTTTGCCAATAGCAGGGCATGACGCAGCTGCATGTCATGATGAGAGCAGCTAGCATTGCAAGTGGCTGTACTGTGGCAGAAGTGTTACAGACAGCTACAGGGAACTGTAGGGGTCTTCTGGATTCTCTAACAACAAATCCATAGGAATGGATTAGCTGTCTATGGAGATAGCTGGTAGAATTTTATTCACCCCCTCACATCCCACTCAGTACAAAGGGTAACCAAGAAACTGCTCTACTCCTCTCACATGGATGACCAGATGAAGCTATCCCCAGCTGGCTGGGGCCCCTTAGCCTTTACTTTGTCCTTCCAAACCAAGAATTCTCAACAGTTAATCTCTGCAAGTGCTGATGCTGGAGACAGTGAAGACTGTGGAAGCCCAGCGCAGTTTGCTGACCCTGGTGGGGGAAGGCAGCTGATTCACAGCATGTGAATCTGACCTCCATTGAGGCCTTGCAACTGGCTTAGAGCATGGATACTCATCTTCCAGGACTGTGGCTCCTAGATGGGTTGCAAGCAGTCTGGCACGCCTTGTGGGTCACAGTAGGTGGAGTCTCCAACCTCACTGCAGTGATGCTCTTTAGGCATCCCAGTGTGCGCTGCCCAGCCTGGCACACTGCCTGCACCCCTGTTTCTGGCTTTCTAAAGAGCATGGGGAGCACGCCTGGCTCCTTCCTGCATGACATCTGCAGCTAGGAAAGGCTCCAAGTGTGCCAGCACTGGAATTCTGCTGCCTCTGATTCTCCTCCAAGTGGCCCACAGGGTCCTGTTTGAGCTACTGTTAGGATGAATTTTTATTTAAGTCAGTATCTTCTATGTTATCCCTGAGGTGCTCAGTACTGATGACTTTTTCTCCTCCCAGGATGTCTTCAGCCCTGGTCAGATTTGCTTTGCTCTGCACAGATTTATGGGGCCTCCACACTTCTCCTTTGCCCGTGGCACCTGGGAATAGTTCTGCTTCTACCCTGGGTGCAATTCAACCCCTCCAGTGGTCACAAATGCTTGTGTGACTCTCAGATGGTATTTTAAGTTTCCAGTCACTGTGGTGGGAGGAAATAACCCTGAAAAATTTAATTTCCAAAGACTTTCTATAAGTGCCAGTCCCAGGTGGGAACCAATAAAGCAAATCTGTCAGCATCTGAGTTGAATAGCAGACTCCAGGTCCAGTGGGTGGCTTTTGAATCCCACCTCTGCAACACGCCTTGTACTATTTGCACATCCTGGCCCTGTAATTTTGGCTTTGTGATTGTGTATGTATCCCCAGGGAAAGCAAGGTTTTGTCTGGCTGGTGTTCCCCTCTGCAGAGTATGGAAGAACTCTGGGCCACCTGCACCAGGAAAAAGGTCCAGAGGAAACCTCCAGGCACTGATGAGACCCGGTTTAGCTGCACCGTGCACAAAGAAATGCTGTGGTTTCCTGACATCTCTGAATTTACAAGAATAAAACCTTTCCTGTTTCATCTGAGCAAGTACAGCTACTTTCCTACCAGAGCTTGGCAGATCTGAGGGGTTTGGAACACAAGCCCTATGAGGAGAGACTGACGGAGCTGGGATTGCTTAGCCTGGAGAAGAGGAGACTCAGGGGTGACCTTATTGCTCTCTACAACTACCTGAAGGGAGGTTGTAGACAGGCAGAGGTTGGTCTCTTCTCCCAGGCAACCAGCGCCAGAACAAAAGGACACAGTCTCAGGCTGCACCAGGGGAGGTTTCGGCTGGAGTTTAGGAAGAAGTTCTACACAAAGAGAGTGATTTGCCATTGGAATGGGCTGCCCAGGGAGGTGGTGCAGTCACCATCACTGGAGGTGTTCAGGAGGAGGCTTGATAGGGTGCTTGGTTGCATGGTTTAGTTGATTAGGTGGTGTTGGATGGTAGGTTGGACATGATGATCTTGTAGGTCTCTTCCAACCTGGTCTGGTCTGGTCTGGTCTGGTCTGGTCTGGTCTATTCTATTCTATTCTATTCTATTCTATTCTATTCTATTCTATCCAGAATTAGATGATCCCTAACAATTCTATGGTTCTATGATCTTTACTGGGTACAAGTGTGACTCATCCTGACAGCCACAGGGTCCTGGATCTTCTAGAATGAAGCATGACCCTGATATGGTCAGAGACAGAGCCCCACAGAGATGTGCTGCAAAAGCAGCCCTCATTGCAAAATCCTGTGGTGGGGGTGTTGAAGATCCTGATGTGAGGCACCAGCCACCACCTCGCTGCGTCTGTCTTCCCAAATCACTCCCTGAAGCCTTTGTTCAAGGTTGCACAAGCTGAAACCAACCGAGGAGAAGGTGTGGTGCAAATCAGTCACTGTGATGGGAGATTGGCATGTTGTGCATTTCCCATATCAAAATAATGGATCAAAACTCGCCCTGCTGCCTGAGCTCCAGAAGGGCACCGCTGCTCCTGCCCATGGATTATGTTTGATGAAACTGAGTTAGTAGAGTTTTTATCTGTCAATTAGGAAACATGAAACAGTTATTAAATAGAGTCAGAGCCTTCCTCGCTGCTCTCTTGGGCAGTGCAGGAGACACATAACAGCCTGTAATGAAGCATTAAGCAGCAGCAGTTTTGTTTCTGATAGGATTGGAAATGATAAGCCAGTGAAGCATGGCTGGATGGGGGAGTGGGTCCCCAGATCAGCACCCACATACTAAAAGCTGCTATGGGGAAGATCAAGATGAAAATTTCTGCCCCTTGTCCCAGATAAAGTCTCTCCAGGACTGCCATCTCACTGCATCTGCTTGCTGGGGCAGAAGCTAGGGCCTGAATTTAATTATTTGCTTTTCCTGGTACAGTGCTGGATGATTACTGTGGAGCCAGGAGGGTATTTGGCTGTGTGTGGAGATGTTATCTCAGCCCTGAGGAGAAAAAGGGCTGGTTTGAATAAGCTTTAAGAGATAGGGACTGTGCTGTCCGCAGGGATGGAGATAGCAGAGGCAAAATCCACTTCTGGAGGTCATCAAAGTCCAGGGGATGCTGTAATGCCCTCCCACTGCAGACGGGATGCCCACAGCATCTTTTAGTATGCTGGCACAGACTGCAGCTGAAGCTGTCCCTGAGGCCAGGCTGGGATGTCTACCCATCTTTGGGGGCTCTCTGCCCAGGATTTGGCACAGGGCAAGGACAAATTCTGGGCAGAGGGATGGTGGCCCTGCAGGGAAGAATATCACAGCAAACCAGGAGAGCACCATCTTAGCACAGGAAGGGGCAGAGGCATGAGATCTCAGTGCCAGTGGACACATTTGTGGCTGCTTTGCAGCCTGTTTGTTTCCAATGGAAACATGGCAACAATATCAGAGTTGTATTTTTTTGCTTCTGGTGATTTTAAATGAAAGGTTGAATTTCCAAACATTTTCTGTTTGGAACTTCCTTCAATTTCATTAAAATATAAAATGAGCACAATCTTGAACCCAAAACCTTAATTCTCTAACTTCCTGATTCACCAAAAATTTTCATCTGGTTCTGACTTCCAGGGCATTTTTCTGAAACTGCCAATGAACAGCAAAACCCATTCATTTCCCCTTCCTTGGCAGAACCCCGAGGAATCTGAAATCTAGCATCTCCTAGTGCAACAATGGTAGCTGCTAGCTCCTCTGATTGCCAGTCTTCAGAGGGCAGGAGGGAAATGCTCTGTGGTGTTACAAGCCAATACCTTCCCTCCCTCTCTTGCCAGGGATTTTACAGAGTTTTGCTTTTTGCAAGGTATTAGGGGACTCTCAGAGAAGTTGTACCATTGTACTCCTGTGTCCTGAGTAATGCCACCATGGCATTCCCATGGCACACTCTGCAATACCCAGCCTTTACACTAAGCCCCCTCCTTTTCTTCTAGCTGTGCAGAAAGGAGAGGGAGAACTTGGCTCAGCGGAGATCTGAGCTTTCCCTGCATGGAATAATGTAGCTATAGTAACAAAGTGCTCAGGGCTCCAAAGTAATGATGGACAGGCATGTCAGAGGCAAGAGATGGTGGTAACCCAGCAGGCAGGATAACAGGAGAGGACCATGGAGGGGACAGTGAAGGACACGCTTCCAAGGGAAAGCAGCCTTCTCCTGCACTCTCTGCCCTGCTGTGTGCCTTTGCCATGGTTATTTTACACCAGTATAGGGGTCTCTACACCTCACAGACAGATGCAGACTTGTTGGGTATTTACTGCCACTAAGCCACTTCCATCTTGCCAAGACAAAGGTGCCAAGGACATGGCTGAAGCAGTTGCACTACCTCTCCAACCTGTCTGGGAAATAAACAGAGGGGAACCTTGAAGTGGCAGAAGAAGCAAAGGCTTCTTTAAAATAGAAAGAATTCAGAAGATAGGAAGAGCACAGTACTATGTCTGCAGAGACCAGCACACCCTGCTCCTCTGCTCACCTCTGCATTGCAAGCTGCTCCCTTGAGTGGCTGCTACCTCAGCCCTCACATGTTGGGAAGGGTTGGTACATCCTGGGATTTTCAGCCCTACACCACAGCTTGCAGACAACAGGGAAGCCTGATGCCACCCAGCTCTTGCTGGCAGCTTGTGTTCAAGCCCCTGGTGTGGTTTGGTATTGGCCAACAGAGCCATTGTAGTGCAAATGGGGTGGGCTGCAGAAGGAAAGATGACTCAGACACAAGAGAAATGGAAATCCTTGCCTGTTCTGGGTAGCCCCTTTCCACCCTGGCTATGTCTGCAAGGTGGGCAGAAGCGAAGGCCATGATGGGTTGCTGGAGAAAGCACATCTACATCCAGTGTGTAAACATTGGGACAGGAAGTAAGAAGCAGCTCAAGTAGTTGTCCCCACTCTTGAACAAGAAGGATGGAAAATTAGGGCCAAAGGCAGCCCAAGGTCCTTACAAAGCAGCTACCACTCACATCTGCCTGGGGATATTAGAGTTTGCAGCCTCACAGCAGCATCAGGTATCTCCCCAGCACACTAATAGAGGTCCTGGGCTGCTCTTCGGGGATCAGCCTCTGCTTTTGAAAAGCAGCCAAGTGGCAAAACCAGTCTGGAGCCTGTTGCTGGTGCCACAGAGTTGCTCAGCCAGGAGACTAATCCAAGGCAGTGACGCAGACGGGAAGACTTGCAGGGCATCTTTGCAGCACTGGTGAAAGTGCTCTGCAAGCATCTCCATCTCAACATGAGCATTGTCTGACTGGCAAACGGGATTGATGCCTGACTGGCTCTTCTGCACCTGCTTCATACCCAGGAGGGATCCTGGGGGCAAGGAGGGAGAAGATGGCCAAACCACTCCTCCTGCACCTCTCTGGCTTCACTGAAATTTGCCCAAGAACAAACTCTCAGGGATTAGTGTTGCCACATCCTGGTGAGAAAAATACTAAGGGATTATGAGATTAGAAATACCATTTATGCCCAGAGGAATAACTCTAATTCTTATCTGATTGTCTACAGATGTCAGCAATCAAACTGCCTCTTTCATACAAAGCTGGGAGTGTTGCTGAAGGGGTAGGTGAACTCAACTTGGGCCCCTCCTAGCATGAGGACAGACACCTCCTGCTGATGTGCTCCTCAGGTCATGTCTGGCAGCAGCCACCAGTGTGTTAAGTTTCCTTAACTGGGATAAGAAGCTGTGCACTGGAGCTGCATATACCCCTCTTGTGTCTCTGCTGCACTGCCCACCCCCTACCAGCTCACCTGTGCCCACTGTATGCAGAGTGCTAGGGAAGAGCTTGGGTTGGTGGGTGCTGCTTTGCTCATGAGCAATACCTGAAACCACACATCTCCAGCTCAGCTGCAACCCCAGCACAGTCCATCTGCTATTCTGGACCACCAGTTCATCCTGTCTTGGGCTGTGTCCCCTTCTGCAACCTGAGGACCTATGGACGAGGACGTGGCATCATGACCTTCAGGGTTCATGGCACCCCTGAGTGACACAAGGTTCTTATTACTCCTGGAGGGTTCAGAAAACTTCAAAAAGTGAAGAACTAACTCAGTCTCACCTCAAACCAGTGTGCTGCCTTGCTGCACTCTCAGGGTCTGCCTTACATCCAGTTGGAGGGGCCAGGAGGGTGGCATTGCCAGGTCTGTGGCATGACTGCTCTCTGGGCTGGCTGAACCACTTTGCACCAGCTTGCCTTGTGAGGTGGTTCCTAATAGGGCAGTCTGGGAGGCTCTGCCCAGCCATTAAGGGAGGTAAGTGCTTCTGGGTACACTGTGCCAAGCTCCTGTCTGCACACTGGAGGAAGGGGTTTATGGGGAGCTGCTCCTGGCTCCCGCTCCACCACCATTTGATGGCACATAATTTTGATCCGACTCCTCATCAAAAGGTCTCTGTCAAAGCCTTCTTCAGAGGAGAGCTGTGGGAGCTTCCTCTCCTTCACGCTAATGCTTCACATGAGTCTTTCCTCCCTGTGTCCCTTCACTCTTCCCCTTTTCAGCCCAGAGCCATCTCATTACATTTTTATTTTCTGCCTTCGGCATGCCTTGCAGATGCACTGGAGCTGAGCCACCACTGAGCTCCTTCTGGCTGAGAGCAGGGTGCACACAAAGCTGAAGCATCCTAGCTAGGATAGAGTAGTGCTCCTCCTGACTTCTGCCCTTCCCTACTTGCCTCATTTTGCTCCTTATAAACTCCTCATTCTCCTGCTGTCTTTCAAGCCGTATATGAGGATCTCAGAAGATGCAGGGGATGATGGGCATGGTCTCAGATCTGTCCTAAGCAGGGACATGCAGTACCCTCTAAATGACCCTCAGCCTTCTGTGCTGCAAGTTTATCCTTGGAGCCCTGCTATGCATCACCATACACCTGAGTCACATTACTTGGCAAAAGAAAATCACCACTGTGAAGCTAAATCTGCAAGACAGGGACATGCACCTTCCTTAACTCACTGACTTGAAGGCCACAGGAGAAAATTAGTTCATCTCACCTGACCTCTTGGGTTGCACAGGCCATTACACCCCTCTGTTACTCTATTGAGCCCAATAACTCGTGTTTGACTGAATCATCTTTCAGCAAGGCAGTCAGCCTTGCTCTGCAGATAACAAGGAACAGAGAAGCAGCCACTGCTTTTGGCAGTTTGTTACGATGCTTAATAATTTTTTCTATTAAAAATATAAGCCTCTTTTCTGATGTGAACATGGCTGTGAACAGCTTCCAGTCATTGGCTCTAGTCACAGCTTTGCTTGCTGGTTTAGTAGGTACTATCTTCTCTGCTTGGAGGTAATTATCAATGGGAGTCAGGGCATCTTTCCAGCTCCTTTTGAAAGCACTGAACAAACTTTTATATCTTTCTCCATATGGCAGCTCTCCCTGTTCCCTTTCCATACTTCTTCACTTTCCCTGGTTTTCCAAGGTCCTTCTCAAGTTACTGCTCCTGTAATATCCCAGGACCACTTTGCAAGGAGGTAGAATTGTCTCTTAGTTGTGCATACAGAACATTTGGCAAAGCTAGCTCACTCCTGGCTCCAAAAGCCCCAGAATGGTCTTTCTGGCCAGACTGTCCCAATACAAACTCACAGTTTGGGATATCTTGATCCTGGCACCCTCATGCAAGAGATATCTTCTCTGCTCTCATCCAGTTTTGCCTTTTTTCATCATAAGTAAGCCCTAGAGGAGTGTGACGTCATACTGCCACCAGCTCTGGGCAGCTGCTCTGCTTGTCCCAAGTGAGAATGATCCCTGAGATTTGCTCTGATTCAGCAATCACCGAGAGACAGCAAAACAGGAGAAGAAAATGCAGCAAAATGATGCCTGCAGTGACTATGTGTCACAGCAGCTTTGTGAGCATTTTAATACCCATGAAAAAGTCCCATTACTCCTTTTCATTCCTGAACAAAACCCTCAGCATCCTCTGTGGGCTGATGCAGCAGCCCCCGCACTGCTATGGTGAAAATCACACCCACAAATACTGACTGGGCAACCAAAAAACTTGAGTGAAGTTTCCTCTTCCCACTCTTCCAAGGGGATGGGAGTGTTGTTGGTACGGTTACTCTGCTCCAGCACAGCAAGCCTGGTTTGAAAAAGCCACGTGTCACTACCAACATTTGCAGCAGGGAGCAGCCTGGTGCTCTTGCACAACCAGTTGTCCCTCCTGCTTTGCACTAATATGAATAACAGGGATGGCCATGGGACCAGGTACCTTCATCCAGGCACTCTACTTCAGAAAGTGTGCAGGGATGTGATTTTGGCCTTATTTCACCATTTATGCAGCAGTTCAAACAGAGATGTGGGAATTCACCCCTCCTCAGGCTTCACAACTGGGACCTACTGTAGGGAGCAGAATGGAGCAGAAGGAAGCAGAAGTAAACCCACATGCCAACCAGCCATGCTTAAGCCAGCTCTGCCTTATTTGGCTGAGCAGCAGGAGAAGAAAGAGGTGTGGGAGGAAAAGCTTGGTGATGGAGACTGTGGCAGGAAGGGGAGCAGGTGTGGTGGTTGCTCATGAGCAATGCCTCCAGGCTGGCTGCCCATGCGCTGTCCCACTTCTTGTGATGAAGAAGCACCCAATCCTGTGTGACCAGTGTGCTGCTCCTCTGGGGCAGGCTGCAGAGGAGGGGGTGTGCAACCCAGCACAGTCTAATTGGGAAGTCATGTAGGGTGAGGGTGGCACTGAACCAGTCTGGTTTCTAAGCCCAGTTGTGTGGCTTTGAGATATTACTCCCTAATCTGTGTCTCTGTTTCCTCTTCTGCCTTTTTACATAGGCTCTAAAGTGGAGAATGTGAGGTAGCATGGGCTGCCCTATGTCCCCAGGGCAGCAGTGAATCTGGACCCTTGGATTCCAGTAGGGGCAAGGCAGGAACAGGAAGAAGAAGTTGATGAGGCCAAAAAACCTTTGCAGATGGCAGCTGGCCATGGCTGGTGACTAAGTAAAGTTGACCAAATAGGGGAGGGGGAGTGTATTGGGTCCACATGCAGAGAGCAGAGATGAATCCATCACTGGACTTCTAAGCATTAGTCAAGCAGGAGCCATAAAGGTGCCTCTCTTTGCAAAGGCACATCTGAACCCTCTGCATACTAGTTTTCAAGCAACAAGCTGCCTGCTGGGCCGTGAAAGCACACCACTGTACAGACAGGGCTGCTGCATCGTGTGGGCAGCAAGGCACAGGTATGCATGGGCAGGTTGTCATGCCCCAGGCCAACAGCTGCACAGAGACACCTGCAAGAGCACCTGTCTGCCCAGCACCCTCTGCTCTGTGCTCAGGCAAATCTCTGTGCAGCACTGGATGCTTTGGGCTCTCACCTCCCTGCAGGGACGGCTTTGGGAGCACAAGTCACCTTGGGCACGTTTCCAGAAGTGAGCACTGGGACCTGTGGGCTATGCCATCAGTGTGTCCTCTGCAATCAGAGGCAGGAATTCATCAAGGCAGCTATTCCACCAAAAATCAAACCATGACAGTTCCAAAGAAAATGAATTCCCATACATATAATGTATTCACAACTCCCTGGCTCCATCCTTCCAGAGTCATCAGACATTGGCTCGGACAAACACAGGCTGCACAGCATCCAGAATGAAGAAAGAAGCCAAAAGGCAGAGCACTGCTCAGAGCCCTCTGCTTTCTTCCTTGACTAAAGGGATGGGGTGCACGCACCTGCAAAGTCTGACATCCCATGCTGTGCAAGGCTGCTCCTTGTGGAACACACACTAAGTAGGGGTGTGCTCAGCACAAAGCTGCACACACTAGAAGGCTGTAGCAGGGAAAAACGTCTGGGGTTGGGAGCACTTGGAACAGCCCAACATGAATAAAAATATAGCACCAAGATCTGGCTCCTAACCTCCCTGTGGTTTCCTGGAATGGACCCATGGATCTCTGATCCGCAGAGATGAATAGCAGCACCCATCTCCTCTCCCTACACATCTGAGTTCAGCCGCACAGGGCATCAAGCTTCCTCTGTGGACCTGACTGTAGCCAGCCCTAGTTTTGTGGTCACTCTCTCCTCCACTTATCTCTGGGCAAACTGCAGCTCTGGGAAGCCACTGATGGTCCCTGCTGCATGAGGTTCTCCACAGGCACTGTTGGGCTCTATGTATGTCCTCAGAATGGGACCAGATTTTCCTGTGCTGCTTGGCAGAGCAGGTTGTCATTGCTCACTTGCTTTTGGCAATTTCTCTTCACCTCTTTCCTTCCCCTGTATCACCAGCAGCCTGGCTGTCTAACCTGGTACCCTCTGAGCTGGTGGGGAGAGGAACCAACAGCCTAGTGTTAGCTACAACTGGACAAGGCAGACTGTGCATAGCTCCCATCAGTGCAGAGGCCATCCTAGAGAGTAAAAAATGGTCTAGGGGTGGTATCATAAAATGTTTTAACAATGCATTTTGCTCCCCCTCCCCACCACCCAAACTCATGCAAACACTGTCTTGTTTAGTTGGCAGCAAATGATAAAGACCCCCAGGGAGCAGAGGAGGGGAAGAAAAGGGACATCTGTTTAGAGCATTTCTACAGCATGGCTCTCCCAGGCTATTTCTATCTCTTCTTGTCAAAATTTATCAACTGCATAATTGTTTAAACAGCATTAAAGTGCTTGGAGCAAGAGCAACTGGAAATTGTCCTGCAGTTGCCTCTGGTACCAATGCTGACAGCTTGGGAGGGGACTAGGGAGAGAAGGGATCCATCAGGCATGGGAACCCTCTGACTCCTTTTCTGGAGGGAGACACCACCCTGTCCTGCTAATGAGAGGAAAATAATATCACTTTATTCCCAGAGCCTTTCCTAGCTTTCCAGCCCCAAAACTCTGCTCCCTCTTCTCCCCACCACACACTTATGTTGCTTAATTATTTACAGCAGATGCATCGGCTTGGGAAACTATAATGACAATGTCTTTCACACTGAAGTACATTCAATTCCGGCTTGGCCCTGTTGCAGCCTGAACCAGGTCCTTACCTCCTGCCTGGCCCCTGCCACAGTTCCCAGCTATCCCCAGCAGATTGAGACAGAGATGGAGAAGTGCTGGGAGCTGGGAAAACATGAGGACTTACTGCCGCCTGCCATCTCTTCTCATTCCAGGTAGGAGGGATAGGGACACAGTAGACCCCACTGTAATATCTTCCCATGCCTGGGGAGACTACCTGGCCTAGGTCCCTTTGGACATGGGTACACATGGCCACGTGACAGGCAAGGGCTATACCCTGTGTATACCCTGTACATCAGGAGGGCTTTTTCTTTCAGCATCATCTAGAAATCATGACTGTGATTTTCTTTTAACTGCCACAGCTGTGCAGAGCCATGGGTAGAGAGGGAAAAGCAGCATCCACACACAAAGCATAGACACTGGGATAATCTCCCAAGGGAAGTAGTGGACTCCCCTACACTGAACAGTTTTAAGACTCGGCTTGACAGGGTGCTGGCTTCTCTCATTTAAACTACATTACCATCTAGAAAAGTTGGACTAGATGATCCTCGAGTTCCCTTCCTACCAGGCATTCTATGATTCTCTGACCCCTTTACTTCCTACCCTGTGACTGCAGTGACAGGAGGTGACTGTGTCCTGGTTGGTCCTTCCAGTCCCAGAGCCCTAGAAGCTGGGGACCCACCACCGGCAGGCAGCAGGAAGCTCGTGACAAATATTTTGACAAGGGGTACTTAAGAGCAGCTGAGACAAAATCCTTCCTGGTGAAGAGACCAGTGTGTGTCTCCTCCACTCCTTCTGGCAGGCACAGTCCTCCACCAGCCAAAGGGGCTTTGTTCTCCCAGCCCTGGGCATCCCTAATTCACAGAACTGTGGAGCAGGGGCTGTGGGAAGATGTTTAGACTGGACTTGGGCTTCTTTAATTACAGGGCTGGGTTTGTCATGTTAAGGAGGATAAACAAACCTCAGGAGAGTGGGAGAAGGCTGTACTGCCCTCCATCCAGGACATGGAACGCTGTGCCGCTGCACGCAGCTTTCAGCATTTGTGCTAGGTGAGGACTAGAATGGGGAGGGCTTCTGAGGAAGCTGCCAAGCCCCAAAGCCCTTTTTCCTCTTCTCCAGGTCATCAGCTGCTGGGGACAGGGCATGGGGGAGGCGACAGGCTGCCCTCCTGCCCCATCCCATACTGTAGGAAGGCATGTGCAGTGAGCCTCTGAGTTTGTTTCACTCATAGGTCCAAAGCTTGGGACACTGCTAGGTGCTCACTAAGAAGGTACTTACACCTTGAGCAGCCTCTCCCTAACGGATGCTCCATTTCCATCTCTATCTGGTCACTGGTAACCATAGGACACCCTCATCTCTGCCCTTCCCTGGGGAATGGGCTGGCAGGGGTGTGACCATGTTCTCCACTTCTCAGTGCTCTAATGTCATACAGATCTGCTGCCAGAACTTGAGTGAAGCTATGAACTCTCCATAGCACCCAATCCAGCATAAGGAATTTGGTCAGTGGGGCTAACCATGGGATCACATCCCTTCCGCTACTAGTGGGACTTGCCCCGGGACATGGGATCTCACACATGCCGGCTACCTCCCAGGCATGCTCATCCCTTGGCCAGGGGCTCCGTGGGCCTCAGTGAATCAGGGCACAGGCAGTACTAGCACTGTGGTGCCATGCCCCAGCACCTAACAAACACCACGTGCCTCTCTGCTTTCCCCAGCATTGCTCGCTCCTCGCCGCCCCCAGCTTCTCTGCATGAAGCTGGGGGCCGCAAGGATGGGAGAGGGAGTATTTTTATTGTTTCTGACACTGGCTGCCCCAGATTATCATATTTTATATAGCAAGCCAAAGAAGCATCACTCTGCTATGCTGCAGCTGGGCAGGCTGCCCAGTCCAGCAAAGGAAAGGATGGGAGAAATGTAGCAGGGCGCGGGTGCATGCAGGCGTGGGGGCAAGCCTGTGAGCAGTGCACACAGACAGGCCACAGGGCACAGCTCCATTCAGCCCTTCCCGCTGCGGCGTGGCCACCTGCGTTGGGCAGGATGGGGCAGAGAGGTCGCCTGCTGCCTGCAAATGTGTTTGTTTTTCTAGTCCAGATCCTAATTTGATTAGGACTAATTGCATTTGGGAGTGTGGTGGGGTTTTGGGGTGGGTTGGTTGGGATTTTTTTGCTTTCTCCTTAAAAAGCTGTGATGGCAATATGCATACTGTTACCCAGCATGCCTTTTCAGCTCCCAGCTGGGCCAAGACACAAAATCTGGGCACAGGAAGCAAAGTTCATCTGCTGAGTTTTCCCAGCCACAAACAAACAGCTCAGCACAGAAAGGGAGTGATTGGAGAGCCTGCATGCATCATGAAACAAAGCTGAAGTTCAATGAACAAAGTAATCTTGGAAGTCTGCTTGGCCTCATCTGTAACACACCCTTCCCATGGCTCTTGAGAAATGGGGGGTGATGTTTGTGTGTGAAGCCCCCTGAAGGCCACTGCACCTGCTCAGCTCCCAGTACTGCAGGTGTGCGGTGAAAAAGTTACCACATGGATAGCAATGAATGAAAATAAGCTTTGGGATGCATCTCCCAGGGCTGGACTATCAGCACCCAGGTGCTTAAATTTCCTAGTTCCATTCCTGCCATAGGTTTGGTCCTGCCCCACGGACTGCCTGGGCAGAACCTCATGGCTGACCATGTGCAGGGCTGTCACCGAGGGGCAGAAGCACATCTGGAGGTTGAGAGGGATGAATCGCAGGGGTGGGTGCTGCTCCCTGCCAGCTGGCCTTGGTGCCAGGGAACAGTTGCAGTCATGTTTAACTTGCTGCTCTTGAAATAGCCTCAGTTTACATGGCTGTGGGAAGGGATTGGATAAGTTCACAGGGGGAAAATCCATCAAAAAGACTTTTAAAAAAAACTCAAGTCCTGCATCATAGATGACTGGACACAAGCAGGGAAATATCTGCATGCACTCATCCTGAGCCTGGGCTCCTTCATCAGCATCTGTGCCAGCAACAGGAGCACTGGCTTGACATGTGGCACCCTGCTCGGAGGCAGAGGCATCATCTCGACCGGCTGCTCAAGCCAGTCAAAACTTTTTTCCCAAGCTGATGTGTGGTCAGTGTCCTCTCGTAGTTTGTCCCACCAAAGCAACGTATGGAAGCTGACAGACAGACCGGTTGTTTGTCCCTGGTGCTGCCATGCTCTGCTCTTTAGCCACTGTCCATGAGGGAATGCTCATGCCTGCCCCAGTGCCGCATCCTTCTCCTGCGTAGCCAGAGATGCATGTCTTGCATTGAGAGGTTGTTACTTTCTTTGTTTCTTCCTTATTTTGAACGGTGAAAAAAAGTTATAAAAACAACAACAAAACAGAGATGCAAATTGCAGTCCAGCCCTCCAGTTGCAGCTGGAACCCAGCTGGGAGGAATGGGACTTCTAAGGCAGAGAAAAGGGAGGTTCTGATTATTTATTAGTGGCTGATGTTTGATTGCTCGCTAATCAGGCCAGAGAACACACTTGGGCTCTCCTGGCCTCCCTGCTCACATGTGGTTCCTGTTGCTGTGCCCCTTCCCCCCCTCCCTCTCTCTGGTTTTGCTTTGTTTGTGTTTCTGTTAATTTGGTTGTTTTTCCATGTTGTTTTCCGTCAAACCGCATGTTTTTTCCCCCTTTCTCTCGCCAGCCACTGCAGTGAAAGATACGGAAGAAGGAGGCCAGCCTGGAGCTGGTTGCCCTTTGCCAGTCCCTTTCCCACCATCTTCTGGGAGCCAACGCTGCCCATGGGGTAGAGCTGGGGCTAATACCAGGCTACAAGCCCCCATGACACCACTGTGATATGAAGGGTGGTTACCCTGCCTGGAACCTGACCTATGTCCTGGCTGCTGGAGGGATCTTGATATATTTTCTTTCCCTTGCAGACCCCATCTGTGCCTGAACCCCAGCCCATCAGCCTCGTTAGGCAACTGGCAGAGTGAGGGTGGGTCAGCAGCACAATCAACAATGCTTGGGCATCCTCAGTAGCCTCAGGCAGAGAGGCGAAAGGAGCAGTGCAAATGAGCAGAGCCATCAGGTCAGGATGGAGATGAGCAGGTTAGAAAGGGACAGATGCCTGCCCTGGCTGCCTCCCTCCCCTCTTTGCACATAAGGCCTCCCTGCTCCCATGTGCACTCTCCAGCTTCTGGCAGCCTTTCTGCTGCACATTTCCACTCCTCTCTGGCCCATTAGTAGTATTTTTATAACATTCTGTAATGCATGGAGCTGTGTGCCAAACCTCAAGAGCGCATTATTTCCCAATGTCTTTGTTATATCCATCCCCAGGCCCCCCGGCCACGCGTTTCCAAATGCAGAGCTGTGGCTCATGGGGGCAGCCGGGAGCCCAGTGTTGTGCTCCTGATACCCAGAGCCTTCCCCTTTCTCCTGCCTGTTTCTGGTGCTCAGCTCTGGGCTCAGGCCATGGATGCCCAGTGGGAAAAATGCCCTGGTTCCATTGTTTGCTGCTTCTGGCCACGCTTGGGCATCTACTGGTCTCCAAACTGTAGAGCAAGAGATCCACTGGAGATAAACACAGAGCATCCTGGTCCCTCTGCTGTGCTTCCCCTCCTGCTCAGCCGTCTGAAAAAAAAAAGAGGCAGAGCAACACACTGCTGCTTGGGGACTCCCCAAGGAGGCCACTTGGGAGAAGTGCCACCATCCATTGGGCTGGCTTGTGCTTGGAATGATACATGTCCCAGAGAAGGCTGATCTGGCAACCTTAAGGATAAGCAAGCCCATGGGGCCTTTCTCCTTGGCAGGCTCCCATCTGTTCATCACTCCATCCATGGATGCACATAAGTCTTCTCTGCATATGTGCCAGTCTTCCTGCCTCTGCAGGTGGTGAAACAGCCTGGCTACCCCCAGACTCTGCTGGGCTCCCAGCCACATCCCCCATGATGTGGACCTGGCTGTCAAGCCCACCTGTAGAGAATTATTTGAGCTACTGTTGTCCTCCCGCCCACCTGCTGAGGCACACCAATGAGATATCTTCTTGCACTTTGTGCCTTTTGCAGCATTATGTAGTTCTCTGTCCTTCCAGCACGACATCCTCACCCCATAAATCCCCAAGTCCCCACACAGCCACTGGCACATCCCACAGGAGCTCCCTGGTCCTTGTGGGCCAGCCATTATGGGAAACACCATTGAGAGTGGTCCAAAGACAGATGCTGAAGCTCCTCCATCCCACCCAGCAGCTCCCCTTTCAGTACAATCTGATCCCTTTCAGGCATTTCCTAAACTGTGTTCCAGCTTTCATACTGATCCACATTTTCTCGTGTTTAACTCATAATTTCCCATGTGGCATCATAGCGAATACTTCACTGAAGACAAGACAGATTACATCGACCACATTTCTGGGCTTATGAAATCAGACCCTTTATCAAAGAGAGCTATCACATTAATCTGGTGTGATATATCCCTGGCAAGTCTCCCTTGTATCTTTCTCCCATTGTCCATTTGCCTCTGTGTCTTTAATTGCTCCTTCTTCTGAGTGTGCCTGACAGTCCCACTGTGCTGTGGGTTCAGGCTGTCTGATAGGCATTTTTCTTTCTCTCAAGGATAGGAGGCGTGTCACCTCTCCCCATAGCACAGGGTACCACTGCTGACCTCTCTGCTGCTAATGAGCAGGAGAGGTCCTCACTTGGGGATGAGATGCTCTCCAAGATTTCAATGCATTGTTTTCTTTGAAGGTGCCTCCCCACTGAAGGGCTGTTTCCAGGTTTTATCTCCCTTCCTCTCCCCCAGCCTGCCCTGCCCTCATTCTCAGCATTGCTGCTCGGACTCAGCGGGGTCCCTTCAGTACCGGGCTCTGCTGAGCTTACCTTTAATCTCCCCTGAAACCTGGCTGCAGAGCCAGCTCTGCTTTTCTCTCCTCATTTGCTCCATATTTATACGGCTAGTCCTCCTTTTCATTTCCTCTGCAAGGTCTCACTCAGCTTGACTCCTGGTAGGCCTCCCTTTATGCCTGTGCTTGCTGACTCCCAAGACAGAGCTCACTTTGCTAATTGACACCATTTCCTGGTCCTTACTGCTTCTCCACTCCCTCCTCACATCATTCCTACAGTCTTCTCTGCCCAGGAGTGCCCCTGACTTGCTTGGGGGCCATGCTGCAGGTACCATAATTTATTTAATGATATCCCTATCCTGCTGATGTCACCTTTCTTGTTGCCCCAATAAGAGAGGAAAATGCAGGCTCAGGCTTGTTTACATATATCTTCACAAACAAGACTAGTCAAACATCCCTGAAATCCCAGGTTCAGGCTCTCAGTACATTCAGCTGCACCACCGAAGCTATCACAGGGCCATGCTGCAAACCTCCCATGAACTGCTCGCCTCCACCTTCATCACCATGCCCATACCCATGCCCATACCATACCATCTCCACATCCATCTATCTCCATCCCCATCTCCTCCTGGGATGCTCCCAAACCTGCTCCTCTTCAGCAACAGCAACACATCCAAGGAATAAAATTATGCCCTGTAGAGGTAGGAAAGTTGGGGGACATGAAGGCAGGGCTTGGGAATGGCAGTGCTTGGAAATGAAATCTCAAGGAGTACATGAAATTAAAATTCAGGCAATTAAATTAATTACCACTAAAAGTGTCTCACCTGATTAGTCCCTTGCATACTTAATTGTGTTAACACCAGGCATTCACGTATTTATTTGCCACCACTGTCCTGGGGCTGGTGGACCCTGCAGTATCCAACTGGGTTCCTCAACCTAGTGCTCAGAGGGCCTGTGAGCTTCCAACAAATAGGAACATGTGGTAACAGAAAGCAGCGTGATTTGGACTCTGGCTGAGCAATTCCCACAAGTCCCTGAGTGGATTGACAGGGATTACTGTTAGCAAGGTGCTTAGCAGATGCAAGAGCCATTGCAAAGTCACAGCCATGCCACAGATGCAGAGGAGGTGGTTGGAGGCTGCAGTCCCCTCCCTGGTCCCCTCATTTCTTCACAATCTGGGCTGAGGGTCTCCCTGCACTGGCATGGCCTGGAACCTCCCTCCAGATGGGATCTGGTGAACTTGTGTCCAAGTGAAGGAGCTGTGCAGCCTCCTCCAGCTTCTGCCTGCACTACACCCTGCACCTGCCTCCCCTGCCTCTGAACTACCTGTGAACAGCTCCCCCTCTCCACAGCATGGCTGAGAGTCCCTGATTCATTTGCCTTTATGTCTGCTATGCTCCCAGCCTTGACCTCCACTCACTGCCATACCTGCCACACTGACTGCTCCTCATTCGCCTGCTTCTCATGTTGCCTTTTAGCATCTTCTAGCTCTAATACCCCTTCAGCTATCTGCCAGGATTCCTCCCAGCAGGCCATAAACTGTGAGCTGAACACCATACAGTGTCCCTTATACTTGAATTTCTTCATTCTGACCTATAGGTGCAGTGGACCCCTCCTGCCTGATTTGCATAGCTTATGCAGGGCAATGGCTGGTCCTCCTGTAACCGTCTGCCCTTGAACCATAGTCTAGGATTGAAGTGCCACCCTGGCTTTGATGTAAGGTTCAGAAGGTGAAACAAGGAGCAGAGAAAGGGTCTGCCATGTCCTCCAAACCTGGGAACACATGGTCACCTACACAACGGTGGGGCTCCCATTTGGCACCTCACAGCACCCTCTGCAGCAGTCACCATCCTACAGCCAGCTATGCCAGCTGGTACCCCCAGATACCCACCACTGCCAGTGGCAGACGCTGCGCTGCGAAACACACAGTTGCTATCAGCTGTACAAACACAGCAGCCCACCAAGCACACAGCTGCTATCAGCTCTCAGCATCATCTGAAATACAGCACAACTCTTATCTCCCACGCTGAGACCTAGGGATCAGCACATCTCATGGTTAAGATATGCAAAATGCTGGGATACGTGCAGCTGTCCTCAAACACGCCTGTGCACACAGGCTCCTGCAAACACACAGCCACTGCTACTACATTTTGGCTGCTCCTCTAGAAGAGCCATGTTGTAATAATCCCAGCCAGGATTCCTCTGTCCCACATGCAATCCCCTATGACAGCTCAGTCTCATCTCTTTCCACCTGTGGAGATGGTGGTCATGGCACTGGGCTAGAAGAGCAATAATTCCCTCCCAGATTATTCCTGGCTCAACAATTAATCTGGCATGTTTGATGTAAAGTTGAAGCAGGAGTGGATCGTTCTAGCATCCTGCTGCTGGGATTAGTATGACACAGGGGAGCTTGTATGGTGGGGTGCAGCAGGCAACTATATGTGTTTAAAGTACAGGGATTGGCATGGCATGAGCAAGCTGTAAGAGGTCAATATGGGAGTGAAGAGCATGGCTCTGTCCCCCTCAAAGTTACATGCTGAAGTACTCACTTCCAACCCTCAGGTAGGTCTGGTATTTAAGGTGCCAAGAGGAGCCCTCATAGCAGGAGTACTGGCCACTCTGCGTCAGGTCAACATTCCTCAGGATCAGGTAGGAGCCATTCAGGTGGGACTCATCGATGTCGGTGCCGTTGACTGTCCAGGTCACAGCTGCGTCCCAGTCCATGGAGCCACACTTCATGGTCACGTCTGCACCTACCCGCTCATACTGGATGTGGCTGTCTGTGGGGGGGAAGAGGGGAAAAACAGGTAAGCATAGAGCTCTGTGGGCACAGCTGCCTCAGAGACATCATCTCTCATGTTGAGAAGTGAGAGAAGGACTGGGACATGGACTGACACTGTGTTGGTGGCCAGAGAAGCCCAAGTTCTCCCTCTGTCCCTGGTAATGATTTATTTTAACCTTAGGCTAGAGTGGATTGGCTGGCAAAGACCAATGGATCAGGACTCATGAAATACCTTCATCTTACAGGATGTTTTCCTTTGATCTTTACCTTGGAGAAGACATGTCAGAACTGCACATATGGTTACCCAGCCAAATACCCCACTGCATGGCCACACAATCAAGTCATTGCTACTCCTTCACCTCTGTGGTGTGTTGCAGGATGCAAAACAAATGCACACATCAGAAACTCCCAGCAGAGAGATGACAGAGCCCCAGGTCTTGTCATGAGTAATTGTGAGTTATTTACTGGTGGAGGTGGGAAGTAGGCAGTTACCCTCACATTTCCCTGCCCAGGATATCGGGTGGGAGGATTGCAACCTGCCCATGCTGGGCTTTGGAAAGGGGCAACTGCTTGGTGCATGCTATGCTGTTTGCCTCCCTGCCTGTTTTTCCTTTGCTCTCTACAATAACACGACACCTTGCCAAGCTGGCTGATTTAGCATCTTGCTAGTGGGGCAAAACAGCTCATTGGGCACCAGCTGCCTAATTGAATTTTCTCAGGTTTCTGGACAGAAGCTCGAGCTGACATTCATTAATGATCCTTAGCAACTGAATCTTTCTCGTGTTTCTGCACTGGCTGTGCTGAGCTGTGTGTGGCAAGGTTAAAACCATCTGTGTGTGAGTGCATGACATAGGGTGAAGCAAGACAGGCTGATGAGCGAGTTATTGAGTTCCTTAAAGGCTTCATCAAGCCTCTGTGCACAAAGAAGGGGACAGTTCAGTTTGCAAAATACTCCTGGGTTTCAAAACCCCATTTGACAATGTGCTTCCCAAGGAAATAAAGTACCTCTGACACACAAGGGAAGTCCTTGCAAGGATTTCTAGCAGTTAAAAATCAGGAAACTAAAGCTGAGAACAAGTGGTCAGATATGGTAGAAGATGTCACTGGTGAAGTTCAACAGAGATCAGAGCTGGATCAAAGCTGCCCAGCACCTTCATAACTCACAAAGAAAAGGGGTTTGAGGCAGTTTGCTGCTGAGGGCAGCCAAATTACAGCAGGGTGCAAGAGCATTCCTGAAGGACATCATGGTGCCGACTCACCAGGCAGTAACACTGTGTTGATAAATGTAAATGGTTGCATGAAGGGAAAATGAAGCTTTGCTTCCCCTATGCACTCATGGTTCCAAATGAGCTGCAACATCCACTGAAACATATCTTGGAGCCATTGCACTCACTTCACTGAAAACATCAGCTCAGTAGTGATCAAACATGTAAACCCAATGCTAGGAATTGTTAAGAAAGGGATTGAGAATAAACCAGAAAGCATCGTGCCCTAAAAGCCATGCACCACCCTGTCCCTGTGCTGTTTTGAGCACAGCTCAGCTGAGAAGACAGCAGAGAAAGGAAACAGGAATAGCAAATGCTGGGACGGACCCAGTGCAAGGATGGCTTAGCAAACTCATTCACTTCATCCATAAAAGAGACAGCTGAGTGGAGATGTGATAGACACCTAAGCAATGATGACTGACATGACATGGACGAATAGAGGAGGACTGCCTGCTTCTTCTCCTAGTAAAATAAAGGGCAGCAAATAAAAACAAGTGAAAGCAAGTGTGACCAAACTACAGAAACCCACATCTGTAAGATGCTGTGAATATCAACATTTGGGGGAAAATGGTGATTAAATGAAACCATAGCAGAAGACATACCCAAAGAGGTAAAACACCAAGCTGCCCAGTGAGCCTGTGGAGGTTGCAGGAATCTGACGGTGGGGAGGGATGGAAGAAGCCCCTCCCCATGTTTGTCCTGCTCTTTTGTCCCTCTTTAGACATCAGCTCCTGGGTCCTGTTAATAGGTTGGACCACTTAAGCCTGACACAGCCATTCCTTGTGTGGAATACAACAGTCTGAGCCCATCTGCAAGGCAGAGAGCCCCAGGCTAGAGATGGCACTAGAGAAATCCCTGGCAGATCTGAGGCTTCCTGCAGACAGTCTTTCAGGGCACCTACTCCTGACAGGGAAACAGCACCTTTGGGGGTGCTATGGGAAATGGAGTGCTGAGAACAGCTGGGGAAAATTTGAATTGTGGTGAGCAAAATACTGATGAGATGCCTCAGGATCATCTCAGACACTAATCAAGGGTGAGGACCTTTGAAAAACTACAATGATCAGACAAATGTGTTTCTGACAGGCAGAAAGAGGGGAGAACATCATCTAAGATGAGACATCCATATGTGAAGGGATAGCTAGAATGAACAGGGAAAAAGCAGACAAGGAGACAGGCAGGCAGAAGAATTGCAAGAAGGTGGATGAGTGAATGTGTGTGATCACAGACAGATGGACAGCTGGCTGGATGGGCACAGATGGGATGGAGAAAAGTGTATTAAGATGAAAGAATGAATGACTATGCAAATGGATGGATGGATGGATGGATGGACGGATGGACAGATGATTGGGCAGATGGGTGGATGGATAGACATAGTTTTAAGAGAACTAAAGTAAGAGTCTCAACATCCCTCTAATTTCTTCTATTCCATAAGGGAAAGATGTTTTCTCTTCCCCTTTTCAGCTGGCTCATGAAAAACAATTGATTCTCTCGGTCTTACACATGGGGATCTGCTCAGAGGATACACTGGAGAAGGGCTCAGTGAATCAATGGACCTGCCTGTCTTGCCTGGCCCCTGCTTGCCCAGTGCCTATCCCCAGGCAAAATTTGAAAGCAGAGGAAAATTCTGGGGTGCCCAGCTCTGCTTCTCAGGACTGTGGCTGTAACAGGTGGCAGCAGAAATAAGTTGGGAAAGGGGAACAAGCAACTTGAATTATTTCCTATTTGTCCTTAAATACAGTGTAAACACATTGGCACTCATCCAGAAGGGCTGAGAGAGCCATTCCTGGAAGACAGGTCTTTAAAAGCAATGCTGCCTTTCTAAGGTGATGATTTAAAGCCCCTGATGAAGGAGAAACCCAAAGCAAATCTTCGGAGGAGGCATTTCCCTGCTAGGTTTGCTGAAGCTCTTACTGGAGCCAAGCCAGGCACCCACATCTCTCCTGCCCTGTGCCAGAGTCCGGAGTTCCATCTAACAACACTGCCATGTGAACATGGAGTAGCCCCTCTGAGATGCAGCACCAGGGGCACAACCCTTCCTGACCCATTCAACCCCACTGAAACAGTCCTGTCTCATGTTGTGGCCACCAGTTCTACTTTAGGATGGTGATAGGCAAGAGTGACCAGAGATTTTACTGAGAGCCTCCACTTCCTGCAGATTGGGTTTGCAGGACCTCCTCCCTCCAGCCCATTCAGAGCCTCATTGTTCCTTCAAGCAGGGAGGGGAGGGAGGTTTGCTCACCCTCCTGGTCATCACACCAGAAGAACAAGACCAAGATGGTGCCTGTGCTGCAGGGTCAATCCTGCTGTATGGCATCAACTAGTGGCATGGGCAGAATATGGCCCCATAGCCAGAGGCTACAGCTCAGCTGGCTTGAGCCGGACATGGAGGAAAACTTACTTGCCATGAGGGTGGTGCAGCCCTGGGACAGGTATCCATAGACAGAAGGGATCTCCATCCTTGGAGGTTGTCAGGGCTCTGCTGACAAAGCCATGGCTTATCTGGTTTGCTGTTGAGGATAGTCTTATTCTGAGTAGCACACTAGAGTAGACATCTCCAAAGATCCCTTCCCACAACACTGCTGTGATCACTGGCTAGAAGTGATACTGAGAGATGCTGCCTTGTCCCTACATCACCCTGCTTCTCCAAAGTATGCCTCTTCTTGGGTTGGCTGACAGTACAGAGGTGAAGCACATGTGAGGGAAAGGTTGTGATGCTGCACCTTCACCAATTACATGCCTCTTGGCATCCAACCCCACCAAAGACTGTATCCTCTGCTTCAGCACAGCATGCTGGACAGGAACAGCATGGCTTACAACATAAAGTCCCAGAGGTGAAGTGGAGCCATGGTGATGCATAATGAAGGCAGAAAACACAACCCACAGCCCTACAAAGCTGCAGCAGAGGGAAGATGAGAGCCACCTGTGGAACAGATACACACAGCTACCATCAGTGGACCTGGGGCAACTGAGTGAAATAAGCTGTGAGCTGCTTCGCTGTCCTCCTAGAATTATAGAATAATTTAGATTGGAAAAGATCCTTAAGCTCATTGAGTCCAGCTGTAAACCTAGCATTGCAAAGTCCACCACTAAACCATATCCCTAAGCACAATATCTACACAGCTTCTAAGTACCTTCAAGGATAGTGACTCCATCACTTCCATGAGCAGCCTATTACAGTACTTCCTAATGTCCAACCTAAATCTCTGCTGGCACAACTGGAGGCTGTTTCCTCTTAGTGAGGACAAGTGACAACTTGATGATATGATTTGTGCAACTGCAACAGGATGGGGACCAGTAAAAAAGTGGTCCAGCAGAGAGACACAAGGAGTAGATGGAACAAAGCAGCTGAGACTTGAGACCCGTGGGAATGCTTGATGCTTCCCAAATCCATCCTGATCATCTTAACCTCCTCAATAGAGAAGCTTGCAATCCTTGTTTTCCTTCTAATTGAATCCTGATCTGCTTCATAGAATCCTAGAATGGTAGAATTAATGGGGTTGGAAGGCACCTCTGGAGAGCACCAAGTCCAACCACCCCTGCAGACACACCTAGATCAGATTGCACAGGAACACATCCCGGTGAGGTTTGAAAGTCTGCAGAGAGGAGGACTCCACAACCTCTCTGGGTAGCCTATTTCAGTGCTCAGTCACCCTCACAGTAAAGGAGTGCCTTCTTAACTTCAAGTGACACCTCCTGTGCCCTTATCTGTATCCATTGCCCCATGTCCTATTACTGGCCACCAGCAGAAAGAGCCCAGCCCCATACCCTTGACTTTCAGCCTTTAGACAGAACCATGGATAAGATCCCCTCTCAGTCTTCTCCAGGAGGAAGAGCCCCAGGTCTCTCAGCCTCTCCTCGTATGAGAGATGCTCCAATCTCCTAATAATTTGTTTGGCCCTCCATTGGACTCTCTGCAGTGCTTCACTGTCTCTCTTGAACTGAGAAGCCCAGAATTGGACACAATACTCCATGTGTGGCCTCACCAGGGCAGTACAAATGGGAAGAGCATGGTGGACACGCTCTTCTTAATGGACCCAGAATACCATTGGCCTTCTTGGCCATGAGGGCACATTGCTGGCTCATGGTGAACTTGTTGCCCACAGGAACTCCCAGGTCCTTCCGTGCAGAGCTCTTTGCAGCAGGTCAACCCCTAACCTGTACTGATACATGGGGTTACTCCTCCTGAGGTACAGGACTCTATGCTTGCCCTTGTTGAACTAACTTTATGTGCTTCACCTCTTCCCAATTCTCCAGGTTGCCCATGCCTCACTAAATTGCAATACAGCTTTCTGGTCTGTCAGCCACTCCTCCTGGTTTTGTTACACCCTGTTCTTTCCTCCAGGTCACTGATAACATGTTGACCAAAGCTGGACCCTGTACTGACCTCTGGGGAACACAACTAGCCACAGGTCTCCAACTAGGCACTGCACCATTGATCACATTCCTCTGAGCTTTGTCCTTCAACCAGTTCTCAACCCACCTCACTGACCACTCATCTAACTCACAACTTCCTAAGCTTCCCTGTAAGGCTGTTACGGGAGACAGTGCCAAAAGCCTTGACAAAGCTGAGGCAGACAACATTTACTGCTCTACCCTCATCTACCCAGCTGGTCTCACCATCATAGATGGCTAGGAGATTGGTCAGGCATGATTTTCCCTTCATGAATCCACGTTGACTACTCCCAATAATCTTCTCAACATGCTTAGAGATGATCCCTGAATGAGCATTTCCATCACTTTTCTAGGAATGGAGGTGAAGCTGACTGGCATGTAGTGTCCTGCTTTTTGCCCTTTTTGAAGACTGGAGTGACACTGGCTTTCCTCCAGTCCTCAAGCACTTCTCCAGCTCTCTATGACCTCCCAAAAATGATGGAGAGTGACTTGAATTGAGGCTGCAAAGGCAACAACACAGGAAAATCTTGCAGACCTGAGCACTGCCCTGGCATGGGCCATGCTGGGAAGGAGCAAAACTCCTCTTCGGATCCTTCATCTCCAGTGGCTGCTCTCCCTCTGTTCCTGCCTAGGCTCTCATCCTGCCAGCATGGACAGCTGCCAGGGTAAGCATGCCACCAGGCACTGCCCAATGCAGCATGCACAGAGCTGCAACACGGATGTGGCCCCAGATGTTTCTGCCCAGATGCCCAAGGGGTCTTTTGAGCAGCAAGCAGAGGAAGTGGAGAAGACAGTTTGCATTCCTGGCATCAGTACTCACCACAGCCCCTCAATGGGGCTCTTTGTGCCAGGGTCCGTTGGAAGCCAACCTCCAGCCTGTGCACACAGAGGCCAAAACCACTCTCATTGTCACAGCGATTTGCAGGCAGCCAGGGCCAAGACTCTTCCCCAGATCTGCCCACAGGGCTGTTGCTGACACAAGCAGAGAGTGAGCAGGTCTGGGGACAGACACAAACAGTCTTCTCCTCTGCAGGATGCACAGCCCCTGGCTCAGCCCCTCTTTTGCAGATGGGGAAACTGAGGCAGTGGGAAAATCCATGTCCTCTCTTCCCTCAACAGGATGTGGAACACTTCTGCGGAGAATGATGCAGGTGCCTTTGAACAGAGAGGCCTTTGCATCACCTCATTAGCCTTTGTACCTCCCTAAACAACTAGCCACAAATAAACATCTCACCAGCTAATTAGCTCTCTGTGCATGTGTTCATAAATTATACATTTCGTATTTACATAGCCTCGGGGTGGTGCCGAGAGCTTCCCAAGCAGTTAAACTGTCAAGGTCTTGCACCCTGCGACTTCCCGTGGTAAATTAGATGAATAAACCCACGGGAGGCAAGCAGGGAGGTCCAGAGGGTAGAGGGGGCAAGGAGAAATAGAGGTGGCCTGACTATATCCCCTCTGGAGGTGTGGGGGGGCATTCCTGGCCTTTTCCAGCCACTGGACAAAGTGGTGGCACAGCCTTTTCTTTAGCTCCAGCACCCATGGTCACCAGCCTGAGCAGCACCAACCATGCCCAAGAATGCCAGTGGCTCCACTCCTATCTGCAGCTTCATGTCCCTAACGTCTGCCCTTCTTGAGATGAAACAGCCTCTAGCACTGGAGAGGGTTTCCTGGCACCAGCTTCCTGAAGCATACCCCATCTTTGATCTCCTCACATGTCTTCCATGTGGTGCTGCTTGGTCTTTGCAGAGCTTTTTGGTTGTTTTCCACCCCCAGGCAGAAACCTCCCCTTCAAGGAGAAGGAATTTCATGCTCTAGGAGGCAGTTCTTCTACAAGTTATTTAAAACAAGATACATCTTTGTAAGGAAACAGGCATAATTAAGTGTCATGGATGTAGCCAAAGATATGAACCATTCCAAGTTAATTTTGTCCATTAATGAAAAATTGCAGCAAGCAGAGCCCGTGTTTGTTTGCTCTATATTGGTAAATCCCTGGAGTCAGCAGCTTGACAAGAAAAAATAATTAGCAAGAAACTTTAATTAAGAGATAACAGAAGGGTGCTAAAGGACTTACACTTAATCACTTCAAGATAGCCTGGAAGCAGACCTCAGTTTATTTCAGGAATGCAGTAAATGAGGCACTTCTTCCCTCTGACATGCTTGGCACAGGACAAGTTCTAGGGCAGGAGAGCTTCTTCCCTCAGCCTGGATGTGTCTACAAAATGTCCTCCTGTGAGGGCTGGCAAAGCCCTGCAGCCTCTAATAAAGGTCTCCTCCAGCTTTGCAGCAGCCTGACCTCTCACCACTACTCTGCAGCTGAGTGCATCTCCCTCTGCAGCTACAGCCCATACTCTGCTAGGGATGTCCGTTGAGGAGTGAAAAGGGCCTTTATGCCCCTTGTAGTGCTCAGCTGCAAGAGGATGATGATTCTTCCACAAAACTTAATGCAGTATCTACTGTAATCAAAAGTGCCATTGTCACAAATGACAATCCATGCCACAGGCTCCCTCCTGAATCTGATAGTCCAGCAGTGGAGAGGTGTGGTGCCTGCTCTGCTACAAGTTGAGACTGAGATTCAGGTGTCACTGTCAGGATGGCAGCACAGTCAGGATGATGGCACTTGCATGGATCGTGCACAGGAGCCACAAGGCTACACAGTGGCAGGACATAAGCACCCTCCTGGAGAGAAAACAGAGTGCTAAACCTTGTGGGAAACCACAGAACAGAGACCCACAGCTGGAAGCAGAAGCAAACACAAACTCACAGCAGAATCAAGGGCCAAGTTCTTGCTGCAGCACTGGCTCAGCCCCAAGGGATGCGGCAGCTCCCCATGCCTTGTGAGCTGTGGTCCCATGCTGAGCCCTGGCTGGGAGACATGGCAGCAGGATGAGGGAATCTGCCTTAGCAAACAAGGAACTTCAAAGTCATTTTTTTGGCTTGGATCAGATCAGCAAACTGGCTAAATCAATGCCTTTGTCCCCATCAGAGTGGGATCTCACCAGATCATAATGCGCCCCCCTGTGCCAGGACAGAACTGCTATGTCTGTCTCATACCAGCCTTGGCCTTGATGCACTTTCAGCAGCCCTGTGTTGGGGTGGAGGATCTCAAGCAGCTCTTTAGATGTGACAAACCATACCACCCCAAATCGTCACGCTGCTTGTGCTCCTTGCTGCAAACCACAAGGGCTCCATGCCAGAGGCACCTTTCTTTCCCTGCATGACATCACATCCAGCTCCTGTAGGCAGTAGCAGGGGCTGAACAGCAGTGTGTTGCCCCAGCACCAACTAGTGCCTGGCTGAAGGGAACAAGCAAACCTGTGAAGAGCAACAAAGTCCATTCTGTTTCAATAACAGAGTCTCTCCAGCCAAGCATGATTAAGAAACCCCAACCCCCCTATCTTTTCCTATGGCTTCAGGGTAGGACTGAGCTTTGCTATATGGTGCTAATGGTGGTGTGTACCCATCTACGATGGTTGCAAACCATTAGCACAGTTTTGTGTTGATACAGGCAGGACTAGGAGAAGATGCACCTCTGCTTGATGGCCGCACCCAAAGAGTGGCTGTCAATGGTTCCATGTCCCAGTGGAGGCCAGTGACAAGCGGAGTCCCTCAGGGATCAGTCCTGGGACCTATCTTGTTCAACATCTTTGTGGGTGACATGGACAGTGGCATTGAGTGCACCCTCAGCAAGTTTGCTGATGACACCAAGTTGTGTGGTGCAGCAGACACGCTGGAGGGAATGGAGGCCATTCAGAGGGACCTTGACAGGCTGGAGAGGTGGGCACAAGCCAACCTCATGAAGTTCAATAAGAGCAAGTGCAGGGTCCTGCATCTGGGTGGAGGCAATCCCAGGCACAAATACAGGCTGGGCAGTGACTGGCTGGAAAGTAGCCCTGAGGAGAGAGACTTGGGGGTGCTGGTGGACAAAAAGCTCAACATGAGCTCTCAATGTGCACTTGCAGCCCGCAAAGCCAATCAGATCCTGGGCTGCATCAGGAGAAGTGTGGCCAGCAGGTCGAGGGAGGTGATCCTCCCCCTCTACTCAGCCCTGGTGAGACCCCACCTGGAGTACTGTGTCCAGTTCTGGAGCCCCTATTCCAAGAGGGATGTGGAGGTGCTGGAACGTGTCCAGAGAAGGGCCACAAGGATGATCAGAGGGCTGGAGCACCTCTCCTATGAGGACAGACTGAAGGAGTTGGGGCTGTTCAGTCTGCAGAAGAGAAGGCTCCGAGGTGACCTAATTGTGGCCTTCCAGTATCTGAAGGGGGCCTACAGGAAGGCTGGGGAAGGACTTCTCAGGATATCAGGTAGTGATAGGACTAGGGGGAATGGAATGAAGCTGGAGGTGGGGAGATTCAGGCTGGATGTGAGGAGGAGGTTCTTCACCATGAGAGTGGTGAAACCCTGGATTGTGTTGTCCAGGGAGGTGGTTGAGGCCCCGTCCCTGGGGGTGTTTAAGAGCAGGCTGGATGAGGCTCTGTCCAGCCTGATGTAGTGTGGGGTGTCCCTGCCCATGGCAGCGGGGTTGGAACTAGATGATCCTTGTGGTCCCTTCCAACCCTGAATGAAACTATGAAACTATGAAACTATGCTCCTACTTCTTCTTTTCTGTCTTAGATGCTCTGCAGCAGAGAGGTTGGGATGCTGTTGGGCTGGTGATCTTGATGTTTTTATTCTCAGAGACTTTGTTCTTGCATCCCAGAAGGGGACCTGAGCTCACAGGATGATCTGTTTTCCAGTAGGAGATTTTGCAAATGCCTTTATGTGGATGACCTAGCTCTTCTAGACTAAAAATGCCTCTGTCCTGAGACTCCAAGTGCTCTCCTTGTTGGGACAGGCTGATCTATGACACCAGTTTCATCCTAAGGCAAAAGGAAGGCTGGATGGGACCTGGCTCACTTGGCTGCCTTCCAAAGTCAACTTGAGATGACTTGCTGAGGAAGAGTGTCTGGTGAAGCAGCAACTCCTCCAAGCCCTGTGTCTACATCACAGCTGCCCCAGCATGTGAGGCAGTATGATATAGAGGGGAAGGTGGTGGAAGGCCAGAGGGAGATAAATGGCACTAAATGGAACCAGCACACAGCAGAAAAATCCCAGCAACATCCTCCAGGATAGGCTCACCTGTGCCTATACCCTTTGTCCTTCACTGCCAGGTGCCTGGTGTTAGCATCAGGGATGAATTAAAGGCTGGTTTTCTGGTCCTGCTTTTTCATGCAGGCAGGAGAAATTACTCAAGGCCACACAAAAAAGTGCTTAGGTCAGGTTTTTCAATGCTCTTTAAGGGGAAATCATTATGATCCAGCGTTAGGTGCCCAGATCATAGCCCTAAGCACAAGCGAGGCTCTCTGTGGTGTGACAACAGCGTAAAGACACCAGCATGTACTGAGCTCTGAGGAGGCAAGCAGAGCCAGGTAGAAACACCAGCATGCCTCACACTCTACTGACCACAAGCTACCCTTGAAGGCTGCTGCACAGCACACGCTGCCCATGGCTACTTGCCAATGCCCACATGCCTGCCCTCTAGGAACTGCTGCCCCCTCAGCAACGCCCTGGGGGCGAGTGCTGTTCGTTCACCTCACAGCCCAGCTCCCGCTCCAGCCCTCTCAGGGCTCTGGATTAGCATCAGGCGTGGTGCAATATTTTTTTTTATTAGCACAGAATTATGGAAGTCGGAGGCGTAAAAGACCTGTTGGGTCCCACTCAGTCCATCCTCCTTCTGCCAAGACAGTATTGGTCCCTGCAGCGTATTTACTATTTCTCTGGTCTAATTTTACACACTGTACAATCTGTGCAGTGCCAAGTTACGATCCCTGTGTGAGAAGCAGAGCTCTCAATTTCCAGGCTCTTGGGTGTGTAAAATCACAACTGTGATGTTAAATTAACTTTTTTTTTTTTTCCCTGTGCATTTAATCATTTAATAGCTCTAAAATTCAGCCCTAAGGGGCTCTCTCTGTCTGTTGGCTTGGGTTTTGCCTGCTGTAGGCCACTGGCTTGTCGCTTACAGATGTAGCACTCGCACCCCTGGGTGGATCAGCAGCAGCTGGTCTCGGAACTGGGACCATTGCAACTTAACACGTGAAATTCTGCAGCCTGAGGATAGAAAAACTCCTCCAACCTGTACCCACAGGTACAAAAGCTTCATCCTCTTCCTCTTACGGACCAGCCCCAGCAAGAGAGAGGTACAAGGCATGCTGAACACATGGCTGGGGCACAAAGGCATCAACCCAGGCTAGATTTAGAAGTCAAAGCAGGGGTACAAACTGCACCACTAAGACACAAGGGGACAGGGTATCACTGAAGTATTCCCAGCGACATTATGTGCCCAGGAACTCCCAACAGAAACCCCAATACCCTTTCCCTCCACCCTGCATCCACTGGAAGTTATGCTCCAGGTTTCATTTCATCCCAAAAGAGAGATTTCTTCCTCCTGCGTTAACACAAAGACTTTTCTTTGTGCAGGTGGCTATGGGACAGCAGAGGAACTGAGCTGCTGCCAGCATGGCCTTGTGAACAGAAAGTGAGAAGAATAGATGCTGATAAAATGAGAAGCATGTTCTCAAACCTTTCTTTTTTTTTTCTTTTTCTTTTTGACTTGGTGACCATCCCTCACTTCCTCAAGTAACACTTGCATTTTTGGAGGCTGGTGGTTATTTCAACAGAGTATTAGTAACAAGGCACCCACCTACTCTGCCCATCAGGGACTGTATTAACAGTTAAGACAAAGGCTCAGAATTTGCCTTGGTAATAACAAGATATTGTATTTGCATTTCATGCTTTTCACTTTGAAGCATCCCCAAGCAAAGCCAAGCATGGAAATGATCACTGGCGCATCCTGAGCCATGGCACAGCTGTGTAGAGTCACAGCCTGACAGTCACACAGAGCATCTGCAGGGTGCATGAACCTCTGAGGTGAAAGATGGCAATGTATCAGACCCATGGCACACTGGAAAGAGCACTACTTTCACTAGAGACATCAAAATAAATCCATGAGTGTAGCTAAAGGAGCACTGTGGATCACAACAGGACCCCAGTACGGAGACCCTGGATCTTGAACAACGCTTGGAAACAGGGTCCAGGTGGGGCCTGAATAAGCCTGGGTGTCTGGTTATGGGCTGTAAGCCAGTGGTGACTACTGTAGGACTGTGGGCCCCAAATGGTTTCTGAGGTCTTCCAGGGGCTCAGCACTGTTCAAGAACTCCGTAAATCCACAGACTGCCTTAGTGTTTGCAATTTACTCTACAGTAAGAGAACTTTTGAGGGTGGCACAATCTTTTATAGCTCTCTGGGCAGGCAGGGGAGAGTCTTCTGTGCAGAAATCCCTGCAGGAAGACACAGGTCTATGAAACAGTGCGAAACTGAAAGCACACAATACTTTGGGGCATACAGACAGGCCTTGCATGCTTTTCTGTGCAGATGTGCACATACACCTGCAAAGCTCAGCACAGAAGCTCACAAGAGATCACATCACCTCTGAAAAGAAAACCTTAAAGTGAGGAAGGTAAGCTGGGAGCTCTCAGCCATTTCCTATTCTCACCATCATCACAGAGCGCTCTCAGAGGAGGCTGCATCCAGCTTCTTGGTGGGTAACAAACTAAACCAAGTCTTCTCTGGTCCTGTTGCATTGCTGATGCCCTGAATACTGGATGCCCAGCACCCTTTTTAAAACCTCTGAACAAAATGCTCTTTATTAAGCAGCTGCACATTTCCAAGCATACCCCACTGGATAGCTAATGGCAGAGGCCCCTGGCTGCATCATACAGAGACCAAACCAACCATGTCATAGTTTCTACTCAGTGACGGCTGCCTCTCCATTTCTGGAAACAGCTCTTCCTCCACAGAATCTTTCCTGATCCTACCAACTGCTCTTTCCTCTCATCACTACTTTTATTTCCATCTCTCTGACTTAACTCTGAAAAGCAGACAGCAGTGTTGCTTTCAGGCTCAGTGAAACCAGAGCTTAGCCTGCCTTGGAGAGCATCTCTTAACTTCCAGTTACCAAAGCTGCTGGTTTAGAGAGCCCTCAAGTTGTGGGGTGTTTTTTCTTCCCTGTTGTGGTTCAACCCACCACACCTGTGATGGGGATGATGAGCAAACGTTAGTTCAGGAGCAGACACTCATTCAGTACGACTTGAACTAATTGCCCATTATTTTGTCAATTTCAACACTTAAAAGCTTTGGATGTCTTACGGCCACACAACAACTAAAAGGTCAGTTATGTTCATTGACTGAAATACAAACAAATGTGCCCAGCTCTCAGAAGGGTTCTTGGGTTTGAAGAAGAAAAAGATTTTAGGGAAGTGTTTTTTTTGAAAGTAAAGATTATACAGAAGCTCATCATGTCTAGAGCTCCAGTTATCTAAAGGCACTACTGAATTACAACTATTATTAGCACAACTGAGATATGAATTCTGGAATTTCTGTAAAATGTTCTGAATTCAGGTTCAGAAGCATTTAAAGGACTTGAGAAAATATCTTTGGCTCCAAGTCAGCAAAGCACTTAGGCAGGCTCTTAACTTTCAGCATGTGTTTAAGTACCTTGCTGACTTGGGGCTTTTAACTCCAGCAAAAAAAAAAAAAAAAAAAAGAAAGCAAAAAGGAAAGAAAAGCCAAAGTAAAAAGTTCTGGTGTGCAAGGAAATCTCCAGGCAAGCCGAAAAAAATACAAGAATCTCTTCTGGAAACAAAACAAAACAACAACAACAAAAAAAAAAAGTGACTTGCTGCAAAATTAAACACTAGAGGAAGCTTTCTGGAGGGGAAGACTCCCAGAACAAATGGAGCATTTCAATATACTCTAACACTGCCTTGCTCTCCTGCCTCTTCAGCATGTTGAGATTACTTATTGCTAAAAAAACTCCAACCAAACTCAAAACCTGCTCTCCCCTCCCATTTCCAGACTAAGTGTGATGGGAGAGAGAAAAATCTTGGCTTCATCAGAGAAAAAAAATCTCTGAAATGAGTCGTCTGTGAGAGGCTGTTTCCATCAGCATGGGGAAAGAGAAGAAGGGATGAGGGAGTGAATGGTAGCAAGGAAGAGGAGGAAACTGCCCACAGGCAGGAGCCTGCACACAACACATTGCCTTTGAGAGGAGGAATACCAGAAAGACCATAAGGAGAGAAAATCGGTGCAAATCTATGCACACGTGGACGAAAAGCAGCTACAGGCAGCAAGCCACTCTCCCCCTGTCTCCAGCTTGAGGCTGAGAATACAAAACAAACTGAAGCAGAGGAAAAAGAGGATGCTGTGCAGCCCACCCAGGAAGAGTGGCTGCTGGCCTGTGGGACATGTGGACAAGAAGAGCAGATGCCTGCATGGGGTCAGGCAAGAGGAGATACCCCAGCTCATAGCCTCCACACGGGAAACACCACTCTGGCCCCATGAGGGAAAAAAGTCCAAACTTCCAAAAATTCTTCATTAAAGAGAAAAAAAAATACAATTAAAAAATTACAAAATAGCTGAGTTCTTTCCTTCAGAAGGAAACAAAAGGGTTTCATGCATTTTAGTTTTTTATCAAAACCACTCTACTGCTTTGCACTAAAGGATTTTGCAACTTCTATTTTTGTTTCCCCCAGGGAGATGGGGGTGTCAATTCAAAGTGGAGATACTAAACATTTCTGAAAAAAATAAAAATAAAATAACAAACTACAGCTCTTCCCTCCTCAAACATTTTTATTTTTTTGAACTCTCTGATAGAAAAATATGACTTTGTAAAACATTTGGATGTTGATGTGACTTCATTTTTTCAACAGAAAATGGCTCCCCTGAGAATTTTTTCCATATCTGATGCTCAGCACAGATTGTCAGCAAGAGCTTTTGGCAGAGATGCCCCTCATGGGAGGTGCAGGGTCCCATGGAAATGGACTCCTAACCCCCCCAGAACAGGCACCCTGTCACATCCACTGTTCTGTGCTGGCACCCAGCAAGATGCAGCTCTTGCCTTAACAAGATGAAAACTCAAACAGGTGAGATGAAGCAGAAGAACATCACTTCCCCATCTTGCAGGTGGGGCTGACATCCTCAAAGCAGATGATATGATAAACCCAATGGTCCACAAGTTGTTTGCAGGAGAGCTCCATGCCTGTGATCCTATAGCAGATCAGGGTTAGGTTTGGCTCTCCTGACCCTGCTGAAATACAAACACTCAAAGCCCAGAATTCATTTGAGCTGGTGCCTTTTTATCCATCCTGAACCTCTCTATGCCTCTTAGGATACCAGGACTCAGATGTTGCATTCGTGGCTCCTGGGCTTATGGGGTGCCTTCTGTTTTGTACCCTGGTGGCTCTCTCTGAAGCAGCAAAGCAAAACACCTTCTATAAATACTAGTTATACTAAAAATATCCTCAGGGCTACCCAAGTGAAGAAAAACGGCCCAAGCTCACTGGAGGAAGGAAAACACAATTAAATCACTTAACGGCCCATATCCACTAATCTCTCATGCTACTGGGTTTGACTTGAATGACTTGTCTCTGCCTGCTGACATCTGCCTCCTACCCCTCCAGCCCTGGCACTACTTTTTGCAGCACCTTGACAATGCAGCTGTGCACATGTGCTGTGTGGGAGAGAAAGCCCACCAGAGCCTGGGGCTCCCAGCACAGTCACAGCTTGATGAGAACTCCCAGGGAACGGTTTGTACAAAGACACGCTTTGCAGATGCTGGTCCAGGCCACAGCAGGAATTAAAGACTTCACATTTGCAAGAGGGCTCAATGTTCACCAGGCCGCGAGACATGTTTGCAACATCATGCAACATATTACCAGTGCTGGCGTTGTGTTCTTGGTGGCACTTGCAGTGCAGTCCTCATTCTGGAGGTGTGAGGTAGGGCAGGATGAAGAATGTAACAAGTTAAAATCTTCCTACCTAAATTTTGTAATCTTCCTTCTGGGTCTCTATGCCAAAGTTCTACTCACAGATCAATGCAAGCATGCCCAAGGCTGTCCCTCTGGAGCCGCCAAGAATGAGACTTGAAAGGCTTGGAGGAAAAAAAAAATGCATCAGGGGTACAAAAGCCCATGGCCTCAGAGAGCTCTGTGGAAGGCTTGCCCAGATTATGGCATGAGGTGAACAGCTTCGTGTGGAGGGAAGGTTCACCAACATGCAGAAAGGCTGTGACCATCAGGTGTCTTGCTCAGGTAGTGCAGACAGATCCATTCTCAAGTGACTGATCCACCTCTCAACCTCCTCCAAATCTCTTGTGGTACAAGGTATATCACACTTTCAAATTGCACTTCTTGGTGGCCCAACAGTTGGAAAATTGCTGCTGCACTTGGAGAGGGGAGCTAGGAAGCATGAAGGTCCCACGCTTCAACAGCTGAATTTTTTGGTGGGCTGAAGGACTCTGCACTGACCTTGCTGCCATGCAGGAGACACAAGCAACACCTTCACTAAGGCTGCATCAAGTAAGACAGAAAAACAAACAAACAAACCAAACCACCACATGCACAAACACACAACAACAAAACAACCCAAGAAAAGAAAAGAAAAGAAAAGAAAAGAAAAGAAAAGAAAAGAAAAGAAAAGAAAAGAAAAGAAAAGAAAAGAAAAGAAAAGAAAAGAAAAGAAAAGAAAAGAAAAGAAAAGAAAAGAAAAGAAAAGGACTCCCTCAATCCTGCATAAATGTATAAATAAATGTTGTTTCTTCCAAATGACAGCTTCCAAATTCCCACATCACTACTATTCCCTTAGGATTTTTCTTTCTGTTTCACAGCCATGAAACTTTTGAAGAGCAATGCCTAGAAACATGAAAATGGCTGCAGTGATTATACTGCAACACCTCACTGCTTTCCTGAGCTGCAGCTCCCTCCTCCATGGTTGGAATTAAGTACAATCAATGATAATTAACTAAGGGCCAGAACCTGCCAACCGCGGTCACACTGAGTGCTGTTTCCTGAATATTCAGGGATCACTCTCCATAAAATCAAGGATCAGTCTCCAGTAACTTTGGACTGAAAACAACAAAAACTCTCTTTGCAAACCAGAAGGGATGGACAGACATGTCCATCCCAGGACTGAGAACTGGATGAGTCACCTGCTCAGGCACAGACCCAGTGCACTGTGTCTATAGATCAGCAATGGGCCATTGACTCAATGGGAAGGGCAGTAAGGCACCTGCAGACATCTCTACCAAGAGGAAGCATGGATCTGTCAGGGCATTTACACTCAAGAAAGGCCAAGAGGATTATGCTTGTGACAGGTCTGGGAAGAGCATCCTTCAAGATCATGGAGGAGATACATCCTTTCTCTTAGCACCCAAAAGGTTGTGCACTGGAACAGGGCAAAGCAAGGGCTGGGCAAAGCTGGAGAGGCTCCTCAAGGGCAAAAGGAGGTAAAGAACAGTTCCTGTAAAGTGAATGGACATCCAGGTGGAGCACCAGTGGAAATGGTGTTGCTGCTGTCTAGCAAGTGAGCCTGTGGCCATTGGCAATGATAACAGTTGCTCTCACTGCCAAGGGGCTTGCTGTGATGCTCTGAGAGTTTGGAGGCACCAGAGCAGACCCAAGCTCCTGAACTGCCCTTCCCTATGCCACACAGCAGGAATCCTCATATAAAGGGAAAAAAAAAGAGAAAGAAAAACACGAGGCACTCTCCTTCTCACCACAAAGGTAAAACTAATTTTCAAGTCTGCTGAGCACAGGAGTTTGGATGTGACCACCAGCCAGGCACCTTGCTGCATCCCAGGTAATGCTACACCCACTCCCAACAGCAGGAGTCCTGTAGGGTTCAGAAGCCACTTCCCACTCCTGAGCAACATCACTGGAATATTATGGAACAGATCATCTTGAGTGCCATTATGTAGCATATTCAGGACAACCAGGTGATCAGCCCCACACAGTATGTGTTCATGAAGAGCAGGTCCTGCTTGACCAGAGAGATCTCCTTCTACAACAAGATGACGCAGTGGGTGTAGGAAAGGCTGTGGATGTTGTTTATCTGGACTTAAGTAAAGCCTTTGATACTGTCTCTCACAGCACCCTCCTGGAGATGCTCGTGGCTTGGATGAGTGGACGCTTCACCGGGTAAAAAACTGGCTGGATGGCCAGGCCCAAAGCATGGTGGTGAACTGAGTTAAACCCAATTGGTGGCCAGTCACAAGTGGTGTTCCCCAAGGCTCAGTACTGTCTTGTTTAATATCTTTATCATTGATCTGGACAAGGACAATGAGTGCACCCTCAGTAAGTTTGCAGATGACTCTGAACTGGGAGTGACTGCTGATCTGCTGGAGGTGTAGGAGAACTCTACAGAAGGATCTGGACAGGTTGCTCTGAACAAGGTCAAGTGCTGGGTCCTGCACTTGGGTCACAACTCCAGGCAACATTACAGGCTTGGGACAGAATGGCTGGAAATCTGCCCAGCAGAAAAGGACATGGGAGTGTTGATCAACAGGCAGCTGAATATGGGCCAGCAGAGTGCATCCTGGCCTGTATCAGGAATTGTGTGACCAGCAGGACTAGGGAAGTGATTGTGCTCCTGTACTCAGCACTGGTAAAGCCACACCTTGAGTACTTTGTTCAGTTTGGGGTCCCTCACTACAAGAAAGATACCGAGTTGCTGGAATATCTTTAGAGAAGGGCAAGGAAGTTGGTGAAGAGTCTGGAGAACAAATCTTCTGAAGCGAGGCTGAGAGAACTGGGGTTGTATAGTATAGAGAAAAGAAGGTTAAGACAATCTGCCTCTCTGCAACTACCTGATAGAAGGTTGTAGGTGAAGTGGGTGTTGGTCTCTTCTCTCTAGTAACAAATGATAGGATGAGAGGAAATGGACTCAAGTTGAGCCAGGGGAGGTTTAGATTGGATATCAGAAAGAAACTTCACTGAAAGAGTAGTCAAACACTGGAGTAGACTTGCCCAGGAAAGTTGTTGAACCCCCCCTCTTTGGAGGAGTTTGAAAGTGTGGTGTCGAGCGACATGATGTAGCACTAGACTTGGCAGAGTTAGACAATGGTAGGACTTGATAGTCTTAAAGGTCTTTTCCAATGAAAATGACTCTATGATTTAATGATTCTTTGTTTTCCTTTGAGTCTCTCCAGTTGTCCCAGCAGCTGGCATAAGTTTTGGTGGGTCTCTAGGCTCCCAGTTATGGGCAGATATGGAGGCTTCTCATGGGAAATTAGAGGGTGAGGAGCAGACAGACAAACAGACATTAGCTTCTGAATATAATGCACTCTCACTCCTCTGTGCCTCAGTTTCTCACTTGCATAGCATGCTGTCAGCTGGAACAACTACACAGCAATACAGACAAGCCACAGATGCAGCAGTCTGACCTGCCAAGGTTTGTGGCTTGGCTGAAGTCAGAGGCTCTCTGTGACTCATCCTAGAAAGTCTTAAGTTCATGGCTATGGCTAGAGTCTCCTCTCAGGAGCACACTGGGCTCAGTTTACTTCTGCCCTGGGAGCAGGTTTGTGCATAAACAATGAAGGCAGTGAGCAGAGCCCACATGCATGCTTACAAAAGATCTGCACTTGATCAGATGCATGGGTGTGAAGCTACCAGAACAAGCGCTCAGCAGCAGATCCCTATGCGCAGGGTCTGCACAATGACGGTTTGCACCAGTGTTGAAAATAAATCTGTGACTAAATTTTAAAGACATAGCCTAAAACCATCACAACCAGTCCCTGCTGTTATGAATCTGCCTTCCTGCCTACCATGACCCTGATCTCTTTCTGTAGCTCTGTTTCCCCATGAGAGATTCTCAGCAGCTTCTTTGGATTTATTTCAGTTTGGATCATGCAGGCAGCAGGTGTGGCCCACTGCGAGCAGCCCTGAATGGCAGAGTACAGAAAAGGCCACTTCCTAGAGAGCAGACATGTACATGGGCACAGCAAAAACACCCATTCCCCACCACCTCTCCAATGGCACAGCTGTGTAATTCAGCCATGCACACAGCTTCTGGACATCACAAGTGCACACACACACACGCATGCTCACCTCACTACACCTTAGAAAATTTCAGCAGCTATCAGGCAAGACATGCTACATGCTGCAGCTCTGCTTCACCTTGCATATTGCAGTCAGCTCTTCAGTGTGATAGTGCTGCCTCTCTTCTCCCTACAAAAGCACACAGGTCTTGGCTGGCAGAAGTCTTCCATGCTTCCAGACTTGCAGGTCAGTGTTTTCAGAATCAGCACTAGCAGAACTCTGTCTGCTTTGCAACACTTCAGAATAGAAAACTAGGAAGAGCTTGGCTCCTGGCAGATGGCTTAAATCAGCTATCACAGATCTACACTTGGGAAAATTCTTCAGGCTTTGCAAGCTAAAACGTCTAGAAAGGTTAAGTGTGTTGAACCTGGGATGAAGGGCAGTGTAAGACTCTGCTAGCTGTGTGCACCCTGCAGCAAGGCTCTGCCCCATCCGCAGGAAATTTTGCACCAGGAGGTGGATGTATTTTGACAGGGAGTCACCCTGCACACAGGTGCATTCAACTGTGTAAGGAAAAGCTTTTAGCCCCTTCCCGTTTCTCTTGAGTGGAGACAAAGGCTGTTTTATCCCCATGCTGTGAATCATATAAACAAAACACTTCCTCAACACCAGTCTTCCCAGTACTGCTCTAAGCAAAGGAAGATGGTGCAATGAGGATTCTGAATCCTCAGCTTTACTTAGCATCTGGTGGCAGCTAATCCTAAATATCAACATTTTGCCTAAATATAAATCTTTTGCCTACATATAAATCTTTCGACTACATAAAAAGAGCAGTGGTCCACATGTCAGACTAATACTGCTGTAACCCCTCCCACGTCCATCACCTTCAACTGCTCTGTGGTTATACTCCTGCACCTGACTGGCTTTCCTGGAGCACTCATTACAAGGTGACACAAAACACTTTTCCCCTCCATAACAACCCTGCCATAAATCCTCCTCAATCCTTGGTCTCTTCTACTTTTTAATATGCCACAATCATTTTGGCTTTTCTGCATGGATCCACTCCATTTAGTGCTGTCCAAGACTGCTTATCCTTAAAGATGCTCTTTTCATCCACAGGACAGACTGCATATCTTGAGAGCTGTTCTGTGTAATTTTTACACTCCATCTTCTCCCACATGGATTAGGAATAGGAGTATTAGTATTTCCACTTGCACAGAAGCACAGTGTCTGCCCAGAGAAATTAACACCTCCCAAAGACTTTGATAATAAATGTTTGCGCATGTCATGTTTCAGTACCTGCTCTCCTGAGTATGCTTTATGCTTCCTGTGCTCTGTTCTTACCCTAGGAAAATCCTCTTTCCCAGGAAGCAGAGATGATGATGTTTGGGATGCATATTCCTGTGGCTCTGCTCCCATTATCTGTGGTTTTGCTTGCTCACAAACATGTCACAGGTGGTTTAAGGACAGCAGCAAGTGACTCACTCCATGTCCAACTCTACTGATGGATATGCAGGACCTGAATGTCTCAGTCTCAGCCCTGCCTGCCCTTTTGGTTACTGGGTCTGCCACACACATCTGTTCTGACACACCCCAGGGATGATTTGTAGCACCCCCTGCTGAGGTCATGGACTCCTACAAATGGTGCCCAGAGCTGCCCTGGTGCTGCAGCACTTTGCCCTTTCAGTCTGACCAGAGATTTGCTTTGCAGTGCCAGAGCAGCCTACAATCCAGGACTTTGGATCCTGTGAACCCTTCAAAGGGCATAATTAATGAGTGGCACTTTCAGTCCAAGTTCAGATGGACACAAGTCTCTGAACAGTCTGGAAGAGACCAGGCTGCTTTGGAAATAGGAGATTTGACTTACAAGGTGAGTCCTTTCTGAGCTTTTGGAGGTTAATTAAAGCCAAACTCCTGAAGCACTAAAGGTTTCCACTCCAACTGTCAACCTTTTATGAAATCTTCCACTTCTGGAAGCCTTTGCAAATGTAAAAACAAGCATAAAAACCCAACAGGAATAACCCCCACAAAAGGATTGCTGTTTCCCTTGCCAAAAGGAGGACACAGCCCTTCTTTGGCAGCCAGAGCTCACACAAAGCAGAGCACAAGGCTCTTCCCCATGTGCTGGACGATGCCTTAGCTCCCTGGGTAAGAAAATCTGTGAAAATGAATACTGGGCTTCCACCAGTATTTGGGGGCTCCCACCTGCTATGACAATGCTTTGGTTTACAACTGAGTATCTGCAAAGGAAATAATGCCCCTGCTCCACACAGCAGGATGATGCCATCCCATGAATGAAATTACCTTTATCCAAGCCCTTCCTCCCAGCCTTTCCCCAGTGAGTAGGGCTTGTCCACTAAAGAGTTTCAGCAGGGATATGTTGGAAAGGATCCAGTTGTCTTATGCAGATGACACATCAACTGAGTCCTGCTTCCTGTCCTACGCTCTCCACTGTGCATGTCCACACTAGGAGGTCCTGTCTCCTTCTTGGAGGTTGTGGCAGCTTTCCCCTGTCAACAGTAAATCCCAGGGCTTCATTCTGGGCTGAACACTTCAACCAAAGCTCCTCTCACTGTCTGGGTGGACTACAAACTCCATTCCTCCTCCTTCATTGCTTTTCAATAACTGGAGAGGCTGAGGGAGTTGGGATTGTTTAGCCTGCAGAAGAGGAGGCTCAGGGGAGACCTTATTGCTGTCTATGACTACCTGAAGGATGGTAGGAGGGGGTTGGTCTCTTCTCCCAGGCAACCAGCACCAGAACAAGAAGACACAGTCTCAAGCTGTAAGGAGGAAGTTCTTCACTGAGAGAGTTGTTAGCCACTGGAATGGGCTGCCCAGGGAGGTGGTGGAGTCACTGTCCCTGGAGGTGTTCAAGAGGGGATTGGACATGGTGCTTGGTGCCGTAGTCTAGTAGTCATGAGGTCCTGGGTGACAGGTAGGACTTGATGATCTTTTTCTCTTCCTCTTCCTCTTCCTCTTCCTCTTTCTCTCTTTCTCTTTCTCTTTCTCTTTCTCTTTCTCTTTCTCTTTCTCTTTCTCTTTCTCTTTCTCTTTCTCTTTCTCTTTCTCTTTCTCTTTCTCTTTCTCTTTCTCTTTCTCTTTCTCTTTCTCTTTCTCTTTCTCTTTCTCTTTCTCTTTCTCTTTCCCAAAGAGCAGGTCTTCAAACCCCTGAAGCCACCAAGCTGTGCTCCCTCTATTTTCCTTCCTGTCCTCCTTTGTGCCCAACCTGCACTTTAAGAGCAGCACTCCTTATGCATCTGAAAGCTATGCTCCCACAGTGTGTACCAGAAAGATGGGCCATGTGTCCTAGTGACCTTCTGCAATGCAGAGTTAATATATGCTGCATGGACAGCAACCTTCTCAACTGGAAGGAATGAGCCTGGGAGTGCTCTCTATGGGGCTATCCTACACGACCAGCTCGACCCCCAACAAATGTTCAGCTCTGGGATCTGAAGGGTGAGAAGGCAGTGGCCAAGGAAACACAGGCACTAAAAATAGGCTTTTTGTGGTGGCTTCTGACCACATTTATTAGCAAGCATGTGTTCCAGCTGACCACAAGGTCAGCTTCCAAGAGCCTGGCCATAATTCATTCTGTGTCTGGGCAGGAAATCTACTTGAGCTCAGAGGGTAGTCCAGTAATAAAGAAACATGTTCCAGAACCTGGGGCTAATTTTGCTGGTTTCTTTTACTCTGCCGTCAGAGAACCTTTCTGGAGATGCCTCTTGTGCAAGGAGAAAGAAAAAAAAAAAAAAGAAAAAAAAGCTCTGGGACAGATGGAGGAAAACAGAGGGTGAAAAAAGTTTGTGCCTGTTTGAGTCTGGGGGTCTTCTTATCAGACAGACTAAATTTCACTATATAGGGTAGAGAAGCAACAAGGGGGATCCCAGACCTTGATGAACTCTTAAATGACCTAGCAGCACACAGCAGAGTTTGATGGGGCATCACTGTAGCTGGGGTGAGTTGCCATCTCCATTACTTCCCTGTAGCTGTAAGACAGCAGGGATGATGAAAAGCAATGGGGAAATAACTAGGGTAATGAATGCTCAGGGATGGTGTTGATGGACTTTTCTTGCATAGGCATCAGAGGGCAACTTGAACTACAGCCAGGTTGTTCTCCTGGACAGCATGGCATAGGCCAGCACATCACCTGCCAGCAGATGCAGCAATCCCACCAGGATGAAGCTGGTCTCCAGTGGATACCACGCACTTGGACTAGCTTAGATCTGAGAAGGAATTAGCAAAGCAAATGAGGCAAAGATCAGATACCTGGCCTTGAATGGCAGCCTTCAGAATGATTTAAGCAGGCTCTGTCTCACAGAGAGACTCAGATCCTAATCCCTGTGCATAAGCTGCTGGCACTGGAGCCTTCAAGTGAGGGGTGATGTGTCCCCCAGGAGTCAAGTTGATTCACCTGCTGGGTGCATGAACTGCCTACAGAAGTGGTAATGACTGCTGGAGGGGCCCAGAAGTACAGGTGGCTCTGCTCTGCCATGGGTGCTGCCATCCAGAGGTGCCCACACCTTCAGCAATGCCATCCCCTGCTGCCCAGGTGTTCATGTCTTTTCTTGCAGCTTCAAGGCAGGTCCCTTGACATACCTAGGGACTAAGATTTTCCAGATACAGACAGCTTCTTCAGCACACTATAGGAATACCACCATACTCATTCAGCCTGAGGACAGGCTGAGCTAAGACCCCTGACTTTGCACTGAGCAAAAAGTGACAACATCCTTCCAATGTCAAGACACATCTTTTTGTAGATCTGGCATCATACCTCAGTTCTGGAACTCCAAGCTCTTCACAAAGAAAATTAAACCCATTTTGGCTTCAAGAAGGCTTGCAAACGGTGAGGGATGTTGGGGCAGCTAAAAGCTACCACAAACCTTGCTTCCTAATTGGAGGGAGGGTCTGGAAATACTTCCAAACCAGCTCACATGCTGAACAAGGCTGCAGTCTGGAGTGAGGCTGATATTTCAGCCAGCTGGATAATGAGAACATCCAGAGTTAGAAATTATTTAAAAATGTAATTGCTAATGGGAAATTAATTGTTAATGGGGAACTATCATGGCAGGAGGGCGTTCCCACTGCAGCCCCAAGGGGATCTGCTCTTGGCCAATTGCTAATCACATGTCTTATCAATTATCTGGAAAGCAACATAAAACTGTTGTTGGCAAAGTTTGCCAATGACACAAGGCTGGTGTATCTATGGAAAGGACAGGTCCACTGCACACAAAGCTCTGGAGCAGTTAATATACTAGCTTTCCCTCATCATGGGCATGTGCTTTATGCAGCCTAACGCAAGTCCATTCATTTCTAGTGGAGGAATGTAGGTCAGACACACAGAAGGCAGGGCTGCCTCCTGGAGAGGACAAAGCTGATAAAGTCTTGGCAGGAGCCACCCAGACATGAAGTGTCATTGTGCTGTGATGAGAGCAAAACTTGGCCCAAGACATAAGGTGGTGTCATGGCAGGGGGTGGGGGGAAGGTACTGTGTAATAACGAGACAGAGATTTCTCCTACACTGGCTCCAGCCCATCCTTTCCAGTAAGCACACACCACCTCCAGCCTCCCAGCCGGCTGCTCAGCATATACACACACACAGTCCCTTTGACCTTATGTTCCCCAGTGAGTGCCTGTGCCTTGGCAATTACAAAAATTCCCAAACACTCTGTTGCACATGCATCCTGCCCTGGGGAACGGGTGGAAAAACAAACAACAAATGACATATGTTAGTCCTGTCACTTAATGCATGACTGAAGGGTGCTCCAACAGCGTGGTGAGAGAGGATAGGAGAAGAGAGAGAGGGGAAGGAGGGAGAACAGAGGGGAGTATCTTCTGTTTATACATTTGGAGAGACTACTCCTGCAGCACAGGGTGACTGGATACACATCTCCCCTGCACACCCACGGGCACAAGACCAAATCTCAAAACCCAGGTCCATCACACCTGCATACATCAAACCCATCACTCCACTTGCATACAGGCACCTTAACTGAACAGCTTCTGCACAATAATCAAAACCTACTCATATGTCTGGAAACAAACCTCATGTTCTTGTGTGAATCTTTGAACTGTCTTCTACACATAAAACTCAGAGAACACCCTCAAAAGCAAAGGAACCAGTTTAACCCTGCAGTCATGCAGATGCTCTGGGTAGTCGCATAGATTGATTGATGTGGGAGGAAGCAGGGTCCAGAAGGAGCAGGTTGCACCCCCATCAACCAATAAATGCCACATGGAGAAGGTCAGACAGTGAGGGTAGGGAAGAGAGGGACACACCGGCAGTTAGCTTCTCTTTGAAAAGTCCGTTTGCATGGCCTTGCTGTGCATTTTGAAGGCTGTTTACTGGCCCAGGCTTTGTCTTAGCTGAAATGTGGGCAGCATGTCTAACGAGGCAGCCTAACGTGCAGACTGGAGCTCCTGAGAGGCTTTGTGCAGAACCGATTGCAAAAGATTAGCGCCAGGACTTAAGAGAGCAAAAGGGAAGGGAAAGTAGTGAAACAAAATCTTTCTTTCTTTTCCTTGGTTGAGCAACAATGGAGGCTAATTGCTTGTTGCTAGTGAGAAGGAGGAGATAGTAGCTTCAATAAATTAACCCAGGCATGTGGCATCTGAAATGCATTCATTTCCGGAGACGTTTATCTCTTTGTCTCCTCTCCTGGGTAAAAACATAATTATTGTTTAAACATGAGTTAATCCAGCAAGGTGAGGATCAATAAAGCAGAATTACTCCTCTCTTAAAAGCAGCAAAATCTCAGTCTGGGATAGATGTGGACATAACTCTGGCAGAGCTGAGGGATGGGGAAGATGCTTTCATTGTGGCAGGAGCCTGGGAAAACATAGTTCTCTCTTTCCAGGACTGCTGTAGCACCTGGATCTACTGTGACCAGCTAAGCCCTGTAACACGCAGTCACAACAATGAATAGAAAGAACTGCAGCCACCCAAGGGCATGTACACTTTGTGGCCTGACATGTGGTTAGCCATCTCCACCATGTATGCTCTTCCCACATAAGGAGCTTTGGCAAAGCTCCAGGGCTCATGCTGTGGCGTCTCCTTTGAGAGCGCCAGGGATTCATGTTCTGGCCTCTCCTTTGAGGGTGCCCACGTTCTGGAAGGGGGAGGGTTCTGCACCACAAGGCCACACACCAGCACTGTTCTCACACAATGGAGTCCCTGGCCAACCAAAGGTACAAGTGTCACAGCAGGCAGCATTGCTTCTGTGCTCTTCTGAGCTTTCCCCATCACATTCCTCCACTCTGAAATGAATTGGCAGCAACCATTGCCTGGAAAAGTAAACACTGGATGGAAAACTGAGCTACTCATGGTGATGGGGAGGACAACAGGTGCTCATGCATGGTCTTCAGCCAGTGCTGCTTCCTCTGTCTGCTCCCATTTTTCTTGCAGCTCCTGTCCAGTCCTTTGTACTGGCTGGGAGCTTCATGGATGGGGACAGCCCTGTGACAACCCAGAGCAATGTCTACCTCTGGATGCAAGCTGCCACCTATCTGGCAGCCCTCTTTGAAGCTGGCTTGCTTTTTATGTTCCCCATGCACTGTGGAGACATCCAAGGACCACTTGTTCAGAGAGTCCAGGAGCATGGTCAGACAACACCTTGCACTAACCTGTTCAGGCAGCTAATCATAGAATCATGGAATAGAAGGGTCTGGAAAGGGCCTCTGGAGATCTTTGAGCCCAACCACCCTGCCAAAGAAGGGTCACCTAGAGCAGGTCACATAAGAATGCATTCATGGCTGTTTTGAAAATCTCCAGAGAAGGAAACTCCACAGCCTTTCTGGACAGCTTGTTCCAGTGCTTCATGTACTAGACCCATAGTAGAAAAGTTTTTCCTTGTATTGAGGTGGAACTTCCTGTGTTCCAGTTTGTGTCCATTGCCCCTTGTTCTATCACAGGACACCACTGAAAAGAGCCCAGCCCCATCCTCACAATCTACACCCTAAAGGTGGGTAAGATTCCCTGTCAGTCTTCCCTTCTCCAGGCTAAAGGGTTTCAGGTCTCTCAGCCTCTCCTTGTAAGAGAGATGCTCTAGTCCCATCAACATAACTCTCCAGATGTGGCCTCACTAGGGCAGAGTAGGAGCAGAAGAGGACCTCCACTGGCCACAAGGGCTCATTGCTGTCTCATGAATAACTTATTGTACACCAGGAGTCCAAGGTCCTTCTCCATAAAGCAGCTTTCCAACAGCTCAACCCCTAACCTACACTGATACATGGGGTTATTTCTCCTAAGGTGTAGGACTCACTGGAGGTCACTGTCATTGGAGGTTTTCAGGAGGAGACTTGATGGGGTGCTTGGTGCCATGGGTTAGTTGTTTAGGTGGCTTGGATTGGTTGAAGGGTTGGACGCAATGATCTTGAAGGTCTCTTCCAACCTGGTTTATTCTATGATATTCTATGATATTCTATGACTCTACACTTATCCTTGTTGAACTTTATTAGCTTCCCCTCTGCCCAGGTCTCTGGTCTGTCCAGATCTCATGGCACCACAGCCTTGCAGTGTGTCAGCCACTCCTCACAGTTTCTTAGCATTGGTAAACTTGCTGAGGGTACACTCAGTTCCCTTACCCAGGTCACCGCTGGGGAACACTACTAGCTACCTGTCTCCAGTTGGACTCTGCACCCTTGGGCACAAACCTCTGAGCAGTGTTGCTTAGCTAGTTCTCAATCCACTTCATTGTCCTCTCTTCTAACCTACACTTTTTGAGCTTACCTGTGAAGATGTGGTAGGAGACAGTGACAAAAGCCTTGCTAAAGTAAAAGTACACAGCACATACTGCTCTCCCTGCATCTACTCATTCAGTCATACCACCATATAATGTTATCAAATTAGTTAAACACGATTTCCACTTGGTGAATCTATGCCGACCACTCCTGATAACTTTGTTTTCTTCCATGTGTTTAGACATGACCTCCAGAATGAACTGTTCCATCACCTTTCCAGGGAAGGAGGTGAGAAACTTGTGTTCAGCAGGTCTTTGGAGGCTCTCCTCCCCTCTACTCTGCCATGGTAAGATCACACATAGTTTAGCCTGGAGAAGTGGATGCTCGGGGAGACCTCATTGCTGTCTACAACTACCTGAAGTGGGTGTAGCCAGGAGGGAGTTGGTCTCTTCTCTCAGGCAACCAGCACCAGAATGAGAGGACACAGTCTCAAGCTGTGCCAGGGGAAGTTTAGGTTCAAGGTGAGGAGAAAGTTCTTCACTGAGAGAGTCATTCACCACTGGAATGGGCTGCCCAGGGTGGTAGTGGAGTCACTGTCCCTGGAGGGGTTCAAGAGGGTATTGGATGGCACTTGGTGCCACGGTCTAGTCATGAGGTCTGTGGCGACAGGTTGGACTTGACAATCTTTGAGGTCTCTTCCAAACTTGGTGATACTGTGATACTGTGATACTATGTCCAGTTTTGGGCTCCCCTGTTCAAGAGAGTCAGAGATCTGCTGGAGAGAGTCCAACAGAGAGCTGGGAGGATGACTGCAGGACTCAAACATCTCTCCTGTGAAAACAGACTGAGAGAACTGGGACTGTTTAGGCTTGAGAAGAGAAGGCTGAGAGGGGATCTAATAAACACCTATAAATACCTGAGGTGTGGGTGTCAGTATGAAGGTGTCTCTTTTTGGTGGTGCCCAGTGATAGGGCAAGGAATAACAGATGCAAACTAGAACACACAAGGAGAAAATTCTTTACAGTGAGGGTGATGGAACACTGGAACAAGCTGCCCAGAGAGGTTGTGGAGTCTCCTTCACTGAAGACTTTCAAAACCCACTGTAAGGGACTAAATCTTGTCTTTCTTCATGTGAATCAACAAAGACAAAATCACCTTTGCTCCTATCGCAGATGATAGCTGCCAAGGGAGGGGAAGGTGAAAAGACCCTCTGGCAACAAAAATGTGTAGTGGGCCACTGGTTAACGACTCTCTGGAATGTGCATAAAGATCCTCTTTACCCATCAACTACCCAGGAAAGGGAAGATGGTGAAAGGGACAATGGATTCACCACCTGGACACATACCTTAAAAACCTGTGACTGAAAAAAAATAAAATTGTAAAAGACCTGAGCAATGCCTGCTCAGGAGAAGAAAATACAGGGAGAGAAAAGGACAAACACAGGAGAAAAGACATCACCATGTAGCCTGGAGGCAGCAGACCAGGAGGAACCCTCTCTCTGTGTCCTAAGTTCTGCCTGCTGCAACTCATGGAGCTGAAGACAGACACCACATGTTGGAGGCTGCTCAGAGAAGCACTTGGACTTGGACTTTGGGATCTCTCCCTCTCCTCCTCCAGGGAAGACAGCACAAGCCAAAAGGGATGACATTTCCTCCAAGCCAATGTGGCAGTACTGCTCCTTGGACCAAAAGCATCATGGGGGGGTGGGAAGTGTGGTAATATAATTCCTTTCTCCTTCTCTCTCTAGCTCCATTTCCCCCCCGCTCTCTCTCTCTCCCTCCCTTCTACTGTTCCATCCACTTTATTCTGTTAATAAATAGCCTTGCTATTGATATTTTTGCCTCATAACACAGAATATTCAAAGAGAACTGAATCTTTTTACCTCTGGGTACCAAGACACCCACCTGGATGCATTGATGTATAGCCTGCCTGAGATGATCCTACTTTGGCAGGGTGATTGGACTTGATTTCTGGAGTTCCCTAACATTCTGTGATTCTGTGATTCCTGGGTCCTCCTTCTTGGCCTTTTTTGAACACTGGAGTGGCACTGGCTTTCTTCCCATCCTCAGGCACCTCTCCCATTCTCCATGATCTTTCAAAAATGATGGGGATTGGCACAACAACATCAGCCAGGTCCTTCAGCACTTGCAGGTGCTTCCCATCAGAGCCACGGATTTGTGTTTGTGCAGTTGGCCCATATGATCTCTGACCCAGCCCTCATCAACCAAGGGAAAATTTTCTTTCGACCAGGCTTTCTCTCTTACTTCCAGGGTCTGGGATTCCTGAGAGCTGGACTTAGCAGTAAGGACTGAAGCAAAGAAGGCATTCAGTAACTCTGCTTTCTCTGTATTTGGTAACTCTGCTTTCTCTGCATCCTCTGTCACTAGGGCTCCCATTTAATTCTGCAATGGGCCCACATTTTTCCTATCCTTCCTTCTGATATTGACGCATATGAAGCCCTTCTTGTTCTCTTTTACTTCCTCTGCCAGATTTAATTCTAAGAGGGTCTTGACCTTCCTTGTTGCATTTCTACATTCCTATAATCCTCTGTGGTGGTTTAGGCTGGGTGCTGGCCTGGATGCCACTGCACAGACCACACCTGGGAGGTCCCAAGGGGTGGGCCCAGCCCAGGGGGTGGTCACAGGAAACCATAATGCCCTGCTCCCCTATAAAATGTCCATGCGGGGTCTTCACTTCCTCTTTTGTCCCCAGCTGCTGCCTAGGTAAATGGCGTGAGCTGCCTTCCCTGGGGGTTTGGGTGTACCCCCAGGTGGGGATGGGATGTTCTTGGACATGTTCTGGGATTTCTCTCTTTGTCACAGTGCTTGTGGTTCTCTGTAAAACTTTCATCGTTGTTTTTTAATTGTTTTTCTATGTAAACTCTCCATCACTTTTGCAATCCCTTTGTCTGAGTCGTTGTTTCTGCCCATGGTGGGGAGGGGGTTTGCCCCAACCCATTACATCCTCCCACATGACCCATCTCTTTTTCCACATACTGTGAACTTCTTCCTTCTACATGATTTTTTTTCATCATCTCTCTGCTCATCCGAGTAGGTCTCCAGCCTCCTCTACTCAGTATTTTACTCACAGGAGTACACCTATGTTGAGCTTAGTGGAAGTTATGTTTGAATATTAACCACCTCTCTTGATGCCTCCCCCTCCACAACCTCCCCCTTCTAGAGTCTTGGCCCATGAGATTCCCCCAAGCAGGTCTCTGAAGAGGGCAATGTTAGCCCTCCTGAAGTCCAGGACTGCAATCCTACTTATTGCTCAGCTTCTCCCTCATACAATACTTAACTCTACCATGTTGTAATCCCTTAAAGTCTCATCTCTTTACTCCCTGCTTCCAATTTTACCCAGCACATTGCCTTTTGTTAAGTTGAAGAGCACTGAGGTGGCTGTTCAAAGAAGCCCTGTGCCAGCTGCCCCAGTTAGACTGGTTCTCCAGCTAAGCACACTTTCAGTGCAACATCAGCAATCCCACCCACACTGAGCGCACTGTGGAGTCTGCCAGAGCCACCCAGCATGAGGGGCTAAGCATTGGGAGATGGCTGGTTTAGCAGCAATAGTATTAGCTATGAGCACACTGTGCAACTCCCGGCTGATGGCAGTGCTGGTTGCTCCAGTGGAACTCATGGTCCAACACAGCTGCCTCAAAAAAGTTGAAACCGAAGACTCTATGCTGGAAGCAATTCCCATTTGATGGCTTGAGCTATTCTGGGGGTGAACACACAAACTGAGAAACCAGTGAAGTTTCTCTTCAGATGTGGCATCCCCTGCATGCAACCAGGCATTCTGCCCTATCCAAATACCTCAGGGAGGGTGACACAAGGGGCTGTGCCATGGGAGATTCCCTCACAAACACCCTTTCCCCCTGTCCTTCTGTCATTCTTTGCAGCAGGACACCCAGAACCCACTCCTTGAGCCAGCACATTAAAGCCATACCCTGAATATTCCCCTGTGATGGCTCTATTCTCCCACCACACAGTGCCCACCCCTGTGGGTAGCTGGAAGTGGTGATGTCCAGTGGGATGGTGCAGATGCGGCTTTCAGTGGAGCTCTGCAGCCTGAAGGAGGAAGAGTACCCAAATCTGCTGACCTTTCAGCCCCCCTGCCCCCTGAACATTGGGGAGCATCCCCAGCCAGATGCACCCTTCACTCAGCAAGCTCCAAGCAAAAGGGGTAAAGGTGAGCAGTAGAGGGGTTAATGCATGGGCCTAATGTTGCTTTTATTAATTCATGTGGCACTTTGCAGGATGCTCCAGTAATCACCGGGGTACATGTGAAAGCCAGGAACGGGTGGCCAGGCTCCCTGCACCGTGCTCATGCTCACTTAACAGCTTGTCACACCCTCCTCACTCAAGTATTCAGTGCTAATGCATCTTTTAAAGTGCTTCATGAGCTATTAAAGTCGAGCGTGTCTCAAGTGCATGATAAATGGACTTTATGCCAGTGCCTTCCCCCCACTCCACCCAGTCCCTGCCACCAGTGTGATTAATCCATCTTCCCATCCCACTTTGCTGTGCTTTCCCAGTCCAAGTGCCTGGATGGTGGGGGCTGAGCCCTCTGGATTGGCTGGTGAATGGAGGCTACAACGGGGCATGGGAGTGATCTTGGAGGGGAAAGAGGCACACCGCTTGGATCTCAAATGGGGGGCAGATGCTCTCCAACTTCACCTGCAGCCTCTCAAGGCTGAGCATGGAGAGCTGCTGTTTCAAAGTCCCTGCTTAGATCATCACCTTGATGTTTCAGAGAGATGCTCGAAAGTGACACATGGTGCCTCTGGGAAACATATTGCAGACAGTCCTGAAGTGCCCCACCCCCAGCTTTTACACCCCATTTTCCCCACACTCTTTTTTATGTCCTGCAGTACAGGTCAGCCACTCTGTCTCCTGCACATGGGGAAAGCACTGCCCCTCTCTGTACATCCCGTTCACATACCTGTTGATGCACAGGTCTCAGCAGCTCAGATTTCCAGCTGGTGCCTTAGACATCTCGCTCTCAGATGCAGCCAGACAGGGGTAAAATGATAGACATAGAAGCAGGAAGGTTATGTTGCCAAATCTCTGAATCCTGCCGGATTACAGAGCAGAAGGTGACAGCTGTTGCAGGGTGGCTGCTCAGGTGTCCTACCTGGGCTCATGCTCTCTGCACCAGTATGCAATTGCCAGCAGTGAAATGTGTGGTCCTGACCAGTGTTGGTAGGGAGCAGAGTTTATTTCTCTGCCTAGACAACACATTTCAGCTATGTGTAAACCTGAAATACCTGGCATTTCTGTATTTTGTGCATCTCCCTGCACAACAGGTCTGGGCTGGTGTCCCCATAGCACAAAGAGAAGCATCACAGTGCATCCCAGAATGCTCTGGCAGCCTTGACACTGGGTTCTTCAAGGCTTCCAAGGCAGCAGTGCTGCAAGCACAACAGGAACCAAGCAGCATTGATTCTCTGCAGGAAGCATCTCACCACCACAAGCAGCACACACCCAGTACCCAAATGCTTCAAGCAGGTGCCCTGGGAAGGTGCTGGGATGCTCCTGCCACACCACCCACCAAGTTCCCTCCACATCCAGAAAATGGCTGTCCTCATGTGATGGAGATGTGCTGCCAGCTGCCACAAAGCCCATCTGCTTCGTGTCCATGATGGCAGCTTCTAGCTGGATAAATCCACCTAACTGGATTTAGGGCAGCTTAACTGTGCAGACTGGCTGGGTTCCTCAATCCAACAGAGCCCATGAATGCACAGGTGACTTTATTAGAATTAACCAGCAAAATTCCCTTCTATAATCCACTAAAAGCAACTGAAGACATGCTTATTGCCAGGGAAACCAGGGAATTTGGGAGATCACAGAATCACCAAGATTGGAAGAGATCTCAAAGATCATCAAGTCCAACCTGTCACCCAAGACCTCATGACTAACCCCTCATTCTGTCCCATTTTTGCAGTGCTGCCACAGCAGATGACCCCACAATCACAGAATCACAGAAAACATCTGGTTGGAAGCGACTTCAAAGATCATTCAGTCCAAATTTCAACCCATTTTGGGATCAATCCTAAACCATGTCCCTAAGCACCAGGTCCACATGCTGCTTAAACATCTCCAGAGACAGTGACTTGACCACTGCCCTGGGCAAACCACTCCAATGTTTGAGAACCCTTTCAGTGAGGAAACATTTCCTAACATACAGCCTGAACCTCCCCTAGCACAGCTTTAAACCATTTCCCCCAGTCCTGTAGCTTGACACCAAGGACCATCTGTGGTGAAGGCACATTATGCCCAGAATTATGCCCCAGATACTGAAACTTATCCCAGCGTCTGTGGACACATCCCCATCCTTTCCTGAGAGGAACAAAGATTAAGGTGTCAGCCAGGTGGCACAAACAACTACATGCTAATACTGAGTATGGGCATAATTCCAGCTTCACATTTTCTATAGGCTAAAGCTGGTTGTTTATGAGAGGGTCCATTGGTCAAATCCACCCCAACTTGTAAACAAGATGCCCTCTTTCTTTTTGCCCTCACTGCCAAGCTTGTTGCTTTTGTGCTTAATCCTTTGATGCTAAACTCCACAACCATTGCTAATAAGTCTTCTCACTCCCACATGCAAGCAAACTAGTGGCCTCTGCACGATGAGAAGCCAGCATTCAGGCAGGTCTGTCATGCCTCAGCCCTGAGAGTCTCCAGAGGAGGGACCCTTGCTGAAAGCCTGAGACGCTACAGCATTGTATTGCTAGCCCCGTCAGTCAGAATAAGAGCCCACTATGTCTTCAAGAGGATTGGACCCTCGAGAGTAAGACTGCCCAGATGATGGGGAAGGGACTAGTCGAGTCTGGCAGTCCGAATGTCTGTCTCAGCCTTAAAGCAGCAGACTGATGAGCACAACCGTGTGTACTGGCTTGCATAATGCAGGAGCAGTGCATAGCTGCATGCCTGCGTGACCCTGCCGTTGCAGCAGAGAAGAGGAGCCACCCCTTCTGCCACTCCATGTCCCAGGGAAAACCAGAGCACCATCCGTGCCTGTGCTCCAAAGCCAGGACCACTCTGAGGGGGTCCTGCCCACTCCTTTGAGCGGAGCAAAGGGGATGCAGCTGCTCTGCATAGCCGTGCCTCTTCCCTGGGGCCGTTCTTACCCGCCCTGAAGCCCCTTGCAGCAGCGCCAACCCCATCTAGGGACCAGGCCTACTGGCCTTGCCAGGCCAACCCCACAGGACCGCTCCTTGCTGTCTGGAGGGAGCCGCCTGAGTCCTGCGAAGGGAGCCTACTGGCTAGCCTACATTCTGCCTCCACTCCACTGCCATGGGAGGGAGAAGGTTGCCCCCACCGTCACTGTCTGGACCAGCGCAGAAGCCAGCCCCAGCAACAGCAGCCTGCTTCAGCCTAGCACCTAACCTCTCTACAAACAAAGGACACAATGTACATTCCACATGCTTTGCACTCTCTAACACTCAGTTCAAAGCACCCGCACCTAGCAGTGTAGCATTTCCAGTTCAAGCCTCTGAGACATTGTAATACCCTTTGCATATATAGTTAAGCAGCCGCCAACGTCCTGTCGACGCGCCTCCTGGTGGACAAGTGGCAGAATTGCACCCTTTGGTCTTTTAAGAGACATTATTCCTGTAAATATTCTAATTGGGTCCAAATTGTAAATACCAAACCACTTATGGGATGTATTTCACAATCGTGCACTAGAATCTGTGCGTAAAATAGTGATACATCTGTTATTAATAATTTTAATAATTAAAAAATTAATATTTTTTACTTAATATTTCATGTTAATAAATTAATAATCTCTTCATCACACCATCTTGCTCCAACCTCCCTTCTGGTAATTGTAGAGAGTGATGAGGTCTCCCCTCAGCCTTCTCTTCTCTAGACTGAACAGCCCCAATTCCCTCAGATGCTCCTCATAGGCCATGTGCTCCAGGCTCTTCATGAACCTCCTTGCCCTTCTCTGAACAAGCTCCAGACCTCAATAGCCTTCCTATAGTGAGGTGCCCAGAACTGAGCACAGAACTTGAGGTATGGCCTCACTAGTGCTGAAGGCAGGGGGATGATCCCCTCCCTGTTCCTGCTGGCCACAGTGTTTCTAATACAAGCCAGGATGCCATTGGTTTTCTTGGCCACCTGAGCACACTTCTGACTCATGTTTAGTTGACTTGGTACTTGGCCTTGTTAAACTTCATACAGTTAGCCTTGGTCCATCAGTCTAACCTGTCCAGGTCATGCGGCAAAGCCTCCATACCCTCTAGCAGATCAGCACAATCACACAGCTTGGTGTCATCTGCAAATTTACTGAGGATGCATTCGAACCCCCCATCCAGATAATTGATAAAGATATTAAAGAGGACAGGCCCCATTACTAAACCCTGGGGGACACCACTAGTGACTGGGTGCCAGCCAGACTGAACTCTATTCACCACCACCCTTTGGGCCTGGCCACCCAGTCAGTTTTTATTCCAATGCAGAGTGCACTTATCCAAGCCTTGTGCCACGAGTTTCTGAAGGAGAAAGCTGTGGGAGACAGTGTCAAAGGCTTTAGTACAGTGGGACTCAATTGCCCTTCATCCCTGAAAACTCCTGCTTCTGCCTAGATTTGTAATCCATATATGCAGTCCTCCAAGCATCAATGCCACAATGACTCTAATATGTAGCTCTCTAAAGCCATTACTAAGGTAAACCCTGAATTCTTCACTGCGCTGGAGGGGGATCAGCTATTCATGAGCACAGATGTGTAGTGGCAATGGGGATCAAGTCACCCCAAGGATATGAGAGCAGGATGAGGCATACTGTGTAGTCATGGGGTAGGGTGTTTGGGATGTCAGGCTCATTCCATCTGTTCATCCCTTCATGGCCAGGTTGCACAGTGTAGTATGCAGAAAAGGTGGGGTGAAGGGGCCTGGGCTGTAGTGGCACCTGGGACACACAGGGATGTGAACAGGGCTCGGGGCACCAGCTCGGGGAATGCAGTATATCCAGATGCCACAGTAGTGGGCATGAGGGGACGTGTGCCATAGAGAAAAGTGGCAACATCAAGAAATGTATCAGGCAAGTCCAGAGTGCACATGGCTTGCTCCAGGAGAGAGGATGAGGAGCAGCATTCTTATTTTTCAGGATCCCTCAAGGTGAGGGATGTGTAGACTCACCCTGCTGGCTGTGTCTCTGGGCATACACCACCACCACCACGGCGAGCACCATGCAGCAGGCTGATGGGACAGAGTTAGCCATCTGTGGAAGAAAACATAGGTAGGACTGATCAGGATTTGCCCTCAGGAGGCCTTGCACGTGGCATGCCAAGAGCTGGTCACTCCTGGGAAGCCAAATGGTGTGATGGGGCTGGAAGGAGACAGACATGAAGCACAAACTTCATGTCAGCCACAGGGAAACTTGCTGCAAAATGAAGCATTTTGCTGGCACGTTGTTTCATTATCCAACAGCCTCTGGCACTTTCCACCGGAGGTGCCAGCACAACGAGATGCCTGCATGTGATGACATGCCTTGCAGAACTGCTGTTACTTTCCTAATCTCATTTCCAACATTTCTCCTAAGAAAGTAAAACCCTGGGATGGGCTCTCCTTGGTGGTTGCAGCATCACCACAGAAGCAGACACTGCCTGCAGGTAGGTTGCAGATGTGTTTTGAAGAGATGGGAGCACACCCAGGAACTTCACAGCAGCACTTGGTGCTTAGGACATGCAAGATGCAAGCGTCTGCTGCTTGCTCCTCTAGTGTGGAGCCTTCAGCTAGCACTGAATGCTGTGCTGTCTGCCAGCCTGATGCAAGAGCAGCAGCATTTCTGGGCATGCCAGAGACAGCATAACACTCACTGGTGTTTTTGCAGTGACCCACAGGTGCAGCGTGCTGCCTCAGCCACCTGACATCAACACCCTGATGGGCTGCAGTCAGCTGCCATCTTTCTAGGCCAGGAAAGGGGCAGAGGCTGCTCCATCCTAATGATTCATGCCATGACCCAGGGGATGCTGACACACAGGGAGGTGTGCTAAGAAAGCAGGTGGGTAGAGATATCCTGATTTTTAGGGACAAACCAGAAACATCCTCCTTGCTCTAACGAGCCTCCCCAGCAATGAAGAAAAGGCAGAACAACAACCACAAGGATGCCCTGTACATGCCTGCCTGGTTCGGAGATGCCCAAGCTCTCCTTGTGCAGTGAGGGCTGGTAGTGGAGCCTGGAGCTGAGAGGGAGCTGTTTGGGACAGCAGTGGTGATGCAGGCCCACCCAGCAGGAGGTAAATAGCACCATGCCTCAAAAGCAAATTGCACCTTCAAAAGCATTTAAAGCTCTCTAATCTCCAGCACCATATATCAGTAATGCACAGAGGATTGCCTTTTAATCTAGAACACCAGTATGGACTCGTTAGCCAGGTGGCATACATTTAAACCCAAATAAAGGGGGAGCTTTACCGGCCTGAGGAAAAAACCAACAAAACTATTCCATTACTGAGCGTGGCTTTTGCAGAATCCCAGACAGCCTCGGGTTTGCTACAGGACACAAGCCTTTGCAGGACTGGAAGGGAAGGCAAGAGCTGATGGGAGGTTATCACTGGCAGATTTTTGGGTGCAGCTGGATCAGCATGGCCTCAAATGACTCTCAGAGGCAGGAATGTTGGGGCAGACAAGGAATCTGAAAGGAGGGATCCTGAAGATGGGGAGAGAAGGGGACCCACAGCCTTGATACTGAATTGCCAGTGCTGAGGTTTGGCCAGGAATGCTGGCAGTGAAAGGCATCCCTATGACCCTGTGGCTGCATAGTGTGGACAGACCAGCCCCAGACCCTGCTCCCAGCCCAGTCCCAGCCCTCCTGAATCACCTTGAGCAAATCACTGTCATGGCCTCCCCTGTGCCTCAGTTTCCTTGCCTGTAAAACAGAGATAAGGTGACCTCCCTCTGAAAGCTCTGAGGGAGGAACTCTAAGTGCTAATTACACTATCTTTCTTCCTTCTATCTATCTTGCTTCTCTCCTGCTCCTCTTTTTCCATGTGCCTGCTCTCCATTTTGCCTCAGTATCACAGTATCACAGTATCACTTAGGTTGGAAAGGACCTCGGGGATCATCGAGTCCAACCTATCAACACAGACCCCATGACTAGACCATGGCACCAAGTGCCACGTCCAATCTCCCCTTGAACGCCTCCAGGGTCGATGACTCCACCACCTCCCTGGGCAACCCGTTCCAATGCCAAATGACTCGCTCGGTGAAGAACTTCCTCCTCACCTCGAGTCTGAACCTCCCCTGGCGCAGCTTGAGACTGTGTCCCCTTGTTCTGGTGCTGGTTGCCTGGGAGAAGAGGCCAACCCCCTCCTGGCTACAACCACCCTTCAGGTAGTTGTAGAGGGCAATGAGGTCACCCCTGAGCCTCCTCTTCTCCAGGCTAAACAATCCCAGCTCCATCAGCCTCTCCTCATAGGGCTTGTGTTCAAGGCCTCTCCCCAGCCTTGTTGCCCTTCTCTGGACACGCTCAAGTGTTTCGATGTCCTTCTTAAACTGAGGGGCCCAGAACTGGACACAGTACTCAAGGTGCGGCCTAACCAAAGCAGAGTACAGGGGCACTATGACCTCCCTGCTCCTGCTGGCCACACTATTCCTAATGCAGGCCAGGATGCCATTGGCCCTCCTGGCCACCTGGGCACACTGCTGGCTCATATTCAGGTGGCTGTCGATCAGCACACCCAGGTCCCTCTCTGTTTGGGAGTTCTCCAGCCACTCTGACCCCAGCCTATAGCTCTGCATGGGATTGCTGTAGCCAAAGTGCAGCACTCGGCACTTGGACTTGTTGAATGACATCCCATTGGACTCTGCCCATCTGTCCAGTCGGTCAAGGTCCCTCTGCAGAGCCTTTCTACCCTCTAACTGACTAACATCTGCCCCTAACTTTGTGTCATCTGCAAACTTGCTGATGACTGACTCTACCCCTTCATCCAGATCATCAATGAATATGTTGAAGAGGACAGGGCCCAGCACTGATCCCTGGGGGACACCACTGGCGACTGGCCTCCAGCTGGATGTGGCACCGTTCACTACCACTCTCTGGGCCCGGCCCTCCAGCCAGTTCCTAACCTAGCACAGAGTGTAATGGTCCAATCCACGGGCTGACAGCTTAGTCAGCAGTTTGCTGTGGGGGACGGTGTCAAAGGCCTTGCTGAAGTCCAGGTAGACCACATCCACAGGCCTCCCCACATCCACCAGGCGGGTCACCTGATCATAGAAAGAGATCAGGTTGGAGAGGCAGGATCTGCCCTTCCTGAATCCATGTTGGCTGGACCTGAGCCCTTGGCCATCCTTCAGGTGCGCAGTTATTGCTGCCAGGATAATCTGCTCCATCACTTTCCCTGGCACTGAGGTCAGGCTGACCGGCCTGTAGTTTCCAGGTTCCTCCATCCGACCCTTCTTGTGGATGGGGACCACGTTGGACAGTTTCCAGTCATCTGGGACCTCACTGGTGAGCCAGGACTGGAGGAAAATGATGGAGAGCGGCTTGGCCAGCTCATCTGCCAGCTCTCTCAGCACCCTAGGATGGATCCCATCTGGTCCCATGGACTTGTGAATATCCAAGTGGCTCAGCAGGTCCCGAACTAACTCCTCATGGATTTCCAGGGCATTACACTGCTCCCCGACCCCATCGCCCAGCTCCGGAGGCCACTCCTCCTGAACTCCTGCCTTGCTGTTAGAAATTGAGGCAGAGAAGGTGTTCAGGACCTCAGCTTTCTCCTCATCCTCAGTCACCGTGTTCCCCTCCAGGTCCACTAGGGAGTGCAGGTTCTTCCTGCCCCTCTTCTTATTGTTAATATATTTATAAAAATGCTTTTTATTGTCTTTGACAGAGGTGGCCAGCTTCAGTTCCAGCTGGGCCTTAGCCTCCCTAATTTTATTCCTACATAATCTAACAGCTTCCTTGAACATACCTCGAGAAGCCTTCCCCTCCTTCCAAAGGTGATACAGCCTCCTCTTCCCCCTTAAATCCTCCAGGAGCTGCTTGCTCATCCAGGCTGGTCGCCTTCCCCGCCCGCTTGCCTTCCAGCACGTGCGAACCGCCAATTCCTGTGCCTTCAAGAGCTCCTGTTTGAGGTAGGTCCAACCCTCCTGAACCCCTTGGTTCATGAAGGCTGGTACCCAGGGGACTTTACAAACAAGTTTCTTAAATAGGCTGAAGTTCGCCCTTCGGAAGTCCAAGGTGAAGGTTCTGTTGGTGCTCCTCCCTATCTCCCTGCATATTGAAAACTTCACTATCTCGTGATCACTACACCCTAGGCAGCCTCCCATGATCACATCTCCCACCAGCCCTTCCCTATTGGAGAACAGTAGGTCAAGCAGAGCCTGTCCCCTGGTAGGCTCGCTTAACAGCTGTGTCAGGAAGCAGTCCTCCATTCGCTCCAGGAATCTTCTGGACTGCCTCCTCCCTGCTGAATTAAGTTCCCAGCAGATATCTGGGAGGTTGAAGTCACCAACAAGGACAAGATCTGATGATCTTGAGACAGCCTCCAGTTGCTTGTAGAACAACTCATCAGCCACCTCATCCTGGTTGGGTGGTCTGTAACAGATTCCAATCAGGATGTCAGACTTGTTAGGTTGTCCTCTGATTTTGACTCACAGGCTCTCAACTACCTCATCTTCCACCTCAAGTTGTGTGGCAGAGATTGACTCTCTAATATACAGAGCCACCCCTCCTCCTCTTCTCCCTCACCTGTCTCTCCTGAAGAGCCTGTAACCCCCTATTGTAGCACTCCAATCATGGGTGCTGTCCCACCAAGTTTCTGAGATGGCGACTACATCATAGTCGCCCTGATGGATTAGGACCTCCAACTCCTCTTGCTTGTTGCCCAGGCTGCGTGCATTGGTGTACACGCATCGCAGCTGGGTTCCTGACTTCTCAACTGACCCTACCTTGCGCCCTACTCTTACCTCTGCAGAGGGACCGATTGCCTCACCCACCCCCTTCAGACCTAGTTGAAAGCCCTCCTAATGAGCCCTGCCAACTCCAGTGCCAGGACTCTCTTACCCCTTCTAGATAGATGCACCCCATCAGGACCCAGCAGGTCAGGTGCGGTGAAAGTTGCCCCATGGTCATAGAACCCAAAGTTCTGCCTCTGGCACCATCCCCTGAGCCAATTGTTGATGATATGGGTTCTCCCATTCCTCTCAGTGTACACCCCTGACACTGAGGGAACTGAGCAGAACACCACTTGAGCTCCTGCCCCATCAATCAATTGTCCAAGGGCCCTGAACTCCTTCTTAATTGCCCTGGTGCCCTTCCTGTCAATCTTATCACTCCCAGCCTGTATTACCATCAGAGGGTAATAGTCAGTGGGCTGGATTAATTTAGGGATTCTCTTCGCAATGTCCCTAACCCCTGCCCCTGGTAGGGAGCAGACCTCCCTGTGGGATGGGTCGGGACGGCATATGGGTCCCTCAGTACCCCCCAGGAGAGAGTCCCCTACAACTATACCCTTCTCCTTTTCTTTGTGGAGCTGGTTGTTATAGCTGATGGGGACCGCTTGGGCTTAGGCTTCCCCCCAGAGCTGGTCGTTACAGCTGGTGGGGTCCGCTTGGCCTTAGGCTCCCCTCTGGATGGCTGCTCCTCAGCCTCAGCCCTCTCTTCCTTACTGCCCTCAGTCTGCAGGGCCTCATACTTATTATGCAAGGGCAGCGGAGAAGGAGGAGAGGGTTGGGGTGGATTTCTCTTGCCACCCCTGGCAGGGACCTGTATCCATCCCTCTCCACCTCCAGGAACCCTTCCCTCAGCAGGGGAGATCTGCAGAGCCTTCTCCCACAAGTCTAACTCCCTTTCACTTTCCCTTATGGTCCTTAGCCTAGCTACCTCCTCCTTCAGCTCGGCCACTTCATCCTTCAGCTCTGCCGCCATACTGAGGAGAAAATTCACCTGCTCACACCGGACACAGGTGTCCTCTCCCTCCCCCTCTATTCCAAGTGCCAGGCTGAAGCGCTCTCTGCAGCTGACAGCCTGGACTCCAGCATGTTGGTAAAACAGCTCTGTCTGGGCAGATGCTGCTTTTTTACCCCTCGTCCAAGTGACGACCATGATGCAACGTTTAAGGTTTGGGTTTTCTGTTTGGGATTTTTTTTTTTGGTTTTTTTTTGTCCCCCAGCGGATAGGTTAGCTACTGAACCACGATGGCGCCGCGCACACAGCCCGGGCAGCTTTTAAAACTGCCGCGGCTGATGTCAGGCTCCCGTGACCCGTGCAGGCTCTCGTGAGCACGATCCTGCCGGCTCCTCCCCCTACCAGCAGTCCTCCCGACCCGCGAAGCCCCGAAAGGAAAGCAAAAGAAAAACCCCGAGAAACTCACAGCTTAAGTGGAGCGGTTCCGGACGAGCGGTCCCGATCAGCTACCGAGCCAAAATGGCCTCCTCCATGTGTTCCCACTATGCCAACAGCAGAGCTTCCCTGGTGCTACCCAGCTGTGCACTAGCTGTGATCACAAGTGGCAGCTCAGCTAATGGGTGATGGCCAGGACCTGAGGCAGGCTGCAATGCCACATCCCATGGCAGTGTGGTACATAGGATCCCAAGCAGCTTGTGAGCTGCAGGCAAACAAGAAGCCAACTCTCCCTACCAATGAATGCTCCTTTCTTAGAGCCCTAGAAGCTGATGGATGGTACCAGGAATTGAAACAAGCAAGGAAATGCACCAGGACAGGAGTTCTGCCTTGCGTCACAGTCCTGGTAACCCCCAGAAAGGGCAGCCATCCCATCTCTGAGGACAATGGTAATGACAGGAGGCAGGAGAGGAGCCCCTTTGATACCCTGCATTTTGAAGTGTGGAATCTACTTGCTGCAGCTTTCAGTTTGACTCATGACTGTGCAACCATCATGCTCTGTGTCTCGGTCCTGCCAGAGAGCAAAGCCGCCTATCCTCCACTGCTGCTCATCTTACTGGTGGTTAAAACAATTGCTGCTGCTCCTTCTCACATCCCTGGCAGCCTCACTCAGGACCAGCCCAGAGTGGAGACAGGCACCTCAATGGCATGGCAAAGGATGGCTCTTGTCACAGAACTGACAGTCTCAAGGGTGATGCTCTTTGCTGCAGGCTGAAAAAGAGTGAGTGGAGGGTCCCAGACAAGTTTCCTGGGGTCTCTATGGCATGGCCAGATCACAGGCAGGGGCTCCCAGTGGTGGTACAGAGATTTCACTGCTCAGCTTCTTTCACAGTACACAGCCTCATTTCTTCTCTAAGGTGAGCCCTGCCATCAGACAGTAGACAGAGCCCAAACTATTTTATTGTGAAAATCCAGCCAGAAACCCAATTTTTTCTCACTTGAATTAGTTTACCATGCTGTATTTGCTTTGTTTGCCTGTTTTGCCCAAAGCTATGTTGATTTAGCTTTTTTTTTTTTAAGCACATAACAAAACCTTGCAATTTCTGCAGATGCTTCTCATGCAAATTTCCAGTTGCTGTATTTGTTCATTTAATGGTTTCTCTATCAATAGCCAGCACCCCAGCACACAGGCACATGGGCCACTGAGCAGCAGCTCACCAGGCATGCAGCTCCCTCTGGACTGTGTCCTTGCTTCTGCAGGGATCAGCTGAAAGGTGATGGTGAGGACCCATATTCATTACACAGAAAACCCAGCAGTAGGAAACCAAATCTTCTGTGGAAAAAGAGGTTGTAGACTATTCACTTTCCCCCTTTTAGCGAATCATTTCCTGATGGTGCAGAGGAACAAGAAGCCTGGGCAGGAGCAGAAGGAGGCAAAGGGGCACTCAAGATGTGGTAGCATGGCAGGTCTGCAGCTGGAGCCACCTCTATTAAACCCTCTCACTGTCCCCAGCTTCTTGTTTTGAGAGAGTTTCTAGTTGATCCTCCACACCAAAGGTAATGAGGACATCAGTTGTGGTCCCTCAGCAGGAGACAATTAAACATAGATATGAATATGGTCCCCTCCATCAGCTTTCAGTCTAAACCTAAAGCATTTCTAGTCATTCTTTACCTGAGCCAGGTCAGGCTATGAAGTGGGTTGTGGCCAGACCTGCATGAAGACAAGCCTAGGAGCTGTCCCTGCAACAGAATTGAAGGGGCACAGTGATGTGACATCAACTGTTGTGGTGTTATGAGTTGAGGACGCCCCCAAAGTGGGCGGTAAGAGTCCAGGCAAAAATGTAGGATGCCACTATCTGCTGAACAGTCCCAGTGTCCTCTTCCAAGCATGAAGAGGGATGAGTCCTTTCCAGCTCTCCCTTAAAAGGATCTCAAATCTTTGGAGATGCTTACTGGTAATGGGGTACCAAGTGATAGCTGGAAATGGCAGTTCCAGGGCAGGGCTACTCCTAGCTATTGAGGTACTTGGACTGCATCCCAGCCTCCCCTGCAATTCTCACCTCCCACAGCCCCCTCACAGCAAGGACGAATAAGTAAGGCCTCATTCTGGGAGTAAGTGGCTACTACCAGGAAAAAAAAACCAAAAGGGTGTGTGTGTGTGTGTGTGTATGTGAAGAAATGGTGTTTCAAAACCTAGTGTTTTCATAACAAAGACTTCTGTTGAGCATTTCTCCACCAGGTACTGTTACAGGGCCTGGATTAGAGGTGGTGACTTGCAGGAGAAAAGACCTCTGTGAAGATGTTTCATCCCCAGACAGCTGCCAGGCCGCCACACCAGGCTGACGAGAGGCTTCCAAAGGAGCTTTGAAGAGCAGGTGCCAACAGCAGACACTGTGATGTGCCTGTACTGCAGTCAGCCATGGTACAACCTTTGATGCAGTGCCATGGTTTGCTTGCACTGCAGACACCAACTATAGATGCTACAGGACACCTGTACTGCAGACACCTACTGCAAAATCTCTGGTATGTCTGTCCTGCAGATACTGAGTATTAGCCTTAAAGTACTCTCAGGTGCAGATGTGGCAGATACCTCACCCCTGGAAACCTTCCAGGTCAGGTTGGACAGGGTTCTGAGCAAACTGTTCTAATGGAAGATATCCAAGCTCACTGTGAAGGAGGTTCAACGGTATGATCTACAAGGGTCCTTCCCACCCAAAACATTTGATAATTCTTTGAACACCCTTAGCAAAGCTGCCCTTGATTGCTCAGCCCAGTCCTTTGTTATCAGAGACCCTGCCACAGCTTTCCCTGGCCCCAGTGACCTGTGGTTCCTCCAATTAGACGTCAATCCTCCTGGAGGGCAGCACATGCTGCCGTGATTAGCAGTGAAGCACCACAATAAGCAGGACCATCTTCAGCCACTATTCCTGCAGTAATTGCACCACTCCTGGCAGCACTGTGGACAGAAGGTCAGCCTTAAGGGCAAAACTTGTACTCCTGAAAGTATTCAGTGCTATCTCCTCTGCCACCCTGGCAGGAAAGTGTGATAAAGGAGGGGGTAAAATAGTGTTGTTTTATGTCATAGACATGTAACAACCATAGCCTTATAATGCCCCATCAACACTTAACTCCATTTTGCTGCTTAAGAGGAAAGAAAAGAGGGTCTTCATCATTTCCTTAATACGCGCTACCAGAAAGTCTTACCTGCAGAGTCAGAGCCCCTGCTGCTCAAAAAGCCTTCTTAAATCTAATTTAAATCCCCACTGTCAACAGGGTGATTAGCACTTACTTCCTGGACCATGAGCACCATGGGGATGACCAGGGCAAGCCGAAAATAATTTGCTTATGGCTCTCACGGATTGCAAGCTTCTTCCCTCTACCTCCTGCCTTTCCAGTAATGAAGCAGAGATGCCGAGTGAGAGGATGTCCTGGAGGAAGCAGATCCCCACCGCACAACCCTTCTGTCACTGTGCTCCTGCTAGCCTGGGGAGCAACAGTGGACTCGCAGGTGTCTGTGTGTACCTTCCTACACTTGTAATCCAGGAGTGATGGACAGAAAGTGGATGCATGGCTTTCAAAACACTTCCCAGCTGCTTTGTTTTGTGATGCACCCTTGAGTGCATCTGTAGGCTTCAAATGCCTGTGCTGAATCTTGGAGTTGTTCCATCTTACCTGGGTATCATTTGTAGGATATTTCAGTAAGAAAGGTGGTTAGGACGGTTTGGGAAGGAACAAGTCTACATTCATCTATAAGAAGGGCCACAAGGAGGATCCAAGGAACTATAGACCTGTCAGTCTGACCTCATTGCCAAGGAAAGCCATGGAGCAGCAGATCATCTTGACACCGTTATGCAGTTTGTGTAGGGCAGCCAGGTGATCAAGCTCGATCATCATGGGTTCATAAAGACAAGTCCAGTTTGGTCTCCTTCTATGACAAAGTGACCTGCTTAGAGGATGGGGAGAAGGCTGTGGATGTTGTTTACCTGGGCTTTAGTAAGGCATGTGACACTGTCTCTCCTCCTGGAGATACTGGCTGCTCATGGCTTGGATGGATGGACAATTTGCAGATGACACTAAACTAGGAGGCAGAGCTGGTCTTCTTTAGTTGTAGGAAGATTCTACAGAGGGACCTGGAGAAGCTGGATTGATGATCCAAGGTCAGCTGTATGAGATTCAGCAAAGACAAGTGCTGGGTCCTGCACTTGTCTCATAACAAACCCCATGCAATGCCACAGGCCTGGGGCAGAGAGTCTGAAAAACTGCCCAGTAGAGAAAGACCTGGGGGTGTTGATCTACAGCTGGCTGAACGTGAGTCAACAGTGTGCTCAGGTGACCAATAAGGGCCAACAGCATTCTAGCGTGTATCAGGAATAGCATGGTCAGCATCACCAGGGAAGTGACTGTCACCCTGTACTTGTCACTGGTGAGGCCACACCTGGAGTACTGAGTTCAGTTTTGGGGCCCTCACTACAAGAAATAAATTGAGGTGCTGGAGCACCTCCAGGAAGGACAATGAAGCTGGTAAAGGGTCTGGAGAACATAGCTTCTGAAGAGCTGCTGAAGAATCCAGAGTTGAAGGAGAGAAAGCTGAGGGGAGTCCTTATTGCTCTCTACAACTACCTTAAAAGAAACTGTAGTGTGGTGGGTGTTGGCCTCTTCTCCCTAGTAACAAGTGGTAGAACAAGAGGAAGTGGACTCAAGTTGCACCAGGGAAGGTTCAGACTGGATATAAGAAGACACTTCTTCACTGAAGGCCCTGACATCCCCAGAAGCATGGTGCTCATCTTGCAGCCTCAGAGGCTGAGAGGTTTCTGTTCCAGGAACAAGGGATGGAACATCTCCCCCATGAAGAAAGGCTGAGAGTGTTGGGGTTGTTCAGTCTGGAGAAAGAAAGGCTGCAGGGAGATCATATTGTGGCCTTTCATCCTTAAAGGGGACTTATAAGAACCGTGGGGGACAATCATTTTGCAGGGCTTGCTGTGATAGGACAAGAAGAAAAGGTTTTAAACTAAAAGATTATATATAAGGAAGGCATTTTCCACAATGAGAGTAACGAGACATCGGAACATTGAAGGTGAGGTTGGATGGCACTCTGAGTTAGAGAAAGATAACCTTGCACACACCAGGAGAGGTTGGACCAGATGACCTTTAAAGGTTCTCTTCCAACACAAACCATTATTTGGTTCTGTAATGCATCAGGATACTGCTGCCCATCTCTGCCCCTGATAGGGCAAGGGACACAAACAGCTGGTGCTATGCTCTGCCTCCTCTGTGGCCTGAGAACAGGCATGGAGCTATCCCAGCAGCATGGCTCCCTGCCAGCCGCATCCTACCTCCGTGAGCAATGTCAGGAGAGCATTGCTGGGACAGGTACACTGCTGGGAATCTCTCCAGCAACCCTGCCTACTGACAGCCCTTGGTGCCATTGCTGCCACACAGGTAGTTGTCTCCCACCGCCCATCTCCTTTTTCCCTCTTGGAGCCCTTAAGGGGGATGTTTCTTAAAACTCATACCTGTCCTCCTAACTATCATCACATTAACCAGCCTTTCTGCAAGCAGAGGGCAGCAGTCCAAGCCCAGCCATCTGCTCCAGTGGTGATAAAAGCAACACAAAGCACAGCATACTAATAAGCATTGTGCATCTTCAAAATAAGTGCCAGAAGAAAGCACAGCAGGGCAAGAGGAGGCCTGAATCCCCATGGCAAAGGTTGTGAAGGAAGATTGCCCGAGGTCTATTCCCAAGGGGCACCAGTGCTTCCTAAGCAGGAAGCTCAAGCTCAGCTGCCACACCTGCACCCTACATCCATGCCTGGACAGCCTCCAAGATGGAGGAATCTCAGACCGACAAGGGGAAACAGCATTTTCCCTCTCTTTTTACTCAGCTTTCCACTGCCCTGAGCAGTTTTTAGCTCCTTGCAGAGAGAGACTGCAGGAAACAACTTCTATCAAAGAAGTGCCAAAGACAGTAATATTTTTCTGGAACCACCTTTCAAGTGGAGTCTTGGGCTGAATTTTTTTTCCCCAGATCATGGCACCATGTCAGGGACAGACAGAGGAGATCAGAGATGGGATGGAGATAGGAGATGGGAGATATTTGTGGACCAGGCATGCCCTGGGGTTCCTCCCTGGAAGCCACAGAAGTCACACTTTTGGGGGCAGATCCAGCTCACACCAGCTCTCCAGACTGTGATTACTGTAGGAAGGAACTCTTAGTGTCACAATGAATTTTGACATGTCAGCTCCCAGCCTCCACTCATGTATTGTATTAATGACAGGGAACAAACCCCTAAACAACACATAAAAGCAAAACCAGATTCCCATACACAGAGCAAAGTGCCCCAAATATTTCAGGAAGGTCTTGCTGCCTCATGCCAGGTTCAGTTTGTGATTTTCTGGCAAATGTTTGCAACATTTCTTATTTTTGTCTGCAGGGCTGTGCTGCCCTTCAAATCTCTTAGGATTTTCTTCACAATCCTGCTTTTTGCCTTGAGGAGGGTTTGTGGCCAGGCTGCTTTACAAACTCCCCAATGCCACTTAAGATGCAAACCTCTGAGGCAGAAAAGCTTCCTAGTGTTAAAATACAGACTGTGCCAGTCATACTCCATCCTGAGCAAAACAGAGAGGAAAGGGAGGACAGACAGAGCCTGTTCTCCATAATTCCTCCATTTGCTGGATGCCTGTGGCACAGGGCAGCATAGTGGTTCCTAGCCTTTCCAATACTCAGGAGCTCTGTAGGTGCTGGTGGGGATTTAATATCCTCCCCAATGGCACCTGGGAGCAGAGAGACAGAGGAGTATGTTTTGAAGTATGAAGGACGCACCTCTTAGTCAAAACTTGCTCCTCTGGAGATCTATTTTCTGCCACACTTAGGTGGGCTAGACAACTGTGTAGGCATGGGGACTGATGCTGCTGGTGCTGCCAAGAGAAGTGAAGGGCACTGTGCTGTGGCAGAAGTAGAGGGGCAAGTGGGACACAGCCACCAGGTGCTTCCCCAACCCAACCACTCACACCCACAACCCCCTTCCCACCAGCACAGGCAGGGCCACACTGGCTTAGCCCCAGAAAACCAAACCTCTTAGTGGTGATGTCCCCAGTCCAAAGCACCAAATACAGCTGAGGACTGAGGCTGCAGCATCCCTGCTCAGAAAGCAAGGTAGGTTTTTTGCCAGCACATCAAGATCATGCTGGAGGAGGATGAAAGCCTGAAGTCCATTTTGCAGGGGCTCAGGGACATGAGTGGAATTGGAGCAAGGAATGTTGGAAGAAACCTTGGCAGCTCATCTTGTTGTAGGAGGGAATGACACTTGCTTAGCAGCTGGAAGCATCAGGGAGGGAGAATCTAGCTACACAGAGCTTGCTGTTGCTTGTGTATTTGTTTATGGTTTTTTAAATGCTTGGCATGGAGGACACCACACCAGTGACTCTGATGCCATCTCCCCAGAGATGCCTCAGGATTTGTTCTGCCTTGCTTCATCTCTCCCCCATGCTTGCAGAATAAGCTGGCAGGAGGATGGAGTGGTCAGGGTCTAGGCAACTTCCAGGGCCCATGGATGACAATGAATGCTGTTGGAAGCAGGAAAGGGCTCAGGATGCATGCTCCCCACTAGCCTCTGCCTGCTGTCCTTCTCTATCTAGATCCCACAGGAGATGCTGATCTCCCTCTCTCTCTGCAAACCATCTACCTGACCCTGAAGCTCCCTCCATTCCTTGTCATGAAAGTCTGCTTCCCATGACAACAGACCACAGAGAACAGCATGGGGTACACACCAGGATGGTCCAAAGACCCAGCTACCCCAGCCCTGCCCTCTCACACACCACCCCACAGGGTGCAGAGCTCTGGTCCTCTGAACCTTCACCACATGGGATGCCCGACAGGAGGAGTGCTGCTGTGGGTGGGTGAGTGGGACAAAAGCATCTCTATCACTGGCTTACATGCTTGCCAAGATGTTTTGCACATATCTACTAATAAAATGCATACAATTGCACTTCATCCACTCCTGGTCCGGCCCCACTGCATCCTCTCTGTGAGTCCTGAAGCCCCTCAGCACACTGGCCCAACCCACCTCCACAGTCCTGGACTGCCCTCCAGCTGACCAGCAGGTCCTGCAGGAGAGATTATCACAGTGGGTTATGCCTGACAGCCTCACGCTCGTGAGTTTGTGTGAGCACTACTCATGCCTCCAGCATGGGAAAGAAGCAGGAGGGATACTCCTGACACTCACATGACCTCAATCTCATGATGAACCCTGACACATGCTGGCAGCTATCTTGGTGTAACTGCCATCTTGGTTTGCTTCAGGACCCCACACTGGCATTGCTTGCAAGGAGCTGGAAGCTGGCAGAGAACATGAAGCAAGCTCAATGGACCACCGGGGGCACCTCTAAAACCCCCTGGGGACCCTTGCCCTCCCCAGGGTCCTGCCCCAGCCCTGCAGATGTGTTTGTGGAAAACAAGATGAGGAAGAGGATGGAAGAACAGAGTCCATCCACAGCAGCTCTGCTGAAGTAAAAGTCAGAAAAGTCTCTCACTCTAAACTACAGGAAAATTTAATTAGCAAGGACAAAACACCATCTGTTTGTGTGGACTGTGACCTCCCACTGCCCCCGGGCTTTAGCAGCTCTTAAATTAGCATGTTTGTTAGGAGGTATTAGCTGAGTGACATCAGGGAAGCAGTTCCCCTGTGGCTTCATGGGGACAGAGTGGCTGTACGCTGAAATGTGCGCTGGGCAGCACGGTGGGCTCAGCAATGATGGAGGAAACAAAACACCCCTTTGGAAATGAGGATCCCCCCTGAGCACAGCTCTTGCTAGCATCAGTGAGCTCTGGCAAGCCCAGCATTGCTGCATCCTGCTACTGGCAGGTGAACTGTGGCCCAAGAATGCATTTGGGTCTCAGCTGCTTTCCAAAAAATAAAGAGCCAAGAAGATGTACACGCACAGGAAGATTTTGCTATGCAAAGCCAGCAGAATTAAATGAATGCTCAATGCAGGAGAAATTGGATTAAAATGCAATTTGCTTCCAGCTCTGTAGGGAGGGAAGAGGCACACATTGGTACCAAGCCCTGGAACAGATTTAGTGATGTCAACCTATGCATACCCTTTCTTTCATAGAATCACAGAATTTTTTAGGTTAGAAAAGACCTTTAGGATCATTGAGTCCAACCATTAACCAGCAATAATAAATCAACCGCTAAACCATGCTGAATCATGTCTTTCTTGTGGTTTGTGGGGCACAGTATCCAAGGTGGATACCATCAACTTCCTACCTACCAACACTGGATGTAGCAAGGAGAAAACAGTCTGAAGCCAATATGGCTACGTAGGAGAGAAACACTTCAGCTAGGAGAAGTCTCATTTTGCAAAATCCCAGCAGCTTTGTTTTCTATCACCTGTGTTTTGCTCTGTGACCTCTGTTCTGCTCTCAAGTCCCATGGCTATGCAGAGGTGGCTAGAGGTGAGTCGTTGCTGCCAGAATTGCTCCTCCAAGGCATTTTTTCCCAGCAATAAACTGTCAAAAACAAGTGCTAAACATGAAAGCCAGTGGTCTCTGTGACTTGTCATGAAGACTCACATTCAAGCAGATTGGGCCCAGGCTTAAATTCATCCTAGGGTACATCACACTGCTGCTCATCACCCTGCTCCACCAGCCAGGCTCCTGCTGGACTCTCTAGCATCTCTTTTCCTTCCAGGCCACAGAACCACTGGCTATTTCCCATCCCTGTGCCCTTGACAGATGAACTCCTCTCCAGCTCTGCACCACATTCATACACCTTAAAACTAACAAGGGGGTTTGTCCCTGTGCTCAAGACAAGAGGCAGAATCGGGTCTCATCCTGTTTATCTGCCGCTCCCTGAGTTCTCCTTCCCTCCAAAGATCACTCTGTCTATTCTGCCTCCAAAATCATGCTACATCCTTGCTCTTTCTCACCTCTGCAGACAAAACAGCTGGTACAAGTAAAGCAGTCCTTGCAACGCCCAACTTAGCTTGGAAGTCCCTTTGCGCAACTGCACCCCAGTCACCTCCATCCCAGGAGGCTGATTCTCTTCAAACTGCCTGCCTGGGGCTTGCCACGCATCCTTCCCCTCTTCAAGAGCCAGGTAGCAGGCAAGGACTCAGCTGCCATCCCCTGCCTAGCTGGCTGTCTTCCACCATGCATGAATGGGCAGGTGCAGGCCATGCGTGTGCACTTCATCTCAAGAACATTTCCAGCACCAAAGCAAGAAAAAGCAGAAGATGAGAGCACCTGTGGGGTCCTCAGCAGCTTCCAGCCCCCTCTCAATATCTGGCTGAACTCCATCTAGTGGGGCAAGACTCAGTTTAAGGGAAGGTTTGTTTGGTTTTTTTTTTAATTAGAAAATACTAATCAGTGCTTAAAAACAAAATAATTTTTGGAAGTGTCAACCAGCTGGGGCTGTGAAAGCTGGGGTATTTTGGCTCCTGACCAAGTGCTTTGGTAGAAAAGTTCCTTGGAAGACGCCATAGAAAACATTTAATTTCTCCCAAGGCTGGCATATGGGGCTCTTCACTCGTGCGTGTTGCACAGGAATATTCACGTGCGCTGGCCTCCTACTACAGGATGACGAGGGTTTGCTGGTGCAGCATGCAAGAGAGGCTCCTCCTTCCCTTCTCTTCTCTTTTATTTTGTTGTTTGGCTTTTTTTTTCTTTTTCTTTCTTCTTCTTCTTCCCCTTTGGAAGGGAAAAGCACTCTATTTCACTTTCAATCCCCAAATATTCATCAACAGCAGAACAAAGGAGAAACTGAGCCAGAGTCAGGTCCACTTGTACTCATCAGCTTTCTGTGCTTACCACAGGATGAAACTGCAGATGAGCAGCAGACATGGGGAAAAACATTCCCGGCTCTGTTTTTGCTCCTTTTGGGTGGCCTGAACCCATTGTGATGGTGCCTGGATGGAAAGCAGGAGCCCGACTTACAGCTCCCTGGCATGGCCAGAGAACAGAATAGAATAGAAGGTTTCAGTTCAAATCCCAGCTCACCATCCCAGGGATATGGAGATGGCTCATCCTAGATCTCCCACCAGACAAATCCTTCTGCAAAACTCAGGGAGGATGGAACTACTCCACTGCAGAGTTGAGGCTGTCTTAGTGAGGGCATGACTGCCACAGCTCGTTTGTCTCCCATCAATGCTGCTAGGTCCTTCCCATTCACCCTTAGCTTTTAAAGCTCAAGCAGCTTTTAGGCTGAGGGCTTTTCTGTAATAAGCCATAGAGGTCTTTTGGAAAGAGTCAAGTGTGCACCAAACATCTTCTAGACCTCTCACAGGGATGCTCACTGCTGGCAAATGCTCCCTTCCTTCCCTTGAGCTCCCACCTCTGAAGTCCTCCATCTCCTGCCCTGATTAAGCTGCTATACGTTCTTTACCCTTTCCAAAAGGGTTTGTGATCCCTTTCTCCTCCTCTGGCTGACCACCTCATTCCTATTGAGCCGCTCTTTGCAGCTCCAGCACATCCTAGCACAGCATTTAACAGCCCTCACTGAAGTAGATCCTGCTCAGCCACAAAAAAGCTTCCTCTTGACAGATGAAAACTCAGAACACTAAGAAAGTCTGAGCAAGGAGAGGGGTTAAGAAGAGAAACTACTTGGCTTCAGTATTTGTACCTGAAGTGAAGCCAAAGGAAGCTTGGGGTAGGGCATGGTTCTCACTGGGATTGCAGAGAAGCCTCTGAGCAGAGCAGCATGTTTCTGCAGGGGACTGTAGTTACTAAACACATTCATGAGAAATATTGCTAAAAACTCCTGTTGAATCTTCGTAATAGGAACAATTCCTCAATAAGTGCGTGCACAGAAGTACCCATACACACATTTATTAATTTTTGGTAATATTTGGCAACTTTTCCCAACCAGAGGGGAAACCTGATGCCTGGTACATGCCTAGGCAGGGTCTGCAATGTCCACTATGGGGGAAGAAAAAAAGTCAATGAAAGAAGACGTCTTTAAACCCTATATGGAGCATTGTGCTCAGTTTTGGGGCTCTGCTACAAGACAGACATTGCTGACCTCCAGCAAGTCCAGTAAAGTTCCATAAAGCTGGCAATGAGGGTGCAGAACATGGGGATGAGGACAGGTTATAAAAACACATCTTGTCCAGCCTGGAGAAGGGATGGTTTGCAGAGGGGCCTTGAAGCAACCTAATGGTGCCTACTGTAAGATTATTGAGATGATGGAGACAGACCTTTCCCTCTGTGGTGGGAAGATGAGAGACAAAAGGCAAGAGCTGCATCAGGACAGATTTGTTTTCCCATTTTCATCATTTGCTGAAAGATGAATCCAGACAGGTTGTGAGATTTCTAGCCCTGGAGGTTTTCAAGAGCTAGATGGGCAAACTAAATGGATCTGCACTCAATATTCACCCTGCCTGGGGCAGGAGGATGGACTACAGACTTCCTAAGGTTACTTCTCACCTGGATGGAAGGACAAGCACATCATTGTCAGGAAAAATGAAATACAAAAGAGTCTCCCATGAATTCTGGGAGAGGGGCAGCTGCACTCAGTGCTTCTTTCAGATATGCTGGAAACAAAAATCTGATTGAACAAATCTGATCGGCTCTCTGCCTGGAGCAGGTCAGAAACAGACCATGAGGCTGTAACACAGGAGGGCCAGATCCTGTGTTCAGTCTATCCTTATCAATGAACCTGAGATTGAATTGATGCCTGTCTTCCCCTCTTCCAAAACTCCTTCTGCAGGGACCGACTTGCGTGACAGGGGTAAGTGATTAACGAGGGGCCGAGCCCATCAGCATGCCGGCTTCACGCACGGGCGCTGATGTGTGTGCACGGTGCTCTCCGAGACTCGGCGGGGAGGGGAGCTGGGGAGAAGAGCGCTGACAAGCAGATGATTAATTGAAATGAGAGGGGAAGGAAAAGTAACGTCCGCTAAAACTATCAGGTGGAGCAAGCATGGGAAAGAAACTCAGAGATGCTGTCCCCATCCCTGCTCTGCACGCATTGCACCTCCCAGCTCCAAGCTGCTTGCCAGTCCCCTTCTGGCTTCTATTTTTGCAGGTGCAATTTCATATTTGAAAATAACCATGCTGCACACACACAAATATTTTTTGCTTCCCTGGCCCCTGGCTCACTACACACAGAAACAGCAGTGGTGGGAGAGCAAACCTCCCAATCTGCAGCACACGGCAGCAATTAGACATCCCAGTGCTTGTTACCCTGCACCTCTGGGAGAAGGTACCCACAGCCTGGGCCCTCTGCTCCACCTGCACCTTCCAAGCAGTGCAGGCTTGAAAACACAAATAGTTACCATTTTGCACTAACATAATAATAATTTTTTTTTTTAAATAAAGAAGCTGAAAGCTCAAGCCTGGCTCAGATCAGAGTTTGTAAATCACAACCTTGGCATTGGAGCTGGCTTACCTGCACTCATCACAAAGAAGGCCACCAAGATTCTGTTCCCCATCTGGCACAAACAAGCTCATCTTGGGTCACCAAACAAATTGCATGGAGACTCAAAGTGGTACGTGCAGTTCTACTGCACCACTGCTGGCAAGAGCACAGAAGGGGAAGGTGATGGTGAGGGGATATTCTAGGAGGAGGTTTGACAGAGTTAGAAAAAGATTTTGTTATGACGGAGGTCATGGCTAGCACTGCACAAACTTTCTGCCTCTCAGCTGCTCCTCCAAAGAGGAGCACCAAAAGGAAGACCGAGGGGTCTTCCAGAGGAAAGGATAGGAACCTGAGATTCAAAACCTTGGGTTGAAAAATAAGGGATGTGCTCTTGCTGGTGGCCTCTGGATGCAACCGTAGTGCAGCTGGCAAACACCAAGTGAGCACCAGGTAAGTATGGCTCTATTGAGGCTAGCAGGAAAGAGAGGTACACTGGGGTAAAAGGGGACACAAATTTAGGCTGCTGGAGCATGGTTATTACCAGCTATCACTCAGTAAACTGATCCCCAGCCAAGACAAGTGGCTTGGAAAATTAACTCAGTGAGTTGTTCAGCACTCTGCTGCTCAGGTAACGAGCAGAGCTGTAGACGATTGCATCAGAGGGCTTCACGAACCACTTGTACCATTGACATGGTTTAACAGACTGCTGTTTATGAGACAGAGCAGTATTTAAAAGACACATTTCTCTCAGAGCTGCACATAAAATTTGATAGCTAAATAGTTGTAAATGCTACTGAAGTCTGACAACTCAAAGAGGAATCGAGGGTCTGTCATGCAGAGTATCTGCCAATACACCCGGCCCCACAGAGCCAGTGAGACTTCCAGTCTCATAAAACCTTTTTTATATTGGAAGTGAGAATTTGTGCAGTGCATATGAACTCTCTTTTACTGGGCTGGTGTGATGCTGAGAAAATGCTGTTAAATTTGAACAAGTCCTCCTTGGAGCACTATTGGGGTGCCTATAAATCAAAAGCTTTATCCTGGAAGGGGTTTACTAAATAAACCTGTTTTAATTAGAAGTCACATCAAGTGGCAGGACCTTGCAATAGGAGCAGATGCCTCCTCAACACCGCCCAATTGCACTGGCAAGCGTAGGGCCAGCCCTGAGCGAGAAAGTCTTTGGCCTATTTACTTGGGCCAAGAAGAGCACCCAACAACACAACATCCTTAAGAGCCTGGCAAAGCGTTCCTGTCCCCAAGCATGTGGGGTTTAGCCTCCCAAAACATCCATGGTCTCACATGATGCTAACAGCATCAGTCCAGCTGCTGCCCTGAACCTGGTCCAGCCCCCTGTGCCTATGCAGCTGATTCTGAGAGCTCCCAGGAGCACTCTGGACTGGAAGAACCACAGACCCACCTTCAGTACCCAATGGAAACAGAGTACTTCCAAACCTTTGTGAAGGCCTGGAGTGCTCTGGTGGGGGAGGAAGATTTGGGCCAGCTCCCTTATCCCCTAAAGACTCCTTCATCTCCACTCTACAGCTGCATTAATTATTTCATCTTAGTCTGGCTTCCTCATTAAGCTAACCTAGACAGCCCGTGGCTGAGTGACAGCAAGCTAGTCTGCAAGAATCTAAGCCAGCAGTGCTGGAAGCCATAGGCTTGATGTGATTTATGCAGACTAATATTACACATATCTCAAACACGCAATCTTTAGAGGACCTGAGGCTGCCAGCTGGATGGAGGAAAGCCCACGCAGAACTGGCAGCACAGCATCCGGACTGAGCCTGGGTATCAGGAGGGTCAAGCCCAATGGTGGCAGCAGTTCCCTCATGGATGCCCTGGAGGAGTGGGGAGTGCCCTAGCACTGCTGCCAGCAGACCTGAGTGTGACACAAAGCATCTGTGTCAAAGCAAGGGCCGGGAAGCACAGCTCCTCAGGAGCTGGCTGCAGGACAACCCCTTTGCCCCACTGATGTGGCTGTTGAGTTCAGCTGACTTTGGCATTGGGATCCCCTTGGGATGCCTGGCTTTGGTGGCTGTGAGAATGATGCTTCAGGGCATTAGGCAGACCCCCTTTTTCCAATACCATCAAGTCCCAGGCTTTTGTGTGAATCCACTGCGTTTTCCAATCTCTGCAAACAAGTGTATAGAAATATAAGACTTTGGCCCCTTGGAAGCCTCCAGGGAAAATTCAAAGCAATGAAGAAATATGAGTTGTTTTCCCATGAACCCACTGAAAAAAAAATAAAAAGAAAAAAAAAAGAAAGAAAATAAAAGAAAGAATGAAAAGAAAGCCCATTCTGAAAAAAAAAAACCAAATATGTTACTTTTCAGCCCAGTTTTTGCCAGCAGTACAGGTCTTTTTCCCACAGTCTAAGGAATCAACACATTTTCAAATCACTCCTGCTTACGGTATTGAATATCAGAAAACGATTACCTTTCATTCGGCAGCTGGTTTGGGACACCGAGGGAAAAGGCAAGCAGTCTAAACTTAGAAAGCCATGAAAAAAGCCTTTCATGCATTGAAAAACTAGTTGCAAGGACTGGGACAGGAAAGGAGAGGTCTGCAAGGGGTGCATGTAGAGAGGATTGTTTCAGGGCTGCAGCATCCTTCCATAGTTCCAGTCTCCTTTGGTAGCAAAGGGACAGTTGCAGCACTGCTCCACTTCTCCCCCTCCTCGGAAAACGCAAGAATGTGTCTTCATTTCCCCATGAAAATCAGCAGTATCTCCTGATTTACCCATCTCCAGCCTTTACATGTGGATGCCCTGGCATCTCTGTGCTGCTGCTGGGGGTTGGGCAGCTCCAAAAATAAACCAAGCAGCTTGGTACATTAAAAGGAAACTCAATAGAGGGAATAGCAAGATGGGATGTAGGATTTGCTGAAATATGTTTGCACTGAAACACTGGAAGGAAGCAAGCTCTAGTCTCCTACAGGCTTGTGCCATTTAATGCCCTCATGCCTTCATCAATCGCTCCAAGCTCCTCCTGTACATCCTATGTCCCTTATCCATCCATAGGAAGGGAGTCTAATTTCAGAGCTTTCCTGGAACAAAAGCATAGACCTGGTTACTGACTTCAGTGTCTTTCTCTGCCTATCACACACAGTTGCAAGCAGTCAGAAGGCTGGCAAGGTTGACAGCCCAGCAGACCACAAGTAGAGGACCAAAAGGAAGGGGAGATGGAGACAGTCAAACTCATCAGGAATCAGCACTTGAGTTGGGTCATGCTGCCTATTAGCCCTGATCAGACATTCCTAATGATTGCCCTGGGAGAGGGACCAGAACAGGCACATTGTCCCCATCCTATCTGCACCCCTGTTTCCCATCTGGTCCCCACAGAGCCTCAAGAAAGCCTTAATGCCACCAGGTAAGCACAGAGTTATGACCACTGGGCTCCTAACAAAGACAAACTGCCTCCCTCCTTCCTCCCAGATTGCAAGCAGATGTGTGCTTAAATTACCTGTTGCTGACTGCGATGCTTAGCAAAGCACCATGGTATAGGAAGAGAAAGAAGAAAAAAGTGTGAAATAAGGGAAGGGAGGATTAGTGGGAATTCAGTTGGCTCTGTGAGGGCAGTGTCACCACTGCAGAGAACAAATGCCGCTTCCATCACTAGAGGTGCTTTTGTGACAGCTGGCAAAATGGAAACCCTGACTCTGCTAAAGGTAGTGATGAAACTAAGAAAGCATGGTGAAAGACTGAGGGCTGAGTCTGGAGTTCCCACAAGGAATCACTGCCAGCCCACAGCATACTACAGGAGCACTCTTGATTTCATTGTATGGCCTTCCAAACAAAGCCTTTCATCACACTTGTGTACCTGGCTGCCTGCACAGCTTGTACACAGTGGTTCCAGACTGCTTTGAACTGCTTGACCCAGCTGCTGGTGGTGTTGGCTTTCATGACGGGCTGCATGTGTTCATCCATCTCTCTCCAATGGTTTCCCCCATGACGCCATGGGAAGCCCCCAGTAGCCCCTGTGTCCAGGAGGGCACAGATGCCTGGGGCCATCTCAGAGGTGTAATGAACAACTCTAGTAGAGGAAAAGCCTGCAAAAGGTACCTCCACCATGCTGGTCCACCATAATGCATAAGAAAAATGGGATCCCTCGGTTCTGATCCACTTCTGCTTGTACTCAGAGTGAGCTTGCACTCATATTGGCAGTAGCTTTCTCTTCATGGGTGGCTGCCCAAAGCATGTGGCATCAGGTCACATCTTTGTACTGAGATCAGGCTCCTAGCAAAACCTTCTTAGAGAGGTGGAGTGTGGGTGTACCCCAGGAGAGCTCAGACACTCTGTTTCTATCACACTGTGGGAACAGAGCTTGCTGCAAGGATCTCCAGTCTCTGGAAGAGCATCCAAGGCAGGTCTCCCATCTCCCAACAGCGTCCTGCACGGCAGGATAGCGTTTTGCAAACTGAGCCATAGAAATCACTCCCAACGTGCTCCCCTTCCCCCTCGCTTCTCCTGGCTTGCTCTCTGCAGAGCCCTTGTGGGTCACACGTGGCGTCCCACTTCCCGGCACAGCTCCACCACTGAGGCAAAGAGCAGAGTCAGACCCCAAATTGCAGATTAGTGCGTTGGGTTCATGCACGGGAAACAAAAGATCGGAAATCTCTGAAGTGCACAGCTGGAATCCACACCCTGGCCATGTTTTTGTGAGATATCACGTACATTTTTAAAAGCTATCTAGAGAGGTTTCTGCTTTAAAACGGCCTGGCGGCTGCTGCACTGACACCACTGCCTGTCACACTGACCAGGACCTTCCATTGTTCCCTGTCCCCCACAGGCCACGTTCATCTGTAACCTTTAGCCTTGGGTTATGAAATTGTTCAATGAACGGATTAAATGTCCTCCTCTGTATTCATTCAGCACCAGCTGTGGAGGGAGGGTGGGAAGGGAAGGATGTACAACCCAGAAAAATCACTGTGGGATACTACATGCCAACACCCTGAAACGATGGTCCCCAGAAACATAAGCTTTCTCTCTCCATCATATTTATGGCCTCACAAGGTCACTGCAAGGGGACAGCCCAGGAGCATCCATAAGGTGCTCACATGGCACCATGAGGAACGGAGACTGCAAAAGCACTCATCTTCTTGTACTGCAAATTTACTTTCCTCTCCCTTTGAAGCTCCTGCAATAACAACTATGCATTCACGCAATGTTATACTATGAGGTCTTTCTTTACTCTGTTCTATATACCAGGCTTCTAGGCTAAAAAGGATCCAAGGTGAGATCAAATATCCTTGTGAGATGCTCATCTGCTCTGCTCCTCAGCACTACTGGTCTCCAAGGAGTCCTAAAACATGCTGTAGAAGCCTGGGCAAGGGTTTCATTCCCCTCAGGGCTGTGTTTCTTCCTCAAAGCCTCGTCTTCCTGTCCCTCATGCTGCCTATGTTACAAGCTGCCCTCTCATCTTAGCTCTATTGGGTATTTGCTTCACCTTCACCACAGCTGTAGTCTGTGTGCCTTTCCTGCCTGAGTCAACAGCCAGAAATACTGCTATGCCCTGCCTATGGCTGCTACTTCCCGGGCCTCCTCCATCCCAAAGCATCATCCATGATAATCTTGCAACAAGTGTTTGCTCCAGCAGAACAAAGTTCACCACTTTCAAAATTACCTCAGAAAAGTGTCAGCTTCTCCATAACCCCTGCCTCCTTTTTCTGGACCAAAGGAATCTGCATGAGGTGTTGTATTTCCATTTGAAACAACCAGTTTATAAAAAAGCCCAGTTTGAAATTAAATGTCCAACTCAGTGACATGCTGTAACCAGCCTGCCCAGACAGAGAATATTAAGGGAGCCTCTCTGGTGCTTGTCCTTTAGAGACTTCAGAGAATTTGCAACATGATGCTAGGGTCCATCAGACACCATGCTCAACGCATTCACCGTTCTGAGACATGGAGTAGGACCCCACACCCCACTTGGGAAAATACTGTCTGAATCACACAATAAATACCAGAGCAGCAATACCCAGTGACACAGCCAAGCACTTACCATGACATGGGGAAAAGCCAGGACAAGCTGACCCGGGACAGTAAAACTGGGAGGAAAACACCCCTCCAGCAAACATGGTGCCAATGATGAGATGTAGCAAAGATGTGAGTCATTGAGTAAAGGCGCCTGCTCATCCAGCACACATGTGGAGTTATTCTCACCTGAAATCAGTTTTTGAACAGCTAGACTGTACATGCTGTTTCAAGCCAAATGTGCTTGGGTCCTTCTCCCAGGTAGGGAGTTATCATAGGGTTTATTAATGGGGAAAGTCACTGTGCTGACACATGTACAGCATTGTGGTGAGAACGGCAGGGAAGAAGAAACAGAAACACTCCTCTGATCCTCCCCTAGGAAAAAAGGAAGCCAGGGATACCCACCACTACCCAGTCAGCTCTGAGACTGGTCTGCCCACCCTCCCATGCCACGATGGGAAACCTATTAAGCACTGCAAGCAACAGAGCCTCCACTGCTCCTCCCTGGAGGCACTTTCACAGTCAACTTGAGGAAATTGTTCCTGATATCCAGCCTGAATTTCCCTTTGTCGATCTTCACTTGAGCAGCGGAAAGGTGGGAGCTTTAATGAGACAAGCGGGGCCGCTGCAGGGGAAGGAGCCGTCAGTTTGAGCAAGGCAATGCACAGAGCTGTGGTTTGACTGGAGCAGCTATTGCAAAAAGCCCAGAATCCTAAGAACTTGGGATGGAAAATGTCTATTAACTTTCCCAATGGACTAACATGAGACTGTTCCCCGATTTTCTAATGCTTCTCCCAGTCCAGCTATTTGATTGGGACCAGAGCTCTGCAAAAAGATGAAGAGCTTGTGTTATTTTTCTTCTTTTATTTATTTATTCCCCCTCCGCTTTTTTTTTTTTTTTTTAAGAAATTGCTGCATGTGAAATAAAATGTTGGGCTTTATGGCCAGATTTTCTTGTTTCATGCAAGGACAAATCTTCTATCATTTTGTCTGCTAGGCATGGCTGCTTCTGCCCTGCAATCTCTTTCCCTCTGCCCCTCCCCAACTCCTCTGGCACACAAGTCACTGTACTATGTGCATGGCAGCAAGTTGCTCTCAGATATTTTAGGGTAAGAAATGCAACAAAAGTGAAGACAACTGCTTTCTCCCACACAGCGCTGCTCAGCCAGGAATCACCCACTTCAGGCATTTCCTCATAAGAGGCCAGAATGATGCTCTACTGCAAACCTGGAAGAAGTTCACTGGATGTGAGGCCAATTCCTTCCTTCACTATTTTTTCCCCTTTTAGTGAAAGAAAATATTTATGATCAGCAGGTAAGATGCTCCAATGCTCACAAAAGTTTGCCCAGGACATGCAGATGTGTGAGGAAAGGGTACATAGAGGAATTATGGTGCAGCTAAGTGGGCTCAGCCTTTGGGAGAGCATGACTTCTGTTGCTTCCAGCAACTGGGACATTGGGGCCCTAAAAGTCCAGCTTGAAACATGCACTTCAGCAAGCAGAGAAGCAATGTTTAGGGTCCAGAAGTGATGGTCCTGTCTGCCTTACTTACCTGAACAGCATCAGCACTGTACAACCTTGAATCCCCAAAACAGGCTGTCTGCTTCAGGGATGCTCTGTGGGGTAGTGAAGCTCTCACACTGTGCTGCACAGCTGGAGCCATAATCTCTCTGCTGTAGGCACAGGTTTGATCAGTAGGCCCACATACTGTCACAGGATCATAGAGACAGAGGCATCACAACAGCTCCAGCAAATGCTTGTCTTAATTGAACACAACAGTTCTTAACATGCACACATATTTCTTAAACATTAGGTGGCTGCATGGCAGTGCTTTTCTAATCTGGTTTTATGGGCTTGTAAAGGTAAAGTGACTGCACACTCCCTGGAAAGGTCAGGCTCTCTTTTCCGGAGGACCTGCCATCCATCAGGTCTTTATCATCAGAAATAAGAGGAGGATGTGTTTGGCAGTGCTGGGCAAGAGGGTTGAACAGGCAGGAACTGCTGAGGTGCTCTCCTCTTTCTCCCTTGCCTGGTCAGTACAGTGCATTGCCCATCCAAAATCAGCACCCAACCTTTTGTGCAGAAAGGCGCCGAAGGGATGGTGCTGCCTGACACCAACACCAAGTCCTGCAAGCTCAGCAGGCAGCATGGCTGTGCAGAATGCCCTGCAATTAACCCCAAGCATGCAGCCCTGGGATTTCCCTGTCGATGACCTCACAGTGCCCTTTGGTGTCACAGGCATACCCTCATGGAATAAAGCTGAAGTACATGAGCTGCAAAAACTTCGATAAGACAGATCTATACCACAATATTAAAAAATACCCAACTTCATCCTCCCTGGTTTTGATGCATAGTTTAGCAGCAGGACAAATCTGAGTGATGGGGAATGAAATAAAGATTTTCTCCATCTACTTACAAAATGCTGGACAAGGGAGTGCATTGCACGGTACATTGCAAGTTTGGGATGTGGCAAGATACCAACTACATTTTATGTGTTGCAAAACCACCTCCTCTGCGGCAGCTGAGATTTCAAAGTGTAAGCTTTGACCTTGTTAATACATTTTACATACTGAGTAACTGCCAACACTGCAAATAACAGAGGAAAAAGGCTGGGATTTCAAAGACTTTAATGCATGTCTGGATCTCCTATGAACTGAGACAGCCCCAGCTGCCAGCCTGGCCACTCTTCATTACAGGCACAAGGAAGCAAGACTTAAACAATCTGAGGCAATGTAAAGCACTCACATGGCCAGACTAGGCAAATCAAGGCTAAGGAATCAAAAGAGGATGAGACACAGCCTTTTGACACCCCCCTTGGGTAGCCTTAAGGGTGAGAAAGTGACTCTACATCTCTTACTACCCACCTCTAAGGGATGACAGCTTGAATAGGCCAGGCCATTTTTTTTTTCCTTTTAGAAAAAAATCAGGGCATGTTTATGTCCCTTTGCCTGTGAAGGCAAACATCCCAAAAACACAGGAAAAGGATGGAGAGAATTCATCAGAGATCCCTTTCCAGTGGTCACAGAAACACTAGATGGACAGATGTGAGGGAAAGAGAGGAATCCTTATCACATGTAACATCCCACCCCATCTGGTTCATTCAGAGTTACCCTTGTCCTGAAGGTCATCCCCCCGAGACACTTTATCAGATGCATATGCTGATTCCCTGACTCTCCCCCTTCACCGAACAAGGGAATAGCTGCCTCTGATAGCCCTATTTGCTAAATAAGACACTCCTTGAAGGCTCCACGCAATAATGTTTGCACAGAGAATTGACATTCTTCCTCCTCCTATCAGCCCTGATGCTGTTTGTTTGTGAGTTAATAACTTGGACGCTCGGCTGAACTATTGATCCCTTCTCAGAACAATCATTCTTCTGGGTCCAAAATACACACAAAATAAAAGAATGAGCTAGCAATGGCAAAATTAACTCAGCACTTGCATGTGGCCCTCTGGCACTGGCTTTGCAGAAGGACTTGGCTCCTTCCCAGCTGCGTGCGATGTCTTCTGCGGACACAACCCTGTGAGGTTGGACTTATTTCTCCATCACTTTACATTGTCAAGGAAGAGGTGTTGCAGCTCGCGGGTGGAAATTCTGCTTTTGTGATCCCAAAATAACATTTAGCGTTAAATATTCATCACCCAACCAAGGTTTCGTAGCAAGATAGCTGGTCCCTGCAGGTGTCCAGGATAGAAATTTCTAGCAGCAGTGGTGCACGGGTATCATCACCTTCAGTTATAGGAAATGTAGCATTTCAGAGACCCTGCTCCGCAGCTGAAGGAGGAAGGACACCACCAGATCTGTCCCTTTATCCAGGGCCAGGTGCTCTTCAGGCTTTTGTTATATTAGACAAGTCCTGATGTGCCAGATGCAAAGCAAAGCTCCAGGTTCCATCCATTCCCTCTTGACAGGGTTTGCCTGGGAGTGGATCTCCCTCTGATACTGGCTATAATAAAACCTGATGAAAGGAAGGAATCAAGGTCTCTGCAATGCCCTTATCCTCCTTAACTGCTCCTGCACCAGCAAGGCACTGCACCGCCTCTCCTAGGGGAATCATCATCTGTGCCTCAATGTTGCATTTTTGTTTTGCAATCCGCTCACATGCCTCTGGCTAATTGCTCCTCAGACTGCGCTCCTCAGGAGAGATTTTCATGGCAAACAATCCATTTTTCCCAAGCTGCATTTTTTTTCCCCCTTCAAAGCCTTTGATGTCTGGGAAAAAAACAGGCAACCTCAACACACGGCTGAGCATCAGGCAAGGGCTGGGAAGCACTAAGCGGAAATGCATTTAGTTGTCTGGGTCAAAAACCATTTCCTTTGTTAAATGATTATTATTGTTCCAAGAGGATTTCAGTGGGAATTGAGGGTGCTTAGATAGATGGATTCACAGGTTTGCTGAGCTTCTATAAGGGTCTCTATATCCTCCACCATAATTCTACATCATAACTTCCAACACCAATAACTCTTCTATGACTCCCAACAGATATTCCTGTGCCTTCCAAAGCAATAACTTCTCAATGAACTCCAGACCTGCCAAATCGACTGTTTTCCCCCTCCGGACGCCTGCTTTTTGGCCCTTCTCACCACTCCTCTGGGGATCTTGACCCATTTACCTCTCCTTCCAGTTCCAAGCTCAGCGCAAAGGGAGATGAGATCAGAAAGTGATCTGCCTTGGACATCAACAAATAGCTCTGGCACTAAAAGCTTTCAGTCATCTCCCATTTTCCTGACTGCTCTCAGCAGCCGAGGATCCAGATCTAGATCTGCTTGCATCAGGCCTCCTTCTGAGCAAACCTTCCCCTGTCACATGCTGCCCTTTCTCATACTGCTCATTTCTTCCCACTCATACCTGAAAGTTGTGAGACATGAGCATGTCGCAGGTCTCCCCTGGAGAAATTAATTTAAATTATTCACCAGGGCTGGAGAACAAGCACTTACAGAAGAAATAAATTCCAATGTATTTTTTGGGTTGCCAAGCCTCCCAGTTCGGCCATAAGAGCTGCACACCAGGCACAGCAGCACAGAGCTGCTACCTCTATGTGCACTTGATCTCAACGATGTGTCAATTAAGCTAAGGTTAGAGCTGCTTGTTACCTCATTATTTTTGGTTGTATCAGAGTAATGTTCAGGCAGAGGCTTCTTTTTCCCTCTTGCCCTCTGCTTTTAAGTCCCAAATTATTTCAAATTCTGGTAAAAACAAATGCACATAAGCAGCCTCTACTCTTTTGCAGGTGATTTTGCTTTGCAAGGGAAGAATGGTTTTGACAGCATGTTTGAGTCAAAAATGAATATATGCAAGAGAGATAGAATGATATCCATCAAAAGCCACTTTTTTTTTTGTTGAAAGGTTTTTTTTTAAACAAATAAAAAAAACTCCAAAAACTAATCTCACATCACTAGGTGCTGTGTACAGAGTCAGCTTATGCTGCACAGTGAATACTGAGCAAGCTACAAGGCTTCCCAAAGGAGAACAGAGAAAGGGCGACTCATTTGTCTTCTCCAGTTACTATCCCACTCACTGACCTGCAAACTCTTCCTACTACTGGGGCCAAGCATGGCTGGCTGCCTCCCTGCTCAGCCCCACCCCTTGTATGCACACAAAAAGCAAGCAGCACTTCTGCACCTCAATGAATAACAAAGTTTTAACAGATGGCACTAAATTTTCCTGTGAGTGTATTCAAGAAACGCGCCCTGGTGGAGGTCTTTCCATGCCAGACTACCAGAACATGCATGCAGTGAGCTACCAGTTCTCATCAGAGCCCTGATAAGCCACCACAGGCACAGCCTTGCCTTACTTATCCCCTCCTGGGGAGCAGGTACTGGGGGGCCAGAACTGAGGAGCAGGATCTCTACAAACCATCCCAATGAGAAACCAAATAGACTATGGGAACAAGAGGCAGATGGAGGATGCCACAGGGGTAATTTGGACAGGTCCCCTTGGTCCTAGGCAGAATGTGGGTGCCCATCTTCAGGAGGTGACACTGATAACTGAATTGCACTCCCTGTGCCTACTCTCTCCCAGCCAAGAATAAAAGATCCATTAAAAAACCAAAACAAACAAACAAAAAAAAAAAAAACCCAAACCAAACAATCGGGGCTTCTGCAGGAAGGTCTAAAATGCTTCTAACAGGGTGGGCACATCCGACCGCTATGGCTGCCAACTTCTTCATATGGTTACTCTTAGGTGTTGGTGTAGGGCCAAGCCAAGGAGCCGGAGGCTGGTACTGCACAGCCCAGCTGCACCCCAGCGCTCCAGAAATGACCTGGTTTTAAAAAGATGCCATCACACCCACACTGTCCGACTATTAGGAAACAATTGAGCTGACAATAGATCTCAGAACCACTGTACAATGAGAAAAGGAGCCACCTGCTCAGTGCACGGCTTGGTGTCTGCAAAATATCTGAAACTCAACATCATGTCTTTTGTCAAATGTGAATCAGGATTCCTTTCCCCTTGTTTTTCAACCAAAATTGGTTTATGCCATTTCTGTCTGCTTCTGAAAGCCACTTGAAAACATCATTAGGAAACCAAAGCTCCAGAAACTGCTGTGATCTCCCTGCTCTCTCTCAAAATCATCACTTTTCTGCATTCTACTATACTCATCGAGAAAAGCTGATTCTGTCCCAAACCTTAACTCTCAACTCTCAAGTTTAGAAAACTTGAGCAGGGGTGGCGGTAGGGAGGGTTGGGGGGAGCAACACAGTCACTGTTCAGCAGTGACTAAATGGGTCGTAGAGCAGAAGTGGCTCTGGGAACGAGGGTGAGAGTGGACTCTTCCAGGGAGTACGGTGCGTCCTTAAAGTGCATCATAGAAGTAGCAAGTCCTATCAGCTCTAGTTTTCCAAAGATGTCTTGCAGCACAAAGCAACACAGGCAGACACGCAGCAACTTACTTGGGGGCTCTGGCATCCAGGCTTTGAGCAGGAAGGCACTGCACAACTGCACTAATTATCTGCTGAACATCTGTCTCTCTCCTAGTACCGCAGGGCTGGAGGAGTTCTCTTGCATAGCTGAGGATTAGCACTGGAAAAGATTTTGTTGACTGTGTGATTTTGCACGGGAGGGGAAGAAAAAAATACTTGCAGATTCCCTGGAAGGAACATATTTCAAGGTGAACCTATTGGATGAAAGAGGGTTGAAACCAGAAACCTTGCTGGAGCAAGTAGTGGCTGCTCACCATGCTGTGGGAGTTACTCCTTTGCTCCAAATAGAGGGGAGGGGCATCTCTGCCCCTGTGGTCTCTCATGCTCTGAGCAACACCAGGGTATCTATTACAACATGGACATGAATGGAAAAGTAAGTTCAGCCTTGCCTGGTTTGCTATCCCTGCTCAAAAGAACAGAAAAGCCCCCAAAATAACAAGAGTTTCAGTTGTGTTGTGGCACTCTGGGAAGGGTGTGCAGGCTCACTGTCTTGCCTAGAACAGAGTTCTCTCAAAACCCCTCTACAGCCAGTGAGGCAGCAACACAAGGTACTTATGATAGGCTTCTGGCATAAATCACTCCCTCATAAACTGAGAAGCTTCTTTTCTGCACAGAGAATGGAGGGGATCTGAAGCTTCAGGCAATGGAGCCATATGGTGGGGATACATCACAGAAGGCATTGGATTGGAAGGGACCTCTAGAGGTCATCCAATTCAACCCTCCTGCAGGAAGAAGGAACATCCCCAAATAGATCAGGTTGCTAAGAGTTCCCTCAAACCTGATCTTATATGTCTCCAGGATGGGACCACCACCACCTCCCTGGGGAACCCATTCCAGTATTCTACCACCCTCATAGTAAAGAACTTCTTCCTAATGCCCAGCTGAAATCTACCCTTCTCTAGTTTAAAACCACTGCCCCTCAATCCTATTGCTACACACCTTTATAAATAGTTCTTTCCTGGCTTTCTTGTAGATCCCCTTCATGTACTGGAAAGCTGCTATAGGGTCTCCTTGGAACCTTCTCTTCTCCAGGCTGAACAACCCCAACTCTCTCAGCCTGTCTTTGCAGAAGAGGTGCCAGCCCTCTGATAATTTTTACAGTGCTCTTCTGGATCCAATCCATGAGGTCCATGTCCTCCTTGTGTTGAGGGCCCCAGATCTGGACACAGTACTCTGTGAGCTGTCACAAGAGCAGAGCAGAGGGTGGCCATGCTTCTTTTGATGCAGCCCAGGATGCAATTTGCCCTCTGGGCTGCAAGTTGTGCAGTGCTGGCTCATTTCCAGCTTCACATCCACCAGTACCCCCAAGTCCTTCTTCTTCATGGCTGCTTTAAATTTCTACCCCAGCCTGTACTGATAATGAAGATCATCTCAATCCAGGTGCAGGACCTTATACTTGGCCTTGTCGAACCTCATGAGATTCACCTGGGCCAACTTTTCCAGCTTGTCCAGGTCCCTCTGGATGACATCTCATCCCTCTGGCATATTGACCACACCACTCAGCTTGGTGCCATCTGCAAACTTGTTGAGGGTGCACTCAATCCCACTGTCCATCATCTTTAGTCTGCATCCCACTGACCTTAAGACAAAAAAACTGTCCAACACTGTCTGACGACTACCACCCAACTTAAAGTTTGTGAAAACCTGTGTGCAAGCAGTCTGACAGAAGCCTTAAAACCAGACCCACGGTGAAGAGAAGTAAATTATCTGCAGTTTAATTAGCACAGATGTCTTGTAAGTTTGGATTATTATGTTTTTTCTTCTTCTTCTTCAGATGCTTCACACAGTAACACAAACAAAACATCCCTTAAAATCAACTGGTGTTTTTGGTCAATCAGACACGGTTGGGATTTCCAAGTAGGGCCCATGGGAATATTAGCCCAGACATTCTCAGGAAGCATCTCTGAGCTTGAACTGTCTCCCAAGAATAAACCTCTTCAGTCCAGCATGACAGTAGCTATCACACAAGTACACAAATTAAGCAATCAATCAAACAAGGAATACCCTGGAAAGGAGCAGTGTACAGCTAAGCCATGGTTGCCTTCCATTACACATGGGCTGTTGTGTTCTCTTCTCCAAACACATCAGAACAACTGAGGTTTCTTTTTGGTTTTGGTCTTTTTATTCAAGTGTGGGGAGCAAGCAATATTCTGAGAGAGAATATGGGTATCCAGCAAAAGCATTTGTTTTGCACTTGGCTGCTATATATATCAATGGTAATTCCACAGGGATGTGACAGAGCAAAAAATTAGATGTCAAATTTGCCAGACAGCAAGAAACGAGTTAGAAATTGTTGCCATCTCTCCTGGGTCAGGAAGGGGAACCTGTCTCAAGGTCTGGGATGTTGCGTGTGCCTTCAGCTTCACATAATGATGTCCCTGGGGGCAAAAAGAGAAGGAAGACTATTTAAAATCTCCCATGACACCTTGTCTTCCATCTCTTTTAATTGCTTCAAAGGACGTCACTGCTCTCATCCGCAGACCAAAAACCCAGGAATTTGTTTGTGAAGCCTGGTTGCACTGCCCTTACACGGAGCTGAGCATCTGCTCAGCACCCAGAGGCCTGGATGTGTTTGCATACAGACTGGGCAAATGACTGCATGTTTTAAAGTGTATTTTAAAAATCAGATTCTGTTGGCAGGCAACTCTCAGACAGCAAGTTGGGCCAAATCCCATGAATAAATTGCTCAAAGCAAGTAGTCTGAGGTGCTGTTATTCATAACTAATGCAGCCATAGCAAACAGAAAATGGAGTCCAAATCTGCCTGTTAAGACACCAACAACATCACCTGTTTTCATCCTATTAATTAAGCAAAATAAGAGAGAAAAATCATCTTCTTCAACTGGAATGGAGGTTCTGGAGGAACAAATATTCCTGACAGCTCCAGCATGAGGTGCATGTCTGAGGAGTGGGGACACAAGGCAAACTCAGGGTCAGAACAGAAATTTGGTCCCACTGGTACAAAGACAAAAATAAACCCACTTAGCATCTCTCCCATATCTGAGCAGCTCTCACTTAGGGTTAAGAGCAGCACGGCATGCCTGAGCCATGAAGGAAGCTGAAGATGGCAGAGGGGGCCAGGTGCCCGTGAGGCACGCCCGTAGAGATGGATGCTATCTGACCACTTCCCAGCTAGCATTTTAAACCAGGTTATGCAGAGATTTTCAGAAACAGGAAAGCTGCAGTGTGCGTTCCAACCTCTTCATAGTGAAGTTGTATGCAAGACAAACAAAAAAGGCAAAAGAAGCGAAAAGGAAGAAATTGGATGCTCCGCCACCCAGAACAGCAATCACAGGGTGCCCAGTGCAATCATCAAACAATTCTCACAGTACTTTCACACAGAAAAATCTAGCAGAATTCACTGCCAGGGCATACTGTATGGGTAAAAAAAATCATCTTGTTGAAGAAGTGAAGGGACCTTCAAGAACTACAGATCTGCCAAAGCAGCAGCTGCTTGCAAGAAACTGAGAGGCTACAAACCATAGCACAGATGTGCTATTTCTGCCATGTTTCCTATGGCAGAATTAAGAATAGCATTTATTTTGATTTGGGCAATACAGAAGAAAATTGTGAGATCATTCTTCTCTTGCTTTCTTTCCCAAATAATAAAAATTTTAAAGGCATTTTAGTTGCAGGCTGCTTCTGTGATGAAGCGGCCAGCTCAGCAGCTCCAGAATTTACCTTAGGAAAAAAACAGAGCCATTGACCTGAAGCCTGCCACATTCATCTTGAACACAAAGGGTAATACTTCTGTAAATGACAGATAAAATTTATTATGCTGCTTAAAAGTTACAGCCCATTAAAAAAATTGCCTTGATTTGAATCATAGACTTTTCAAAATAAATACTATTCTTTCATCAATAAGCTCAAAATATAAGCTAACCACAAAACCCTTTGGAAAAAAAGAAACATAGAAATGATATTTTTACACATTAATAACATCTATTGATCTAACTGCAAGCATACATCCACATACATAATTTTACCCTATTACACATCAACAATACTCCACACTTTTTTCATATTAAACTACGCTATTCCCATGACACCAAAGTCCTAAGTATTTCCCTAAAAAGGCCCTTGCCATTTAAATGAACAATGGTTGCCTTTGAAATGATAAGCACTAAGAGCATATTTGGTTATGCAGAATGGTATTAACCATTCATCAAATTAATGGGGCAGGGTCGCAGGCAGGTCCAAAAATAGAAACACTTTTATTTATAATAAACTAATGGCATTTTCTCTGCCTCCTCTTGCCATTACCCTCTTCATGTCTCAGACCTTGAATTTATTAAGCAGCCAAAGCAGCTTGGACCAAGCACAGCATTGTCAGATCTCTGCACCTTTGGACGAGGCTTAGCACACCGTAATTTGTTTATTAATGCTTTGAAGAGAGATGAGCAGCAAGGAGGAAAAACTGGCAGATGACAATATTCTTTAGGCTAATCAATAGTATGATGGATAGGAGAGACCATCAACATGAGCAGTAGTGGCAGGCACTGAGGAAGCCCAGCATGGTGGTAAATGCAAGGCACCATACCTTCAAGGGAGTCTCTGAACTATTCACACACATTGCTGCAGTCTAAATTAGCTGCAAAGAGCCAGGAAAGTGATGTCAGCTGCCGCTCTGCAGGCAGAGTTAAAATGGCAAACAAAATGTTAGGTGACATATAAAGACCCAGGATTATAAAACAGGTGACTGTGTAAATCTGTGGTATGTTCCAATCAGTCCTGGATATCCTGCATGAAAAAAGACAATAGGGAAAAAGTTGCTGTTCTGAGATGGGCAATGAAAGCAATGAGATGTAGAGAGTTTGGGAGCTTAATTTACAAAGGAGGCAGATAAACAGTAAGAGGAAGGAGATGCAGGTAGTGAGGGAAGACAGCTAACACATGAATAAAGCAAAGGCAGAAGAGTTCACAAAAACAAAAAGGAGGCTTGAAGATTTACATACATGTAGTACCTTGTGCTGTCTCTGAGCATCCTGTGGACTCATGACCAGGAAGACCTAAGAGTACAAGCTAAATGCTAAAAATCTAAGAGGTATCATTGATGTGTGGTGGCACTGGTAGATGGCTGATGAAGGAAGGACCATGCCATGGAAAGAGCACCAAGGTTGAGGGAAAAGAGCACCACGAGGTTTTATGGACAAAACCTGCATCCAGCCAGGACAACATGTCGACACTGTCCCGCACCACATCCTGGTCTCCAAACTGGTGACACATGGGTTTGATGGGTGGACCACTAGATGGATAAGGAACTGGCTTGATGGCCGCACCCAAAGAGTGGCTGTCAATGGCTCCATGTACCAGTGGAGGCCAGGGACAAGCGGAGTCCCTCAGGGATCAGTCCTGGGACCTGTCTTGTTCAACATCTTTGTGGGGGACATGGACAGTGGCATTGAGTGCACCCTCAGCAAGTTTGCTGATGACACCAAGTTGTGTGGTGCAGCAGACACGCTGGAGGGAAGGGAGGCCATGCAGAGGGACCTTGACAGGCTGGAGAGGTGGGCACAAGCCAACCTCATGAAGTTCAGTAAGAGCAAGTGCAGGGTCCTGCATCTGGGTCGAGGCAATCCCAGGTACAAATACAGGCTGGGCAGTGACTGGCTGGAAAGTAGCCCTGAGGAGAGAGACTTGGGGGTGCTGGTGGACAAAAAGCTCAACAGGAGCTCTCAGTGTGCGCTTGCAGCCCGCAAGGCCAATCAGATCCTGGGCTGCATCAGGAGAAGTGTGGCCAGCAGGTCGAGGGAGGTGATCCTCCCCCTCTGCTCAGCCCTGGTGAGACCCCACCTGGAGTACTGTGTCCAGTTCTGGAGCCCCTATTCCAAGAGGGATGTGGAGGTGCTGGAAGGTGTCCAGAGAAGGGCCACGAGGATGATCAGAGGGCTGGAGCACCTCTCCTATGAGGACAGACTGAAGGAGTTGGGGCTGTTCAGTCTGCAGAAGAGAAGGCTCCGAGGTGACCTAATTGTGGCCTTCCAGTATCTGAAGGGGGCCTACAGGAAGGCTGGGGAAGGACTTCTCAGGATCTCAGGTAGTGATAGGACTCGGGGGAATGGAATGAAGCTGGAGGTGGGGAGATTCAGGCTGGATGTGAGGAGGAGGTTCTTCCCCAGGAGAGTGGTGAGACCCTGGAATGGGTTGTCCAGGGAGGTGGTCGAGGCCCTGTCCCTGGGGGTGTTTAAGAGCAGGCTGGATGAGGCTCTGTCCAGCCTGATCTAGTGTGGGGTGTCCCTGCTCATGGCAGGGGGGTTGGAACTAGATGATCCTTGTGGTCCCTTCCAACCCTGACTGAAACTATGAAACTATGAAACATGAGCTGTTCCCTGCAGGATGTTGCCAAGGGTCAACCCATGTCCGGCAGCAGGCAGGTGCTTGTGCCCTGCATCTCGTAGTGGTATTTATTTATTTATTGACTTAGTTTCTCTCTCTTCATGAGTCTCCCTCAAACCTTGATGAGAAGCACTGCTTCCAGCATGTTGCCATGAGTTTGAAGTCCACATGGCTTTCCAGGGCAGAGCCTCCACCTTCCCTGACACCATTGGGATGCTTCTCAACACTGTGCTCCCCCCAACCATCAGCTGCATCCTAAAATGACAGCTGCCCAGGGGCAGATGGGCAGACACAAACCCGGGAACATCTCTCCGCCTCTCCTCTCTCTGTTTTACTGAGGTCTGGTGATTTCCCAGCTGATGAACACATTACCACCTCATTCGGCAACGCCTCAGAGGCGCTCACGTTTCAGGCCCTGGTGAGAAAAAGATGAAGTATGAAAATCCCATTCCTTTCCAATCCAGTCCTCCCAGCACTGGCCAAGGAGCAAACACAAAACATCTCAGAAAAGACAAAAAACCCACACCGGACGTGAGAGGCTGTGCCAAAGTCGCACCATATGCAGGTGTCAGGGAAAAAGGTCTCCTATCCACCTGCGCCAGGCTGCTATCTCCACCCCACGAGGACTTCTCATGAGGGGTTGATATCTAAAGATGATCCTCTCTGACCAAAAGCTTGTCAGCAATGCAGACCACTCAGAGAAGCAACTGAGGATTCACCTACCCATGCCCATCAGCATCAAAAAGTATCTGGAAACAGTATCTAACCTTGGAGGCCTCAAATATGTCCATGCTGACACAAGGAGCTGTGCATGTGAGCCCCTGCCAAGATACCATCTCACCGTTCAGTGACAAGTATCAATCACTGGGGGCACTTTTACCCCAAACATCCCTGAGGAAAGCACAGTCCCTTTCCTCTGCCCTCAGAGCTCTAGTGAAGGGAGAAATGCATGGTATCAGGTGTTAAACACTACCCCAAGGCATCTCCTGGTGACAGCCCTGCCTACAAACAACCAGGCAGGGTGCAGCATGTTAAAACCCATGAGATACACCAAGAGCTCGTCCTTCTTCTTTGGCCAGTGGTTCCAGAGCCCCTATTTAGGGTATTATGATGATGCTTCTCTGGAAAGGTCATGAGTCTCCTCCCTGAAAGGCTTTTTTGGAAGGGGTTTATAGCAATTATGGCACTGTTCCTCCCTCTGACACCCCTGTAACCCTAAGCAGAGAAAAAAAAAATCCCACAGCTCTGCTCCAGGCTGTTTTTTTCACCCCATAAATAGGAACAGGTCAATCACACCCAATTGAGGCAGGATTTTGTGGAAAGTGTAAAAAATCAAGGAAGGGAACAGAGGTTTGTTCAGCAGCGACAGGCCAGTCCTGCCTTTCTGACATCTGCTCTGAACCAGTGAACTCACAGCATTTGAACTTTTGTTTAGAGAGATAGGCCTGTATATTTAGAAATCCTTGAAACTCATCCATCTGCAAAGACAGCAACTCTCAATAATGCAAAAGCTCTAGCTGGGATGCTGAGCTCAGCAGATCTCTCTACAAATGATTCCTATTAAAGTAAAAAATTACCACGCAAGCGTCTATCAGACAGTCCGAACCCGACATAAAAGGGGAATTAAAAAAACATAACAGGTTCATTCCAGCCATGGTTTTGATCACTGAGGAGCTCAGGGTAGGCACTGGGACACCCATTATCTATTGCCTGCCTGATGCCCAAACCAAGTGTGGTGGTTTAGGCTGGGTGCCAGCCTGGATGCCACTGCACAGAACACACCTGGGAGGTCCCTATGGGTGGACCCAGCCCAGGGGGTGGTCACAGGCAGGTATTCCATTTCCCATAATACCCTGCTCCCCTATAAAATGCCCATGCGAGGTCTTCACTTGCTTTTTCGTCCCCAGCTGCAGCCTAGGTAAAATGGCGTGAGCTGCCTCCCTTGGGCCTGCCCAGGCCCAAGGCTGGGTTGGGGGGGGAGGAAAGAGCCCTGGGGGGGTTTGCGTGTACCCCCAGGTGGGGATGGGATGCTCTTGAGCATGTTCTGGGATTTCTCTCTTTGTCACGGTGCTTGTCGTTCTCTGTAAAGCTTTCATTGGTGTTTGTTTTTAAATTGGTTTTCTATTTAAACTCTCAATCACTTTTGCAATCCCTTTGTCTGAGTCGTTGTTTCTGCCCTGCGGCGGGGAGGGGGTTTGCCCAAACCCATTATACCAAGCCAGAGCAATGCATCCTCCACCAGACCCTTGGGCATTCTGGCACAGCCATCCTGATGGAGGTCTACTAAAATCTTCAATGTCTCTAGAGATTAACACCCCAATTTGGACATCCACCAGCCTTCTCCATGAAGTTCATCACTCCTGGCACTCAGCCTGAACCTTCCTTGTTGTATTTTACACCCAAGGTTTATTCCCTCCAAACATGAGGGATGGTTTGTTTGCTCTTTGTTTCTCTGAAAGTTCAGTGTTATTTTGGGGTTCCTATTCTCCAGGTTCAACACTCTCAAACTGTGGCCTTGGGATGTGGGACACAATCATGTTCCTGGCTGGCTCATCTGCCACCAGCAATAGCAAAGCACTGGAAAACTCATCACAGGTTATAGGACGAGACATACAACAGCACTGGTCCTGATCCCACCTGCATGGGCAAGAGGCATGGCTACCTGAACCAAAGGAAAAAGACAACCATCCTAACCAGGAATCTGAAGACCAGAGTTAGCTGAAGAAGAGCCCTTCCTGCCATTTTCCTGGCTGAGGCCAGGGCGTGGGATGTGCCAGTGAGAAGTGAATGGTGTCATGTCCCCTCTACCTCCTGGCATATTGGGCAGCAGCAACATGCTTAGCTTCCAGCTCCTTGCCTCCCACAAAGCTGAAACCAGCAGATTATCACATCAGTGCTTCAAATGTTAAATTTCCTGCTCCAATTACACCCGTTTTGTGGCAGGAGAGGCGGGAGATGGAACAAATCAAAACAAAATGGGTGTTTCTAAATAAACCCAGAGCGACTGCAAGGCCACCAGGTTTCCCCTGCCACTCTTCTGGCAAGGGACGGGGTCCAGTGCTCACACCAGCAAGATGGATGGATGTAGGCATGGGAGTTACCCAAGTACTGACCTCTTGGACCAGCAGCAGAGTCACTCTCCATCCTGCTGCTTAAATGAAGAGGCCCTTTTGTTCAGCTGTTCTGTCAATCTCCACAGCACCGAGGAAACATTTGCTGCACTACAACAAAAACAAGGCATCTGGTGTTTGCAGTACAAAACAGTACCCTGCTGCACAATGTGGCTAGGGTGAGGATCAAGGAGGAAAAGGGGATGGGGTAGGAGGAGGGCAAAAAAAGTGGGAGTAGGGAGAAGAGGGCATTGGTACATGGGGAAGTGATGGATTTTAAGATGGGTGAAAAGCATAGAGAGGAACTGAGGTAGGCAGCAGGTGAGAGCAGAAGAAAGGGAGAAAGACAGCAGGGAGAAAGTGAGGGCATAGAGAAGGAAAAAAGGATGGGTGAGGAAGGGGAAAAGTGCTCAGAAAACTTCAGGCTGTGGCCACATGCAGGATCCAGTGGATGTTCCCTCTATCACACCTATCAGGTTGCTCAATCCTCTCATCTCATCTCATCTCATCTCATCTCATCAAATAGAATAGAATAGAATAGAATAGAATAGAATAGAATAGAATAGAATAGACCAGGTTGGAAGAGACCTTCAAGATCATCGAGTCCAACCTATCATCCAACACCATCTGATCAACTAAACTATAGCACCAAGCACCCTATCAAGTCTGTTCTTAAACACCTCCAGTGATGGTGACTTCACCACCTCCCTGGGCAGCCCATTCCAATGAGCAATCTCTCTTTTTATGAAGAACTTCTTCCTAACATCCAGCCTAAACCTCCCCTGGCACAGCTTGAGACTGTGTCCTCTTGTTCTGGTGCTGGTTGCCTGGGAGAAGAGACCAACCCTCTCCTGGCTACAACATCCCTTCAGGTAGTTGTAGACAGCAAAAAGGTCTCCCCTGAGCCTCCTCTTCACCAGGCTAAGCAACCCCAGCTCCCTCAGCCTCTCCTCATAGGGCTTGTGCTCCAAATCCCTCACCAGTTTTGTTGCCCTTCTCTGGACACATTCCAGCAACTCAACATCTCTCCTAAACTGAACGGCCCAGAACTGGACATAGGACTCGAGGTGTGGCCTAACCACCCTGCTGAGTCCAGGGGCAGAATGACCTCCCTGCTCCTGCTGGCCACACTGTTTCTAATCCAGGCCAGGATGCCACTGGCCTTCTTGGCCAGCTGGGCGCACTGCTGGCTCATGTTCAGCCTACCAGTACCCCCAGGTCCCTTTCTGCCTGGCTACTCTCCAGCCACTCTGACCCCAGCCTATAGCACTGCATGGGGCTATGGTGGCCAATGTGTAGAATCCAGCACTTAGATGTGTTAAATCTCATGCCCTTGGACTCTGCCCATCTGTGCAGCCTGTCAAGGTCCCTCTGCAGAGCTCTCCCACCCTCTAACAGATCAACTCCTGCCCCCAGCTTGGTGTCACCTGCAAATTTACTGATGATGGACTCAATGCCCTTGTCTGGATAATCAATAAAGATATTGAACAGGTTGGGGCCCAGCACTGATCCCTGGGGCACACCACTAGTGACTGGCTGCCAGCTGGATGTGGCACCATTCACCACCACTCTCTGGGCTCAGCCTCCAGCCAGACCCTAGCCCAGCACAGTGTGCTGCTGTCCAAGCCATGGGCTGACAGCTTGGCCAGGAGTTTGCTATGGGGGATAGTGTCAAAGGCCTTGCTGAGGTCCAGGTAGACTACATCCACAGCCTTCCCCACATCCACCAGGCAGTCACCTGATCATAGAAGGAGATCAGGTTGGTCAGGCAGGACCTGCCCTTTCTGAATCCATGTTGGCTGGGCCTGATCCCTTGGCCATCCTGGACGTGCTGTGATTGCACTCAAGATGACCTGTTCCATAATCTTGCCTGGCACTGAGGTCAGGCTGACAGGCCTGGAATTCCCTGGCTCATCCAACCGGCCCTTCTTGTGGATGGGCGTCATGTTGGCCAGCTTCATCTGGGAGCTCTCCAGTGAGCCAGGACTGGTGAAAAATGATGGAGAGTGGCTTGGCCAGCTCATCTGCCAGCTCTCTCAGCACCCTTTGCTCTCCACCAGAAAAGAGAGACCTAGAGGAAAAAAGGTATCCCAAACCAGCTGTCTTGCAGGGCAGTAAGTCCATCTTGAGCTGCTCTCAAGCCATACTAATAAAAATTAAACCCATGCCTGACTAACCACAGAATGTATCTACTTGGAAGAGACCTCAAAGATCCTCTGGTCCAACCTTCAACCCAGTCAACAATAAACCACACCTCTAAACCATACTAGGTCTATAGGCTGCTTGAACATTCCCAGAGATGATGTTTGACAACCCTTTCAGTGAAGAAATGTTTTCTAATATCCAGCCCAAACTTCCCCTGGCACAGCTTGAAACCATTTCTGGTCCTGTCGCTTGACAGAAAGGACAAGAGGCTGCTCCCCTCCTAGATCCAACCTCCCTTCAGGTAGTTGTCAAGAATGATGAGGTCCCTCATCAGCCTCCTCTTCTCCATACTGAACAACCCCAGCTCCCTCAGATGCTCCATGTGTTCCAGGCCCTTCATGAGCCTCACTGCCCTCCTCTGGACATGCTCCAGCACCTCAATATCCTTCCTATAGTGACAGGCCTAGAACTGAACACAGCACTTGAGGTGTGACCTCACCAGTGCTGAGTACAGGGGCATGATGGTCTCCCTGATCCTGCTGGCCACAGTGTTACTAATATAAGCCACGATGCCATTTGCTTTCTTGGCCACCTGGGCCTGACAGTCTTGGTTGCTGTTTGAAGGGAAGAACAGGACTCTGGGACTCAAAACTCTAAGGAAAACACAAAATGATGGTTCTGCATCATCCCACTTCACCTGATGGGAAGAAGGTGAACCCCCATTGCCCTTTATTGTACCGGGGTAGGGGATCCTGGCTGCCCGTAGAACTGGGGATGCTTTCCTCTTGGTGCCCTTCCCAGAGGCTTCCCACAGCTGCCGTTATTTATAGCTTGCATCAAGCTCGCCCAAGCACGTGGGGAAGGAGGTGAGGAAAAAAGACTGACCTTGGGGGTCAGGGCCAAGAATAGCTGCCAGTGGCCAGAAATAGCTAGTGCCATGTTCAGCCTTGGTTCTTCGAGAGCTGCTGGATCGGAGCACAGTGCTTCCAAGATTCCAGATCCAGCCAGGATAGGATGGATTTCTCCTTTGAACTCATGACACCCACACCACAAGATGCCCTTGTAGTTGCTTTCCAGCTCCAAAAAAGTTGCTGGGTGGATGGAGCAGGTGGGAAGGAGTAGAAAAGCAATCCAGTGGTGGGGAGGGGAGGATTGACCTCCAGAAAATGTGCTTGAAAAGCAAGGGAGGCAAGTCCTGAGGAGGGACAGGTTTCAGCACCTGCTGCTGCGAAGCCTGATGCTGACCTGGGAAGAGGTGACAGAGGGGAGCATATACCACATAATTTTGGCAGTATGCAGTGATTGACATGCAGCTCAATGACTCCTTTGAGTGCCTGTGAGAAACTCAGCACATGAGATCAACGTGGATGGTCTACAAGTCACAGAGACCATCACATGTGCTCCCCAACAAGACTGTAAGCAGAGGCAGCCACCTCCTTATTCTGGGCTTGCAAGGTATAGGCACTGTCTCCATCCCCTCAAGCATGTGCGCACATGAGCATGTGTGTCCATTCACATGTGCCTGGTGCCAGTGCATCCAGATTTGGCAGAGGAAAGACCTTCCTGACTGCCCTGGTAGGACTCACTTGCAAATACCCTGGACCCCATCACATCCCCTTCATTGATTGCTTTGTTCTGTGCTCGGCTGTGCCAGAATTGCCTGCTCTGAGACAGGGCTGGATACTGTTTCCTGGTTGGGAATGGTGGCTGAACACTTCATGCCGAAATTGCCATTGATTATGGAAACCATGAGAGTGTGAAGGCCTTATGCTGTTGCCAGAGGCAGGCTTTAGTGTTTAACCCTCAAGCACCACATCCAGGGACCAAAGCTTGGGTAAATAAACAAAAACAGACAGGGGAGCCTGGTACAGTTAGTGCAGAAGGCTGAAAGCCCTGGCTCACTGGCCTGAAAAGTAAACTGTCTTGAGCTCCTTGCAGAGTGGAGATCCTCACTCCCAATCAACCAAGAGTAGGTTTGAGCAACTCTTCTCCCATCCTTCCTGTATATTGCCCTCCTTGGAGAGCTTCCCTGATATCTCTAGGGTGCTGAGGAAGGGATGCTGGTATGGCTGGATGGGTCTTCCATGCCCCTCCCCACCTCACAGGTGAAACACAATCTATTCTTTCTGCAAGGTCTCCCCGCATGGATATTTCTTGCCTGCACTCTGTGGCTCTAAAGCCTTCATTTTGCACAGTGCTAAAGTGCTGAGCTGCAGAAAGAATCGTCCCTGGGCTTTTTTCGCTGGTGTTGTAAGCTTCAGTTTGGATATTGACTAGAATCTAGGGCCCACCTGCTCCTGCCCCTCAGCTGGATTATCACAGCATGGACCCAAGTTGAAGTATTAAACCAGCTCTGTAAGCTCCTTCCAAAGATCTGTGAAGGATGCTCCAAGCCTCATCTATCCAAATGCAGCGCAGCCAATATCCCAAATGACAGACAGGGAGACTATTCCAACCCCTGCTCCATAAAGAGCCTCTCTTGCGTAAGTTCCTTATCTCAATACTGTTCTTCCCAGGCTCTTCCTGCTTTCGCATAATAGTGCTGAGGATGATCATGTGAATATACTGATAAAGAGCTAGGCAGGGTGAAGCCAGAGAGGTTGGGAGGCAGCTCACAGGATGCATAGCATCAGAAAGGTCTCACTGGGTGGCAGTAAGTTGTGCTTGCACATCTAGGAAGCAACAGAAGGGCCAGAAGAGGCAGGGAGGACAAACAGAAAAATAAAAGATGCCCTAAGTAAATGGTCAACTGGAAAACACATGACACTGGTCCAGACCTTCCAATCTCCTACAAAAATAAACACGCATACAGGTGTTTCTGGGTGTGTTGCGGCTTGTACAAGGCTGGTGGATACAGTTCCTATAAATGTTCCCCATCATCCCCAGTCATCTCACCTTCCTCTGGCAGCTTCATGCACAGGTGTGCCTGGCAGCCTGATAGGTCCATGCCCTACCAAAGTGGCCTAAAGAGTCGTGCAGCCAGGTACTGCTGCAAGCACACAGCACCCCTGCAGCATGCACTCACCGGGGGAAATCATCTGTCCAACCATGAGGCATCAAAGCTTCCCCCTTCAAAGCCATCCAGGAACACCAACATCTCTTTGAAGCTTTTCCTCTTTGCAATATGCCTCTAAGCTCAGACCATGCCAACTCAAGGCCCCAGAGAGCAAAGGCTTAACAGCATCAGCTCCAGGAGAATTGTGATCCAGTAGGGCCTAGGCAAAAGCAGGGAGACTTGTACACATACACCTGGGGTAGAGCTGGCCCCAGGGAGCCTGCAGAAGCTTCCCCTTCACTCCAGCATGCAAAACTAGCCTCTGGTCCTGAGTTGGCTTTTTTTTTCGTGTGTGCGCGTTGGTTTTTTGGTGGGGTTTTTAGTTTGTTTGTTTGTGGCTTTTTCCTTTCTTTTTTTTCCCCTTCTGTTTTGTTTAATAAACTAGCGTCCTGCCTTGTAAGGCAAGCCCCCATGCATGGTGCACAAATAAGCTGAGTATTTTTGGCTACTCTCTGCAGCCACGGGCTGGCCTTTGGGAAATGCATACCCTGCAGCCCTCTGTGTCTGGTAATTGAAGAGGCTGCTACTCCTCTGGGCCAGAAAAGGGATTACAGGACACGTTTAAGGGCTTGAATTCGTAACCTTCAGCCTCCCTCGGAGCTCAGAAATTGCGGCAGCAGCACCGCTAGCTGGCAGCACCGCCAGCCATCTCCATCCCGGGCATCCAGGGGCACGGCCGGCACTTGGGCTTCAAGCTGAGGCAGAACATGCCACTCCTCTGGGCTGCTCACAATTAACTGCTTTTGAGTCTGCGAGGAGACAAATTACTATAATTTAACAAATAGACTTTATCTTAAAACGAGCACCTTACTCAACACCTATTGATTCCTGCTCCCCCTCTGGAGAACTCTCCACAATTAAGTTGTCATGTCCCTAATACCCACGTAAAAATGAGCCTGCTTCAGTGTCTCCCAGAAAACCTTGCCTGCACAGGAACACAAAAACCCAGCTGCCAAGTTTCCTTTTTGCCCCTGAATTAGCCAGACATAAAATTTACCTTGGTGGTAGACAGCAGAGCTTTTATCTGCATCCCTCCAACTGCCACAAAGCTCACAGACAGCTTGCATTTCGCCCATCCTCTTCCAAACTGCTGATGGTTTTTCGCAACAGCCAGGAGGACCGTGCCCTCCACAGAGAGCGCACTGATCACAGCATGAACTCCTTTTTATTTTATTTTTTTTTCTGGCTAGTAGCCCTAGCAGCTCTGATCCCTGGCTGCTGGGACAGAGGGGCATGATGCAGTGCTGCCAGAAGCACTTCATTGCCCTGAAGGGCTGGCACAGTTATTCTATAGGCTCCCCTGTTCCATGTCCTGCTCCTGCCCTGATGGGAGCCCTGCTGGCCTAGGACACAGGCTGAGCGGCACCAAATGCATCATATTAGCATGCCACGCCTCAGTTTCCCCATTAGCACAAACAGCCTGGGTACTGATGACACGTTTGCCGGATGCAGCACAGGTCCCAGGGACACGATATTCTTGCAGCCAAGGGGAGCTCGCTTTCCTTCCTGAAAGCAGGTGCAGTTGGTGTGACGGCTCCTCCCCCGCACCTCGGCAAAAGGGCCAATTAAGCTGCTGGTGCTAATACACAGGCTGCCTTCACCACCATGACATAATCACGCTTCTCTCCCTCCCCAGCGGGGCGGCTCGGAGATAGGCGAGTTCATCCAGGGCTGCTCTGTTCCACAGACCCTGCCAGGGATCCTGTGGGGAAGCTAAGGGGAAAGAAAGGGAAGGCGAAAAAGCCCTGGGCATGCAGTAGCACCGTGGAGTGGGATTCAGCTCCAGAACAGCCGACAGTGCCTGAAAATCCTGCGATTTCGCATTTGCAGCACGGGGGAGGACTTCTATCCAAGTGCTGCTCACCAGGAGACAGGGGAGGGCAGTCGAGGGGAAAGACAGCCCTGAGAAAAACAGCAGCAAGGGGGAAAAGCCACAAGAGAGGCTGTGGTGCCAGAGATTAGGAAGGGATCTTTGAGATTTAACAGAGACTGGGGAGCTAGACCTAATTACACGCCACACGCTCCGGCAGCAAGCCACCGGCTGCTGTTTGTTTCACTGATGCAGTGCATAGATTTGATAATTGCTGCCACGTAGTGGGGATAATCTTCCTTTGACCATCTCCCAGCATTTATTTCACTGCAGGGAGATTTTCGGCTGGCTGCGCAGAGGGCCTTACACCCATGAGAAGAGTCAGGAAGGTTTAGGGATGCAGAAACATGCAACAAGACCTGTGCTCAGCCCTGCAGCAAGGGTGCATGAAGGCAGTGCTGGGCAGGGTGCATGGCTGGCTGTGTGGGTGCCCTGTGAGACCATCCCACCTAAAAAGTCTCCTTGCAAGGGAGGACTCAGTCCTCTTCATCAGTGAAGCCAGAGTCATTTATTGATAGTGTTGCCTTGAGGCAGGCAGGGGACTAAGCAGATGCATGAGAAAGGCTCTGCAAAGCATAATAAAAGCAAGAGGAAGAGTCACACTCATAAAATACCAAAAGCCAGGAGTTAATAGAGGGCACTGATGGTGCCATGGCTCTCTTCACTGCCATGAAAGGACCTCAAAGGAGCTCAAGCTTTGCAATCATTTTACCCATGGAATGAAACCTGGGCATTTTTTGCTTGTTCATAGGAGGACTAAGTGGCCTCTCTGACCTGAGCAAGGGGCAGAGCTGTGTCCCCACTGGGGGTGCCATGCCGGTGGTGGCAGGTGTGGAGTGGTGAGCTCCCCCCAGTCCCTGTCCTCTCTGGAACGTCAATCAGGCACCTGCCAATGCAGCCAATTCACTTCCATTTGGAAAATTAAAGAGATAAAATGAATCGTTTGCTTAATTTGAAAGGGTGGCAGGAAGCAAAGGCGCCTTGGGTCTGTGCCAGCGTGCAGAGGTCTGCTGCTTCTGGCTCAACTGCAGGTTCCACTAAGGAAAACATCATCCCCTTCCCCTCCCCTGCCTGTTGCACCAAACAGCCCCTGTGTGAGAGGCTGCAGGGGCTCCCAGTTTCCTCCCATTGGTCCCTGTGCTCCAAAACTGCAAGTGCATGGGTGCTCAGCACAGTGACTCCCCCCACAAACCACATCCAAGGGCCACAGAAACCACCTGGCCTGGGAACGCTGTCCTGCCACCAGCTGGAAGGGTGAAATAGTCAGCACCATTTGTCATCACCATCTCCTCAGGGACACTTGAGTTTTCTGCCTTTGAGGTGCTGGTCCCCATGGCTGACCCACTGCCACAGTATGAGACAGGAAGCAGGGAGCAAAGGCAGAGGTGAAAACAACTGCAAGGTGCAGGACAAACACTCTCATAAATGTCTACGTAGAAAGCAGACATTTATATATATCTGAAGGCTTTGGAAATTATTCTACACCCTTATTTTCTTGATTGGGGTGTGTGTGTGGGGGGGCATTAGTACTGCTCCCTGTCACAATTCTGAATTCTGGGGCAAACTTCTGCTCACTGAAGCTGGCCCCATCCAGGCTCTGTGGCACCACAGCCTGTAGGATCTACTTCTTCTTTGTCCTGGTGAAGGGAGACAGCACCACCAGGCGAGGACCCTGCCCTTCAGATGGCTCTTTGAGACAGGACTAAACCCCAGGCTGTGTCCTTCCCCCTCCCAAATGTGTCTTCCTCACTTGCAAGTCACAAACACCATCTCATTGTTGTTTTTTTTCCTCCTTTCTCCCCCCGCAACCAAGGCGAATCCCCAACTCCCAGCTCTTTCCTGCCAAAGACACGTGCACCTGCAGAGCAGCTGGTGCCAACATCCAGAGCAGAGCCAAGCACAACAATCGGGCTAAACAGCCCTCACTGCACAGAGACCAGTTTACAAAAACAACCGTATTTCACCCAAACTCTATTAAACTGTCCAGGGTTATTGCTCCGTTTCCTTTCCCACCACTGAGGATCAAATGAGATTTCTGTGGCTGCACAGAGATGCTCACATGTCTTCCTTACAGCTGCCCCTGCTGTCATCTGAGAGTGGTGGAACCCGCCATGGGGTGGCACAGCTCTGAATGCAAATAATCTCCCTTCAATTGTGACTTTTTTTACACTGGGACCCTATTCCCATGGAAGGTTACCCAACAGTGCACCCAAACTCTTTGCGAAAGCCTGACTCCTGCAAGTTGGAATCTCCTTGCAAAAACCAAATAATAGGGTTAGAGAGGCTTCAAAGGGATTGGTGTGATGGTGTCATCACCCTGCATGGCCCTGTTTTGTCCTGACACCCTTGACCCAAGAGTGCCTCAAGTTTTGACAATGATTTTTCTGTGACAACAAAGCATTAACCCAGGAACAGGGCACTTCTCTTTTCCCCTTCCTTGTGAGTATCCCATTCATTTTAACTTCAAGCTTCTGAGTTTTCATCTGGTAGGCTTGAAAGACAGATGCAAACTTGATGTCCTGTTTAAATGTCAAAGGATTCAAAAGCTGCACAGGAGATTTGGGGGATAGGTCCCATTACTTCCATTGAGTTTTAGACATCTGAGCCTTTGGTCATCAAAGAATCACAGAACATAAGGGTTTGGAAGGAACCTCAAAAGATCATCTATTCCAACCCCCTTGCTTGGGCAGGATCACCTCTACCAGATCACGCTGAAACACATCCAGGTGGGCCTTGAATATGTCCAGAGAGGGAGACCCCACATTTCTAACAGAACGAGTCTTGGTTCAAGGCAAAAAATAGCCAAGGAAAATGAACTTCACTTTCACAGGCTTTTTGAAATAGAAGTATCTGAAATGTAACAGTTCTTCCAGGCCCTCAGCAGGTTTTGCAAATAGATAAGGGTGTTTGGAAAGTAAAATCATAGCAATTTCCACTGCCTGTCTTGCCTCACCCCTTCACACCCACCCTCCAGCTCAGCCATCAGCAGTGTCTGGAGAGGAAACACAGAGAAAAAGTCCAAGAAGTTTAATGAACTGTCACAGACTTAACAAACTAATCCCTGCTTATGCTCACCTCATCCCAAATGAGAGGCTGAAGGGAAAAACAAGTGTGCAACATGAGGCATCTTATCTGCTCCACAGCTCTGTATGGGCAGATGATTGAACAGAGACTCCTAGGTCATGGTGAGGCACCACTGACTCCTCCACAGTGCTTGGCCAGAACTAAGCAAATACCTCAAAATAATTTCCCATTAAAAGTTTGCATCTGTTTTCCAGAAATATTTCAACTAAAGGTAAGAAATGTGCACGGAAGCAGCTTGACTTATGAAATGCTCACAGAAAGAAGGCTTTGCACACAGGCATTAACATAAATTTGGCAGATTGGATGCAAAAGGACAATCCTCACCCTTGTGCTGTTAATTTGTGGTACTGGAGTTGTCCTCTGCTGAGAACAGGACCACAGCTGAGTGAGACAAGGTGGAGGCAGAGCAGAGGGGAAAAAAAGGAGGAGATATTTTCCCTCCCTGCACTGAGAGATATTTTACAGAAAATTTAGAAAGAACACTATGCCCCTAGAAAAACCTAAAACAGGAGCCACTGAAGCATCAGCAGCCCTCCATGAAGCCTTCATCCAGACATCCTTGTCCCCAAAAGGCAGGGCGGGCTTCTTCATCAGCAGCCAGAAAATACAGCACAAGGCAGGTTGCCGCTGGTGGAAACTCCTGGCAAGGTTCTCCAAAGCAATGTAAACATTTTCTGGCAGGAGGCAGTAGGCAAATAACCTGCAGCAGTGCGAATAACAGCAAGTAGCATTTTCTGGGTAAAGCAGCAGCCCAGCTTCCAATCAAAGCTCAAGGCCATATTTTTTCAGGCCCCATATCAAGCTCCCCCATTTCCCTTACAAATGCACAAATGCACACAAGAGCATGAGCAACTTGTTCCCAAAATCCTTCGTCTCTAATGTGGAACTGCTTCCTGAGAATTCTGGAACAGAAAGTTAAGAAAATAATTGTGCAGGGCATCGGTTGCTCCTGACTGGCAGCTCTGTTCTTCATAAAAGCCAGTGCCCAAATGCAGCATCATATTCTCATAACGTAGGCAATGTTTGAGAGATGCATGCAGGACAGCTGGTACCAAACTGGAAATGCCTGCAATGACCCTGGGATGCAGGGGTAGCTGAGCAACAAAGCCTGGGTACAGATGCTAAATCAGTTGGTAATACTCTCTTAGCAAGAAGGTCGGGTTTGTTGGGGGGGGCTTTTGTTTTTTTTGCCTTTATTTTTTTTTTTTTTTTTTTGCATCTAGGTAAATCTTTTCTGATATTGCAAAGAAAAGCCTTGCTCCAGCTGATGCCAATTTGCTCTAAGGTAGTGGAAATGTCAGCTATGTTAGCAGTCTCACAGGGGTGGCATTTTTTCTCCCCTTTCTAGGAACAGCTTAAGCATTTTCTAGAAAAAGTAATATACACAGAGCTGCAAAAAAAGAAGGAGCTGGAAAAGGTGGTGATGGTCTCCAGGGGAGTGACGAGGAGGCAGGAGGTTTGGTTGCACAGCACAGATTTACTTTTCATGTCTTCTCCGAGAAGACATCTAATAGTTTCATCTCAGATCCCCACTGCTTTTAACACAACACCCTGAAGAAATGATTCTCTGCAGGAAAGCAAATGGGGCAAGAGGATCGTCTGCCAAACCCTTATGTCTGGCAGGGGGAGAGAGGGGGGAGCAAGAGGAAATGAAAAACAAATCCCAGAGCTGGGGACATGCTGAGGGGCAGCTGCAGTGCAGTGTTATCTTTGTCAAAAGGGTGGGCTCTGCAGGGGTCACCACGGGAGAACAGACTAAGTGCTTGCATCCAGATGAGCAGATGCTTAGTTTGGAGAAGAGGCTGAGGGGAGACCTCATCGCTGTCTGCAACTACCTGAAAGGACATGGTGGAGAGGCTGGTGCTGGTCTCTTCTCACAGGTAATTAGTGGTAGAATAAGAGGGAATGGCCTCAAGCTGCAACTGGGTGGGTTCAGACCTGGACATTAGGGAAAAAAAATCACAGAATGAGTGGTCAGGCATTGGAGTGTGCTGCCCAGGGAGGTGGTTGAGTCACCGTCCTTGAATGTGTTTAAAGGTCGTTTGGATGTGGCGCTTGGGAATATGGTTTAGGGGTAAGCCTTATAGAGTAGGGTTATTGGTTGGACCTGGCGATCCTGAGAGTCTTTTCCAACCTGCATGTTTCTGTGATATGTGCCTCTGTATATGCAGCAAGAAAGGCAAGGCTACTCTGAGAACCAACAGGAGGGCAAGTTTCACTGTCATGGCTTTATCTCTATGAGTTGCATCATTAGCTGAAGCATTGGTGGGACCTGGAGAAGATGAGCATGTTGATGTTCTCCCTGCCTGGCCTCTGCTGGCCAGGGTTCCCATGGAAGAGAAAACCCTGTGCCATGATGTTATGGAACTCCTGATGTTATGGAAGTCGAAACCAGGGACGGGGAGGAAGAACTGCCCATTGTAAGTGCAGATCAGGTTCGTGATCATCTGAAGAACCTGAAAGTGTTCAAGTCCATGGGACCCGACGGGATACACCCACGGGTACTGAGAGAACTGGCAGATGAGGTTGCTAAACCCCTCTCTATTATATTTCAAAAGTCATGGCAATCTGGTGAAGTCCCCACGGACTGGAAAAGGGGAAACATTGGCCCCATCTTCAAAAAGGGTAAGAAGGAGGAACCAGGGAACTACAGGCCAGTCAGTCTCACCTCTGTGCCTGGAAAGATTATGGAGCAGATCCTCCTGGAGTCACTACTCGCTCAAAAGAATAGTGAAGAGGTAATTGGGAACAGTCAGCATGGCTTTGCCAAGGGCAAATCCTGCCTGACCAACCTGGTGGCCTTCTATGAGCAGGTGACAAAATGAATAGATGAGGGGCGAGCAACTGATGTCATTTACCTGGACCTGAGCAAAGCCTTCGACACTGTCCCGCACCACATCCTGGTCTCCAAACTGGTGACACATGGGTTTGATGGGTGGACCACTAGATGGATAAGGAACTGGCTTGATGGCCGCACCCAAAGAGTGGCTGTCAATGGCTCCATGTCCCAGTGGAGGCCAGTGGCAAGCGGAGTCCCTCAGGGATCAGTCCTGGGACCTGTCTTGTTCAACATCTTTGTGGGGGACATGGACAGTGGCATTGAGTGCACCCTCAGCAAGTTTGCTGATGACACCAAGCTGTGTGGTGCAGCAGACACGCTGGAGGGAAGGGAGGCCATGCAGAGGGACCTTGACAGGCTGGAGAGGTGGGCACAAGCCAACCTCATGAAGTTCAATAAGAGCAAGTGCAGGGTCCTGCATCTGGGTGGAGGCAATCCCAGGCACAAATCCAGGCTGGGCAGTGACTGGCTGGAAAGTAGCCCTGAGGAGAGAGACTTGGGGGTGCTGGTGGACAAAAAGCTCAACAGGAGCTCTCAATGTGCACTTGCAGCCCACAAGGCCAATCAGATCCTGGGCTGCATCAGGAGAAGTGTGGCCAGCAGGTCGAGGGAGGTGATCCTCCCCCTCTACTCAGCCCTGGTGAGACCCCACCTGGAGTACTGTGTCCAGTTCTGGAGCCCCTATTCCAAGAGGGATGTGGAGGTGCTGGAAGGTGTCCAGAGAAGGGCCACAAGGATGATCAGAGGGCTGGAGCACCTCTCCTATGAGGGCAGACTGAAGGAGTTGGGGCTGTTCAGTCTGCAGAAGAGAAGGCTCCGAGGTGACCTAATTGTGGCCTTGCAGTATCTGAAGGGGGCCTACAGGAAGGCTGGGAAAGGACTTCTCAGGATCTCAGGTAGTGATAGGACTCGGGGGAATGGAATGAAGCTGGAGGTGGGGAGATTCAGGCTAGATGTGAGGAGGAGGTTCTTCACCATGAGAGTGGTGAGACCCTGGAATGGGTTGTCCAGGGAGGTGGTCGAGGCCCTGTCCCTGGGGGTGTTTAAGAGCAGGCTGGATGAGGCTCTGTCCAGCCTGATCTAGTGTGGGGTTTCCTTGCCCATGGCAGGGGGGTTGGAACTAGATGATCCTTGTGGTCCCTTCCAACCCTGAATGAAACTATGAAACTATGAAACTATGAGGTGGTGCCTACCTGGTCTGGTGCCTAGGAGTGAGGGATTCACACAGAGGAAGAAAGGGTAAAGAAAGAGGTGAGATGATGGCATTAAAATATAAATGAGACAAGATGGCTATAGAAGTACTTTCAAACCTACCCAGATGGGAAGCCACAAGTAACCAGGTCCCCACATACCATTAGCACATCACTTATTAATCATCCTTTAACAAAAGGGCTGCAGATAGCAGAATCCCATCTTCTATCACTACAGTATTTTTCAGCCTTTCCTCCTTCCTTCACCATTTAAAAAATTCCTCCAAAAGCTATGACCCAAGACCTGCATCTTCATTTCTCTTTGCATTTCTTTCAACTGATGTTTTAAAAGAAACTAAAAAGAAGCGACTGCATAGCAAGTTTCTTCCTAGTCCTTTTTCCACACAGGACTCACTGAGCGTTGATGGAAGCCCAGATCCATTTGGAAACTGACAGGTAGCTTCTCTCTCCAGCTCTGCCCACAAAAGCACAATCAAACCTTCAGCCTTTTCTATTTCAGGCAAATTATTTGCAAACCGAGCCCAAGCCTTATATCTCTCTTACTATTTATTGAAGAGTTTCAATGGGCCAGAAAGTTGCATGCAAAAGCTATCTGATTTTTATTTCTGTAACCTCTGTGGCTGGCTACCTCTCCTGCTCTGGATGAGGCATCTAAAGACGAATCCTGCACTGGTGTTGAAAACAACAGCACCTAACACTGTACATTGCAAAGTAGGAGTATCTATATTGCCCTTTTTAGGGGGGTTGCTTGTTTCATAGAAAACTCTTGCTTTCTGGATGCAGTAATAATTTCAGCAAAATCATAGTCACAAGAGATGGAGTGCTGGAAGAAGCAAGCAACTTGTCACTCCACTATGTGTAAAACTGTAAAAAAATACATGCACAAACAAAAACCCACGTCTTAAACCACCTCCCCACCCTGGTCATACACATACCACCTTATTTGATCAGACCTCATAAAAAACAGATGCTATCTTGGAAACTAACTTCCTTGGGAAAATAAACTGCTTGTAGCAAATCCCAGGGCCAGCACAGGCAGCTGCCCCGGCGTGATGTCTGCACAACGCTTGCCACTTCCCAGAGTCTCAGGACAAACAGAGCAGCGTTAAAGCTCTCTGCAAAGCAGGAGAAAACAGAGAGAAGCCACGAATGTCTCACAGCAGCTGCCAGCAGGGAGCTGGGCTCAGTGTTGGGGTTGTGGGGTGATGGAGGCAGCCAACCAAATGAAAAAAACCCACAACCCAGGGATGTCAGCAGGTTGTCAGTGTCTCAGAGGCACTGCCATAAAATCCACATGCAGTGAAGGTCTTGCTGGTCGGCAGGAGGGCTGGTGAGAAAGAAAACATTGCTCTGGGTGACAGCGGAGGCTCTGCATTGGAAGGCTGTCAGCACTCGGAGGTGGTGGAGAGCATCCTGTTCCACCAGCCCAGCCTTCAGGGAACCATGCAGAGTGTGTAAGTGGGATGGAAGCAATTGAAAAAGCATACAAGGCTGCTCTCCAGCAGGCATCGAATACTGGTGGTCTTGCAAGGCCCAGTGCCAGTGATTGAATCATGCTGCCATCATCAGGGCAAACAGGACCAGTGGGATGGAGGGCCAGCCCCGATGCTTGGATGCTCAGTGAAGCTTCCCAAGCATGGAAATGAAAGCGCGCTGAGAGCAAGGGGATGCCTGTCCCGGATATTCAGCACAAGAATGTGGAGTTCTTAGAGCGGGCATGGCCACCCGCAGCTGTGCAAACAACCCTGCTGAGAAGGTGACTTACTTTGGCCCCCAGCCGAGATCGCAGACCCCCTGCCTCCAGGAAGCCTTTTTCCTTGCCCAAAGACAGAACAAGCAAAGCCAAGTGCTGTTTCCCAGCAGGAAGCTGCCATCTCACAGACCAGCACATTCAATAACACAGCTCAGGCCAGAATCAAGCCCCGATAGCCACTGTCACCCTGGCCCAGCTCAGCACTTAGAAGTTACTCCTCAGTTCTGATTTGTCCCTCTGTTGAGGCAAGTTTCTCTGCCAGCAGTAGAGCCATGGTGGTGAATGCAAGCAAGAGGGCTTGCCGTGCCACTTGGGTCTTGTTCCCAACCTCAGCACTGCAGCCCAGGAGGGATCCCACATACTTAAGGACAGGAGGAATGCAAGGCCCTAATCCAAGAAAGCACATGCTGATCCGTCAGCACCCAAGTATTCCTGACCCCATGACATCTAGAGGAAACTAATTTCAGATGCTTGAGAGAGGGAGGAAAGGAGAATGATCCATGCCAGATCCACATGGAATTGAACACCCTGGGGCAGGTTGGCTAGAGGTCACACATTAAAACACCATGTTGGAACCTGCATGCAACCCCAAGTGTTGGCAGGCCCCAACCTGGTTCCCAGATGACTGTCCCTGGTGCTGCAGGCAGAAGAGGAAAAGAGGCTGCACAGGGATTAAGGAGGTGTGGGCCATGCTCTTGGCTCCACCTTAGTTTCCCAGCCCTGACTCCAGAGGTGTGAAGACCAGGAGGGGTGAAAATATTCCCAGGTCTGCCCTCCTGACCTCCAATCTAGGGAAAATACTAGTTTTCCGCAATTTTGCCTCCCCAAACTACCCAATTTTGCCTCCCTAGACTACCTACTGTAGGCAACAGACAGAGTCTGTAGGCTCTACAGCAAATAAAGGTTGAAGACTTTTTAATTCCATGTGTTTTTCAGCGATTATGATGAGGAGGGGGATGCAGTACAATCTCTAACTCTTTGTTTTCCTAGGCTCCCTCAGCCTGTTTTTTCCCAAGATTTTGTGCTACTTCAACCAACTTTTATTTTTGGAAAAATAAACCAGAAAAATTGGTAATAAACATGGACAGGCTCAGAGGGAAACTGCTGGGAGAGCTCTGAATCCTGGTGGCAATCTCCTGACACTGCTGAAAGCCCAGGGCTCATTGCTCCCCAGTGAGGGACAAGGACTGTGCTGGCTGATGTGGACCATAGTGTTAGTCCCACTGGGTGACTCTCTTGCCCTGGCCACAGAGCAGCTTGTCCAGCCCCAGCCAAGAAGGGGCTCTCCCCAAGCTCTCAGGCATGATGTGACTTTTCACTGCAGTCAGGTATTGGATCTGGATGAGAAGATGACATGAGGAGCTTCTGGTCTGTGGTAAAGAAACAACAGCAGGGAGGCCAAGTGGTATCATGCCCTGGTTCAGGGGATGGACTCTGGTTTAGTAGCTCCAGAAACCACCCATTGCAATGGGCTGGGTGGATGGGACCAGTGCTGTCCAACAGGCTGGGATGCATTCAGGTTTTTCAGGGCTATGACCAGGGTAGCTATTGTATGACAAAGCAGTAGTTTATCCAGAACAAGTCAGCCCCCGCAGCCATGCAAAATCCTTCTGCTCTGAGGATACTGATATCACATGAGTACACTTGTCATATTTTTGTGTCTCAACTTAGAGTACCCTCTAACCCCTACCATCAAGAGCTAGAAACAACTGACAATGTTAGGAAATTAATGCTAATTGGGAAAAAAAAAAAAAGAAAATATTAAAAAATATTCAAAGTGAGGAAGGGAAGAGGACCCTGCAACGTGCTAGCTCCTGCCTGACACTGGGAGCACTGGCTTGAAAAGATCCAACAACCAAGTTTTAACATGAAATCCAGCTTGTCTTCTCAAAGCCCTTCTACAAGCTTTGAGGACACCTTCCGATAAATAAATAAATAAAGCACATTAAAGGGGCATCTCAAGATGATAGAAACTGAAACATGCCAAAACAAATAACACAAATGCTCTGCTTAGCTGCAAACCCAGCAACAGGGACACAACTGACCTGCTGTGACCTGGTTTATCTGACACGGTAAAACCATCAAGCATCACAGGAGCTAATGGTTACCTTTCACTGACCACAGTAGCTCAGCATCTCTTCACTCTGAATCTGTGAAAGAGTCTCCTCATTTGTTTTCTTGCCCTGAAACATCTAAGAGAAGTTAACAGAAAAAAGACAAAGATACTACAGCCTCACCCTGCTGGCCACAGTTCAAATGATACCAACCACATGTATTTCCTGAGCAGGGCAAGATGAGTCAAAACAGCACAAAAGATCAAGCCAGACCACACAGTAGAAAAATGAACAGGAAAAAAGACCAACCAAAAAAGCTATACTCTTAGGAAGGTTTTCAGAAGATGTTTCTGACCAATAGTTTACTCTGCAGCCAGGAACTGTCTCTCACCAGGTAGTCTCTTGTTAGCCCTGCCCTGATGCCATAATGTCTTCATTTCACCAGTCTGGAGATATAGCAGTCTAAGAAGTGACCCTCTGCAGGTCTCCCAAACTTGTCCTGAGCTGCAAAGATTGCACAATGCCATCTATAGGACCATTCCATCCGGCTTTATCATTTCCAAGGAGGTGATGAATCACCTTGGCAGTACCGGCATCACCTGAACCTGGATTTGACACCAACCAAGCAGTAAGACACACCCCCCCCCAAAAAAAAAAAAGAAAAGGAAAAAACCTCAGTCCTTGTTGCAGCAGAGCAGAGGGTTAAAGTCCCAATTACGGACTTGGAAACACAGTTCCCCAAGAGAAAAATAAACCAATTACAAAAAAAGCCAAAAACACAATCCCAGATTATATTTAACACTCAAATTCCTTCTTAATTGCTCCAGTGTCTCAGCCAGCTTGCAGGGGAGGAGTGGGGACAGGCAAATTAGCTTCCCCCAGGGTTCCTTCCCCCTGGGGAGCTTTCCCAATTTACATTCCCATTGTGTGCTTTAATTAGTACATTCCTACATTATTCTTTTTTTTTTGAGAGTCCAAACACTTCCAGGGCTGTGACAGTACTTTATAAATAATATGTTGGAGTGAATATTCACTATATCCTGCTTCACTCCTCCCAGTGTCCCAGGCAGTCCCTGGCAGCTTTAGCAGGGACCACACACTGTCTAGAGCAGTTCATGACTGCCAGCCCCAGAAGTAGCCTTTGGTGTGGACCCCAAAATCCTCCTTCCTGGTGCATCTTCCCACCTTGCAAGGATCTTATTTATGGTTCTGCTCCCCAGAGAGGCTTCTCCTAGGTTAAATGCTTGAGATAGCATCCATATAATGTGGTCTTCATGCTGGTGAGAAGGGTTAAGAGAACTCCTTGAGAAAATACAGAATTCACCAGGTTGGAAAAAGACCTTCAAGATCACCAAGTCCAAGGTCCCTGCAGCCCTTTGGTTGTCTGATGGCAAAGCAGGATGCTGCCCACGGGCATTTCTGGTTCATTCAGGCTTTGTGACTCAGGCTTTAGCCAGAGCCAGGCCAACCCCAGCATCAGCAAGCAGTGCTGCTTCCACACTGGTACCTGGGAAATACCCTACAGCCTATGATTTCTGGCATCCTGAAGATACCTGAACTGCTTCCTCATGGACAGAAACCCCCCAAAGAAGTGGTGGTGGGGCACAGAATTAATTTAGTCTTAAAGACATCAGCCAGTACTTGCCAGGAACTGGTACTAGGCAAAGCCAGGGACCCCTCACCATCCCAAGTAGTGGAAAAGCCTCCAGCACCTTCAGCATCACAAAGATTTCACCCAGATAGCCCTAAGAACAATTGGGGGAAAAAGCCCAAAGTAAGGGAAAGACAACTCAGTGCAGCTGTCCGTCAGAGGCTCCAGCCCAACATTTACCCAGGTCTCATTAGAGATGATTTATGAAGGCTAAAACTATCATTAACCTCTGACCATATTCCCATTGCCCACAGGGCATTTCACAGTCTGTTCAGTACCATCCAGTAGCAACACTAGGGGAATAATCCCATTCATGTCTCCCTTTAGCTTTGCAGGAGACCCACTGGATCATTTTAACTGCAGCCACCTAGCCTCTTTGCCTGCCCTCTCTCCCAGTCCAAGCCCTGCATGCAGCCGTGCTGCTCATGCCGCGTTCTTGCACACACAGAGCACTGCTTGGCACAGGCAACGGGCGCTAATAACTTGTCATTTGCAACCCCATCTGGTTCTGACATGTCCATTATTCAAAGGCATTTGGCAAAGACCTTGGGCAACTCATTTGCAGAGTCCAGGTCAGCTCACAAGCTCATGAATTCCCAAGCTATTCACTGGTCATGCCCATAGCCGAATTGTGAATAGGTTTTTGGCAGATTTGAAAGGAGATAGTGTTTTCTGAAAACACCTGCCTTTGGAGGCTGCAAAACCCCACAGATTTCCATTCCCATTTAAGATGCACATATATTTCTCCCAGAGGTGGGAATAAGATGAAAACTTGACTTGTTGGTAACTATAGAGCATCCCACACCTTTTAGCAGTCCCATGGGAGACCACATGACAGCAGGGCCCATGAGCCAGGGCTGAAAGTCTCATCCTATCCTTCCTGCCCATCCAAGACTCAAGACTAGGAGATGGATAGGATAGGATAGGATAGGATAGGATAGGATAGGATAGGATAGGATAGGATAGGATAGGATAGGATAGGATAGGATAGACCAGACCAGGTTGGAGGAGACCTTTAAGATCATCGAGTCCAACCTATCATCCAACACTATCTATGCTAACACCATGGCACCAAGCACCCCATCACGTCTCTTCCTAAACACCTCCAGTGATGGTGACTCTCCACCACCTCCACCCTCCACCACCTCCATCCTCCACCACCTCCACCCTCCACCACCTCCCTGGGCAGCCCATTGCAATGGCAAATCACTCTCTCTTTTTATGAAGAACTTCTTCCTAACATCTAGCCTAAACCTCCCCTGGGGCAGCTTGAGACTCTGTCCTCTTGTTCTGGTGCTGATTGCCTGGGGGTAAAGACCAGCCCCCACCTGGCTACAACCTCCCTTCAGGTAGTTGTAGACAGCAAAAAGGTCTCCCTTGAGCCTTCTCTTCTCCAGGCTAAGCAACCCCAGCTCCCTCAGCCTCTCCTCATAGGGCTTGTGTTCCGAACTCCTCACCAGCTTTGTTGCCCTTCTCTGGACATGTTCCAGCAACTCAACATCTTTCCTAAACTGAGGGGCCCAGAACTGGACACAGGACTCAAGGTGTGGCCTAACCAGTGCTGAGTCCAGGGGCAGAATGACCTCCCTGCTCCTGCTGGCCACAATGTTCATGATCCAGGCCAGGATGCCATTGGCTTTCTTGGCCAGCTGGGCACAATGCTGGCTCATGTTCAGCCTACTATCAAACCAATATCCCCAAGTTCCCTTTCTGTCTGGCTACTCTCCAGCCACTCTGACCCCAGCCTGTAGCACTGCATGGGGTTGCTGTGGCCAACCCCATGTGCTGCAGAACCCAGCACTTAGATGTGTTAAATCTCATGCCCTTGAACTCTGCCCATCTGTGCAGCCTGTCAAGGTCCCTCTGCAGAGCTCTCCGACCCTCTAACAGATCAACACCTGCCCCTAGCTTGGTGTCACCTGCAAATTTACTGATGATGGACTCAATCCCCTGGTCCAGGTCATCAATAAAGATATTGAACAGGATGAGGTCCAGCACCGATCCCTGGGGGAGAAGCAGTGGCTCATGGTCTGGGACCATCCCCAATCCCTCTCACTCCACTTATGGCTTCCAGCCAAGCCCCAGCCCTAGAGCAAAGCCCTGGAAGCTCAGGAAGCCGCAGCCCTGGGAGCATGGTCCCAGGTCCTGCAGCTCCTGCATCAGGATAATACACCAGCTGGAGCCTCACAGGAGACCTGGAAAAAGCATACTCAGCACCTTTATTTCCAGCCAGCTCATATCATACTTTCCCTTGACCCACTGGAGTTGCAGCACATTGCAAAGTGCAGACCATAGGGGTTTGCCATTTCACACGTGCAAAGATGCAGCAAGTTTTTCCTTCCCAGCCTGCATCCTTTACTCTTTCCCAACTGCCTCGTTCAGTGCAGAACCTCACCGAGATTCACTCAGCCAGTGGGCAGCACTTCCCCTCTGCAAACAGCAGCCCACGAGGCTCTCTGGGATCACACACCCACTTAGAGAAGGAGCAGAAGGCACAGGCCGGGGAATACAAGACGTGGTTTGCTGGGAGGCAGCTCTGTGCTTTTGGCAGGACTTGAGGGCATTTGTTTTGAAGCTGTGTTTACATGCCTTTGATCAGACGTGTTTAACTTTTCTGGTGCGTGACAGCAGCAAAACAAGTTTGATACAAGGATAATGAAACACATTGTGAGCCTCTATGTGTAAATGGCTGTAACAAGGCCATGCACATCAGTAACTCAAACTGGAGGCGTTTTTGGGGAAGTGGGAAGAGAGGGAGATGCATTGTGACAATGCCAATAATTAATGTACAGGAGAGTGGGGGGGTGGGGGAAGCACAAATCCAGCAACAACAGATCAATCTCATCTGCTGGAGTTAGCCACATAGAGTCTGCCCTGGGCCCAGTGCAGAAGACTCCCTCCAGCATCATGGAGAGCATTTTCTGAGCAGCTAAACAGGGCAGGAGCATCGTGGCTCTGGAGAGCTCAGGGTTTGCTTGGAGCAGCACCTCAGGGCACCAGTATGGAGAAGCCCATTCCTTTTCCAACCTTTGAAGTTTATCAGCAACTCTCAAAGTCAGAACCCTCTTTTGATAAACACTGGCACAGGACCAGAAAGCAAAGAGTAAAGGCAGCTTCAGAGACATTCATAGAATAGCTGCTCCCCGAAGTGCTGTGGCACACCTGACACAACTACCAAGGACATACACTTGCATGTGTGTAGACCAATTGCATCACTAAACAGAGACTGTCCTTTCAAGCCTTGCAAAGCAGTAAGAGCTCTCTCCCAGCATGCTGAGGAAATGCAGAGTACGTCTGGCATCCTTTAAGCACAGGAGGATGACACAGGAGTCATGTACATGGCACTAAGCTGGGAACCATATCCAGGCACTGCTGCAAAACAAACTGCCACATGTTGGTCTACTAACACTGTGGCTGGCATAGGACGAAGTCTCAGCACACACCTGGAGCTGCTCCCATACACCAGTCTGGATGCAATAATCCTATTTTGGAACTTAAAGGAGACATGAAGGGGTGTGAATGCTCTGGCCTCAGATAAAGAGCAAAGCCAAGCATGTTTAATTTACCAGTGAAATTGTTAGTAGAGAGACTTTATAATACAGTCCTATGCTGATCATGCTTTAAGACGAGAGATGCCACCATTTCTTTGTGCTTAGCACAGCAGATGAGTGAAGCACATTGGCACAAGAGGTTTCCTAATGGCATGCCACCTCACTACACAACCTGTCAAGCCAACATAGGCTTAAGCAGTGGATCTTAGCTGGCAATAGAGGGGGAAGTGAATACTCAGCTGTGATAAATATTTAACGTGCTTTTAGTCCTGAAGAAGTGTAGCACTGAGGCCATCATCCTGTAAGTGAAAACCAAGGCTGATTAATGGGGGAAGGTACTACCATTTATGGGAGGTTAGGATCAATCCCAATTCTCAGCTATTTGTTAAATCTTTAATGCTCTTTTTCAAGAGCAGAGTTCCTTGGTGAAGGGCAGCATCCTAATAAGGCTGCTTTAACAGCGTATGTTAAGGGGGTACAGATAAAAGCCCCCTGTGAAAAATAAACAAGATGAAAATGAAGGTTTCATGTGGTCATTGCATTTGGCTGGCTTGAAAAGAAAAAAAAAAAAAAGAAAAAGAAAAAAAAAAATAACACCCCAAACCACAACAAAACCATTTTGAGGTCTTCTCTGAGGATGGGTTTACTTCTTTCAGAGCTTGTCATGTTGTCATCTCAGAGCTGAGGCCAAGGTTACTCTCCAGACCCTCCCCCCGCTCCTGGACAAAGACAAACTCCTGGGTTGAGAGGAAGGAGCACCAGTGCAAGCTCCGCAGCCCATGTTCGATCTTGCCACATCCTTCATCCTACTCTAGAAAGGTCTCCATCTTCTTCAACATATCAGGCCTCTTCTCAGACCTAAGTTTCACCATTGTCACCTTCCATCTCATTAGTCAAGACTAGTCCATTGTCTCTGCAGTTATATCACCATCAACCTCATCCCCTCTCATGCTTTCAAACACTCCTTCACTGATTTCTCCAGAGCACGGTGGGTGAACAGAGAGCTTGCATTTGCAAGGCATTTCCAAGGTGCGCATCAAGGAGAACATTCCTTTCTGTCTCTCGTGAGTCTTCCATTGCATCACCCACTCATGTACCTCTGCTTCCACACTCACTTTCCTCTAACAAATCACCTTTTGCTTTTCCCTGTCTTATCATCTGGTAGGACCAGTCCTGACCCCTGCAAACAAAACCCTCCCTGTGCATCTATGCTCACTGGCCATCCCTCCCTTGCCAGCAAGCAGCACAGACACAAGACCACAGACAATATCCATGTAACAAAGGCAAAAGACATGTATTCTTGCCACCCCTCTCCATCTGCCCATGCCTTTCTAGTTGCATTACACTTCATGCTGTTTCTTACCTGAATTTGGACATCAGCTCTTTTCCATCCATATTGTTCCCCTTTGCCCGTATCTTGTGCCAGGGCCAATGAGATGAAAGAAGGCATGAAAGGGAGGGGATAAAAAGTGAGCCAGGAAAGACGACTGCAGGAGGCAGCAAGGGAGCAATTATGTTTGCACCTGGGGAGATCAAATGATGCTGGAGCTGAGTGCAGGTTCCCACATGCAAAGGAGACTGGTGTGTCCCTGATGGACCACTCGAGCTCCATCAAACCATTGGTGGGAACAGTTGGTTGTCTGAGCTGAGAAAGGTCACTGGCTTCTCCCTAGGGTGAGCACAACTTGAACAAGAAGTTGATGCCACACACAGGCAGGAGCACAAAGTCTCCCTGGGCCCCAAAGTCTTTTCCCATATAAATTGTAAGGTGACCAACCTCCAAATTTCTCCCTCTCCATCCAGCACCAGGCCTGCTGCAGTTGTGCTTAGAGGACACACCAAAAATGAGGCAGAGCCAAAAGCAGGCAGCATGGCTTGACAACCTCCCCCCAGGGCTGCATGTGCAGAGGCTGGAAGAGTGGAGCAGAGGCTGGAAGAGTGGAGCAGAGGCTGGAAGAGTGGAGCAGAGCCTGTACCCTCTCACTGCTGCGCACACATGCTATATATCCCTTGCTACTCCCACCTGCCAGGCTGGACCATTCATCTCTGACCAGGATCCAGGATCCAGCAGCATCTTTTCCCCCACAAGCCAAGTCCACCATAACTGTCTTTCCTCATCTGCTATTGAAACCAAGGATCAGGCATAGAGATACGAGTCTAAAACTTTGCTGCAGATTAACCTGTACATTGTCCTCAGTAACAACACAAGCACCAGACATTCATTCTTGCCCTCAAACATGCTTCCTTGCATTGCCATAAGACTTTCAGAGAGATACTATGAGGAGTACAAGTAAAGGCTGAGAGAATTGACTTCTTCAGCCTTGAGAAAAGGTGGCTTAGGATAGACCTACAAGCTAATAGATAATTCTTTTTTACAAGAAGTCATATGCAAAAGACAAGGGATAATGAGTACAAGTTACTCTGGAGGAGATTTTGATCATAGAATGATCTGGGTTGGAAGGGACTTCTGAAGGTCAGCTAGTCCAACCCCCTCTACAGATCAGGTTACCCAGAACCCTGTCAAGTCTCACTTTGAGTATCTCCGTGAATAGGGCCCCAACTACCTCCCTGGGCAACTTGTTCCAATGTTCCACCACCCTCATGGTAAAGAATCTGTTTCTAACATCTAATCTAAACCTACTCTTCTCTAGTTTGAAGCCATTGCCCCTCATCCTGTCACTGCAGGCCTTTATAAACAATCTCACTCCATCCTTCTTCAGGTACTGAAGGGCTGCTGTTAGGTCTCCATGGAACCTCCTCTTCTCCAGGCTGAACAACTCCGTCTCCCTCAGCCTGTCCTCATTGCAGAGATGCTCCAACTCCCTGGTCATTTTCATGGCCATAGGTCATCCCTTATCTACTAACACAGTCACTTTATCATAGAAAGCCACTAGGTTGGTCAGGTAGGATTTGCTCCTGGTAGAACCATGCTGGCTGTTGTGAATCACCTCCCTGTCCTCCGTGTGCCTTAGCATGGCATCTAGAAGGATCTGTTCCACGATCTTTCCAGGAGCAGAGGTGAGGCTGACAGGAGAGTAGTTTTTGATTGGACACAGGAGGATAATTCTTCACAAGGAGAACAATGAGCCACTGGCATAATCTCTTCAGGGCAGTAGTGAAGTCCACAACATTGGATGCTTTTAAGACTGAGCTGGGAAGGGTGGTGGGCCATCTTGTCTAACTGAACTGCACCAGATGATCCTTGGGGTTCCTTCCAACCTGATATTCTGTGATTCTATGTCATGCTATTCACTCAATCTTAGCAAGCTGTCCCAGGCTCTTTGTGAGCTTTCAGCAAAAAACAAAGAAAGTGCAAGCATTCTTCTGCCTCCCTGCAAACTGGCAGAGACAAAGGCTGTCATTCGACCTGCTGGCATTAGGGGAAAGATCAGGACCAGAGAACCAGCAGATTCCCAAGGAGGACAGCATTACACCTGCTGCCCCTTGCGGGGACTTGGCATACCCACTACCAAACAGCAGAGACAGACTCACCCTGCAGCAATGCCAAACAGAGGAAGGATGTTCCCAGCCCAGGGAAGGCACAACCGAGCCCTAGTAAGCAGCCAAACTGCCCAGGTGCTTTGGCTTCTTGCCTCAAACCAGGAGACCCTTTGGCAGAGCTATGTGCTTGGGAAGATGATGCTGTGCAAGCATTAGAGACAGGGCTGCTTTTGTTTACAGGCTGCTGGCAATGGCACTGTGCACCCCACATCTTCCTCCAGCCAGAAGCGAGCTCCAAGAAAGGAAATTACACGAGCCAAAAGGTTTGATGGAATGAGCCCATTGGGCGGCTTGAAGATAGCTATTAATGGAGAGCTTTCTCTAATTGCTTTTGTATAATCTGGGGCTGCTAGGCGGAACTGGGTAATAAATGAAATCCAATTACATTTTCTCTCAGTATTTATTTTATTAAGTAGAATTCATCAGCTGATGAAGGGCCCCTCGAGGTAATGGCTCATGACCTAGTGGAAGGCATTTTTTTTATTATTATTATTTTCCCCACTCAGGGAAGCAGATAATCCAGTTTCCCAGTAAATGCAGACTGCTCCTGCTGCAACATGGGAAGAGTGACAGTGCCAGGGCAGGATGATCCCACAGGATGGCCAGCACCCATGCTGTACTTTCAAGTGTGATTCCTGCTCCAACTGCAGGAGTTCTAATGAGCACAACAGGTGGCTGAACCTCAGCTTTGGAGTAGCAGTCTAAATGGAGATGGATCTACAGTGCACAGCTTGCATAGTGTGCTCCAGAGGGCTGCAGCAGGGATTAGTCTCTTTGGGGATGCATAAAGAATTAAGTCTCAGTCCTGTGTCTGCTTGCCTGGAGGTTGTAGCTTTCACTGCTGGAGCTGCTTCCCTAGGATAGGTTTCCTTGGACTTATACTACGGGGTCAGTACGTGACTATGACTGAACAGGCTCTGAACACCAGCAACCTGGATTCACCACATTTAGCCCTGCACTTCAGCACATCCACAAGCACTAGCCTCCTATTGCTCTTAAACATGATGAAGCTCAAACACTTGCTAGTCATTTGAGACCCAGTTACTGGTGGTATAGACTGTATTGCTTCCATGAATGCTGCCTAGTAAGGTAAAAAACAAAACAAAACAAAAAACCAGAACAACCCAAACAAGCAAACAAAAAACCCACTGATTTTACAGAGAAATGCCCAGCCTAGACTCATGCCACATTTGCATAACAGTGCCGGCAGACAAAGCGTGCCAGAGATGTATGGTGGTGGCACCACTGTGGGGTGCTCCAGCTGTCAAGCAGAGTTTGCTGGAAGCTGTGGCATTGCTGGAGCACAGATCCTAAGCCCTGGCACAGTGTTTCTTCCCTGGGGCATGGGAACGCAGCAAAACCCAGTGTGGGTCAGGAATGGTTGCTCTGAGTGTATCCATCCAAGCTCCTGTAAGCATCCCTGTGCAGTAAGAGGGGACATGACAGTGCAACCCACTTTCTCCTCCTCCTTCCACATCAAAATGCAGCAACGGGACTGGATTTCGGCAGGCAATCATGGGGTCTAGTGCAGCTGTCCCATTGTTTTGCTGGAATTTAATGCAAGAGCTCTCCCAGCATGAGCAGGCAGGGTACCTCAAGGATCTTGCAAACAGCTGCTGGACTTTCCAGCATCCCTTTTCCCATCCAGTTATTGACTGACGTTTGCCCCTCGCTCCCAAACTCAGCACCGACAGCCTCGGCTTGCCCAGCTTTCACTGCCATCTTGTCATACAAGCAATTTATCACCTGCCAGAGAGTGCTCATTAGAGACGTCAGACTCCAGTGTCCATTAATTAATGGGAAATACTTAGGCACATACACATGCATGAGTCAGTCTGAGCCATTTCCGAGGGCACCTATCACAGGCATATTCATGTACTGCAACAGTGAACACAGGCTCTGGGAGGATCAGCAGAGGTAACCAGCAGAAGGAAGGCTCAAAACAAAGCAAAATCAATGCCACAGAGGAAAAAAAAAAAATCCACAAAACAAACAAACAAAAAACCCAACAAAAATCAAACCAACCAACCCAAACAGAAAACCAGCCACGGAGGTGATAGAATAGAATGGCCTTATTCCTGAATTAGTAAGAAACTGCTTACTTTTGAGGGATCAGTAAAAGGCTGCTGACTCAAGAAGTGGGCAAGCAAGCCGTGTCCCAGCTGCTGAGGCTTTAGGGTGAAGGCACACCCTCACCCCAGGACGCCTCTGAAGGGCTCTGTACACCCTTGCTACAGAAACAGCTAATGGTTTGACTAACGTTGCACAGGGGAAGAAGCGTCGCTGGCTGCTGCCCCGCTCAAACCTCCCACGCATCCATCGAGGCAGGATAAACACAGTTGCACCGCGCGGGAGCAAACCCAGCGGGGCGGGAGCTGCCCCTCTACAACCCGGCATGTCCCAGTCCCCAGCTTAGCAGCGCCGAAGGAATGCCTGCCGGTGCCTGAGCCTTCACATCACTAGGTGAACTAAAAATAAACGAGGTACGAGTCCGCAGCAAGTCAGCGCCAGATTTAGGCAGTGCCACGTTCTGCTGCTTTGCTGCAGAAGCCAGGCACAGAGGGTGAGGAAAAAGGGTTTCAGAGGGATCTTCTGAAACTCGGCTGGCTTTTTGTTTCGGGAAGAAAATCTAAAACCGTTTTGAAAGGAGATCTAAACACCATGTCAAAACCCAGCACTTGATCCTTTTCACAAGTAGGTTTTCACTTTCTTCTGCTGAGGCTCTTTGCCAAGCACAACACAGAAACACAAGCTAGTCTCGTTGATCCAAAACTATTTTTCACCAAATAAGCCATTCATCTGAAATATTTTTGCCTAGCTCTGATGTAAGGGAAGATATCTGCTCACAGCAGACCAGGATTTATGCTCAAATGAGCATTTGTGACTAGCAGACAATCTAGGTTCATAGTGAAATGCATCATCAATAAATCAGTCCATCACATCCTCTGCCCTCAGTGGAGGGCCAAAGTCTCAAATAACTACTCAGCACTTTGTCAACCTTTACTCCAGCAAAGTCTGGGTAAGAGACCTCAGGATTTAGCCTATTGATTGCTTACTATTGTTTGTGATGCCCTGCATGTGTTAGACATGCTCCTTTCAAGCAAGATTAAGTACCTGGCTTGTGGCAATGGGATTCATGGGAAATTACCTTTTACAAGCATAGGAACAGACATGTTAAATTGCCTTATGCAATGGCCCATTGTGGTGCAAAGAGAACTTGAACCCCCTTTCCCATGTTGCTGCCTGGGAGGGAAGCATATAGCAGTGGTGGCTCTCCTTGTGGCTGACGCAGCAAGCTCCATGCTTGTAGTAGATTTCTGCTAGTTAAATACCGTTTTGGATGTATCTCCAGAGCCTCTGTGGCTCTCAGCTTCTCTGCTAGAGCTTTGTGACAACAACAATAGAATGACAGCTCCCCAGTGGCTTTGAGTAGCATCTCCAGCTCAAAGGCAGCCTTAATACCTCTGCTGATGTCAAGCTTTCTAGTTTTCACATTCATTTGAAGTTAAACTGATCTAACTTGAGTAAGTGGGCACAGATGGAGTCACTCAACCAAAGCCAAAGCATCTTATAGCATGGCTGTGGATACAGATGCCCCTCCAGCCAAGGACTGGTGCTTGACCCCCCCGCACCACAATCTATATTGAATGTATTAATATAGATGGATGTAAGTGCTCATCCTGTCCCACCAAAGAGCAATCTTGGGATGTTTCCTTCTCCCACAACCATAAAGCAAGGAAACAGAGGAACCATTTTCAATGCAGAACACCTGTTACTAACCCTCTGAATGCAGCCCACTTCCCCATCACCTCCCTCCCTCTAACAAAGAAGCAGAAAAATTGATGCCACTAGCCTTCAGCCTCCAGATCCAAGCCTGATGTCCAAATGAAGCCAGGAGTGATGTGATTGAACCTCTAGTGCATAGGCAGAGTGCTGAAAAACAAACTGAAAAAACAAGGCTGCAAAGAACTTTCTATTGGGAATCACAGTGCTCCTGGGATTTGTCTAGAACAACCCTGACTTCAGTAGTGCCTGTGCCACGATTGGGGTGACAATGAGACCTCACCCAGCCAAAGCTGAGACTCTGCTGCTTCCCACCTCTGGAGAGATGGGTCTTTCTGCTCTGTATGATACAGATCACTTCAGCATTGTAGTTATTGTTAGTACAGAGGCAAGCTCAGGGATACCACTGCCTCCTCAAGCACTCCTACCATGGTCTGAACATTGCTAGGGGCTGAGGTTGCTTAGAAAGAAAATAAAGCCGTTCATTATAAAAATGCTTCTCCCTGTTGACACTACCAAGCACATATGGGAAAAACAACTTCAGAAACTAAAAACCTGCCAAAAGTTGGGGATCTTATCCATGCTTGTAAGTATCTAAGGGGTGGGTATCAGGAAGATGGGACCAGACTCTTTTGGACCCCTCTCTACAAGAAGGACACCTGCATTGGAACAGGCTGCCAAGGGAGGTGGAAGAGTCACCATCTCTGGAGGCGTTAAAAAAATGTGTAGACAGGGCACTTGAGGACATGGTTTAATGGCCATGGAGGTGTTAGGTTGATGGTTGGACTTGATGGTCTTAGAGGCCTTTTCTGACTGAAACAGTTCTATGATTCTGTGATTCTTTTCAGTGGTGCCCAGCAATAGGACAAGCCGTATTAGTCACAGACTAGAACACAGGAGGTTACATCTGAATGTGAGGAAAAGCTTCTTTGAGGGTATTGGAACACTGGAACAGGCTGCTCAGAGGGGCTGTGGACTCATCTTCTCTGGAGATATTCAAAACCCACCTGGATGTGATCCTCTGCAACCTGCTCTAGGTGAACTTGTGTTAGCAGGTGGGGTGGACCACATAATCTCTTCAAAAAGCTACCATTCCATGATTCTGTAATTCCTCCAGCAAAAAGAAGCCTGAAGAACCATTTAGTAACCTTGTACAAGGAGGAAAACAATCAAACAAACAAACACAGCCCCACAAAATTAAGGATTTTTATCATCTGGACTCAGCCAGCCAGCCACTCCCTGACCCCACCACACTCTTTGGTACTGAAGATGGCATCGCCAATTCCCAGGCTTCACTAACACACACCTCAAAGCAAGGCAAGCTGATTTCTGACGCTCGTCCCACCTCCTGTCTTGTTTTATTTCTGCCTGGTACTTAACCACCCCCTCTCCTCCAGGTACCTTCCCTGCTGCCATTTGTTCCTGTCCTTTACAGCTCTGCCTGCTGTCACTCGAGTAACCTTGCCTGTTTGGTGATTTGTGGCAATAAAGTGTCACTGTGGGGAAAAATAGTGTCGCAGTGGCATATAAATCTCTGATCCATAAATCATGCTGGCCTCCACGTGCATGCCCCTCCTATGCAATGTAAAGTACAACAATTTAGGGCAAGAAGAAGCAAAAAAGAGCTGGTAATACGTGATTTTATTGAAGGACAGCACTGAATCATCCTTGTTAGGGGTTGTAACAAATGTAGAGGGGCTGCTGTGTGCTGTAAATTGCCCTGGAGACATGGGGCCTCAGTGGAAGCTTCCTAGAGCTATTCAGAGGTTAAAAAGAGTCATCCTACAGGGAAAAATAATACAGCAGACATTGCCAAGGGATGTCATCAGCGTTACAGTCTACCTCCTTTACGAACAGCTTTGCTAACACTGAGCACCATGGCCACAGAAGGGATCCAGGTGTGTAGAGCTGAACTCCACTCCTCTTTCCGTCTGTATAGGGAATCTTGCCCATCCACATAGCAGCTGAACATCTTCTCCAGCAGATCTCCACCAGCATCCACACCCCATGGACTAAAGAACCATGAAGAAGCGGGTCTGCACTTCACTACCCTCCATCTGATGCAGTGGGTTTCTGTTTCACACAGCCATGTCCACTTCTGGGATGACAATGGTTTCCCACAGCTGTCACCAGAGGCAAACACAACTCATGTTTGTAACCTCATGATCCCCAGCTCTCCTACACAGAGCACTATGCATCCACCACCATGATTCTTTATGAAACACCCAGCAGCCAAGATACCATCTGAAATGATTTTAAAAGGAGTAAATTCCCCCTTGGTGATGGTTATTTCTTTGAATTGGAAAAAAAACACTGCTTGACTCAGAGCCCTCATTCACTGACAATCATCTTGGTCATGCTGCAGCTCAGCATGTAAAAAGTCACGTCGAGCACCACTGCTGCCTCTCTCCTGAGCACAGCACCTGTGGCAGAACCGGCACACAGTCCCTCTCCCACACCCACCGTCCTTGGAATGCTGAGGTCTCATCCACCACCCGTCATGCAAACCAGCAGGTAGTGTTGCATTAAAGTCTTCTCCTGACATGACATCTATGTCATGTCACCTGAGCAGCTAAGTAACACTCCTGTGAATATAAACAACTGGGGGAAAGGGCATCCACTAGACAGATAGCTTGGGGAAGTGTCATCAACCCCTGAAAGTCCATATGTGGTTTTGTAACGAAAGTATTTGCTTCCTGTCTTGCCTGCTCGTCAGAGGAATATATGAGTGAAGCTAAGCAGCACCCTGGAGACAGACTAAAACCAAGTAGAGAGCAAGGGATGCTCAGAGTGTTTTGCAGGAGCCGTGCAGATGAACACATTACGAACATCCCAGAGAGGAGGAGAAACCTTTTCTTTCCCAGGCTTGGAAATGGCATGCAGCCAGAAGCCGTCATGTAACTATCTTGCACCTTATGTTACCAAAAACCCCAAAATGCCAAATATTGGTGCCTAAACCTGCCCTTAGACAAATCCTTTACTCCTGCAATCACAGTCCATTGAAACTTGAAGAAAGGGAAAAAAACCAAACTAAACAACCAGCAAAATCGATCAAACACCCACATAACAAACCAACCAACCAACAAAAAACCCAAACCCCCAAATCAACAAACAAACATAAACAACCAAGCAATGCCACTGAAAAAAGGCACTTGGGTTCAGGAATATCCCACTTCATGACTTCAGGATGTGTCCTGACAGGCAGTAAGCCCCACACAAGCCTATTGCTTGCTCTGGCAACAAAGGGGCCAGCAGCATGCTGGGAATCCACAACAGCACAGCCAGCAGCTCACATAGCACTCAGACCACATCAAGGTATCACTTCTAGTTTTGGGAGCCCCAGGAAAAGATACACGGTGATCAACTTGAGCATTTTCATCAGAGGACACAGAGATGGACAGGGAAGTTGGTGAGAAAACTGAGAGGATGAGTGCCAGTGGGCAATAGCCAAAACAAAAGATTCCCACTGGATGAAAGAGAAACTTGTTCCTCCTTGAGAGCCCAGTAGTACTGGAAGAGTTGTCCAAATGGCCTATGTTCTTTCCATATGCAGGGGCTTTTAGGAGCAGAGTGGAGAGAGTCCTGAGCAGCCATACTAATCTCAGTTTTCGGCTCAGTGCAGAGTCTCTGCTAAACTTGAGACCTCTGAGGTTCAAATGTGATGGTTTTGCAAATGTGTTGTGAAAAACTGTGTGTGCAATGTAACATCAGGTCATTGTTTCCTAGAGTCATAACTCAGGAAAAGACAGCATAGCACCTTTAATAGCTACCCTCAAAGCTAGGATGAACAAAGCCTTTTTTCTTCTCCCATTCCCAGCTTCATAACTATTGTGACAGAGCAATGTATGGAAAGAAATGAAAAGCAACTCTACCATATGAGCATAGGCACAGCTCCATGCCAGCAACTGAAGCTGGAAGTAGTAATCAATTTCACCCCACCCTTTCCACCACCCCCTCAAAACCCATATGCTCATTGAAGATGTATATTTGCATACACAACCTGGCCTGAGTCTACATGCCTGTTAGGGATTCAAATATCCTTGACTGCATTTGATGAAGGAGGAAAATGCATGAGATGCAGCATGGTATTGGCCACGTGTTGCTGCCTAGGAGCTTTAGGGCAAACAGCAAGAAAAATCCTTGCTGTGAGATGGGACAGTTGAGGTAGCATAAAAGATGGGGGATGTCCATGCTTAAACTGTGGACACTCATCTGAACAGCCATACTGATCTGATGTGGTATTGGTGGCCATTCTGCTCTGGAGACCTCCAAAGTCTCTGTGCATCTATGAATATGCAAGAACAAGACAAGAGACCTTAGCTTGGTGACCATCTTGTAAGCACATTAAAGACTTCTCAGTCGCATCATTCTTGCCAGCTAAAAAACCATGTCCCCACTTGAAACAAGGGCAAAGCCCACCTAGGAATGGTACCACTGTGCACTGTACCTGAAGAGGACACACCTAATCCTGAAGGCAGCACATAATCCTTCAGACCCAAACATTGCTCAATATTGAAAAACTGCATAACCAAATGACAGCAGCAGGATTTTGGCAAGACATCTGTCCCTCTATAAATAGAGCTTAATCGTGCGTCCTTATCACAGGGCTTTGATGCGTTTGGGCATCGTATTTTCTTCCCCTTCACCACTGAGTCCTAAGCAGCACAGATAATGGGCTTGAATCGATCCAAGCTCAAGTATTACTAAACTTCCTCCCACCATGGCAGCATGCCAGCCTCAAATAGGACAAGAGAACATGTGTCTGTTCAGAGCCAACCACAAGGAGCTGGTAGAAAATTGCTTTAGACTTTAAAAATAACAGGTGCTTTTTGCAGATTTGTAGATCAATCTACAATGTTTAGAGGTTTAAAGAAAGTCAATAGAAACGAGATGTATCATTGCTGCACAAGAACCTAAGAAGTCACATATTCATTTATGCTGCTACTAGCCCTCCAACCATAGGTTTATTGTCCTGCTGCTCCTTGCCACAGTCCCACATCACTACTTCTCCAGCAGCAAAGTCAGGGGAAGGAGCTCCTTCTCCTGCTGCAGTTCACAACCTCATTGGCTGTGCTAGGACAACTTAACCCTGGTGATGGATTGGGTCAGAGGCACCATAAAATGCCATCACTGCACCGTGTGCCTTGTTTGCAGCAAGAGGATGTGGGGACTGCTGGCAACGGCCAGGATGACTTCCACAAATTGGTGCTCATCTCCTTAGGTCTCTATCTATATGGACTCACCACACAAGTTCACTCAAGTCTTTTGGGATGCTCCAGGCAATGCTGAGATGGTTTCTCAGGATTTGCTGCAACCTGGGGCTGCTGCAGAATCACACAGGGAAGCAGCCTGCCTTCTGCAATCTCATCCTCGGGTATTCATAGCTTCCCAGATTGCATCAGGTTGGAAGTGACCATCAAAGGTCATCTCATCCAACCCCCCTGTAGTGAGCAGGGACACCTCTAACCAGATCAGGCTGCCCAGGGCCACATCAAGTCTGATCTTGAATGTCTCCAGGGACAGGGCCTCAAGCACATCCATGGGTGAATCATACCAGTATTTTACCATTCTCACTGTAAAAAGCTTCCTCCTTATGTCCAACCAAAATCTGCCCTGCTCTGGTTTAAAACCATTGCCCCTTGTTCTATTACTACAAGCCTCAACAGTCCTTCTCCAGCTTTCCTGTAAGTCCCCTTCAGATACTGAAATGTAGCTATAAGGTCTCCCTGGATCCTTCACCTCTCCAGGCTGAACAGCCCCAGTTCTTTCTTTACAGTCTTTATAGAAGAGGTGCTCCAGCCCTCTGACCATCTTTGTGGCCCTCCTCAGGACCCACTTCAACAGGTCCCTGTCCTTGTGTTGGGTGAGGTTCAACAAGAGCAAGTGTAGGGTTCTGCACCTGGACCAGAACAAACCTCACTATCAATACAGACTGGGGGATGAGATGATAGAAAACAGCCCTGTGGAAAAGGACTTGGGGATGCTGATGGATGAGAAGCTGCACATGAGCAGACAATGTGTACATGCAGCCCAGAAGGCAAATCACATCCTGGGCTGCATCAAAATATGTGCGGCCAGCAGATCCAGAGAGGTGATTCTGCCACTTTGCTCTGCTGAGACCTCACCTGGAGTACTGTGCACAGGTCTGGAGCCCTCAATATAGGAATGACATGGACCTGATGGAGAGAGTCCAGAGGAGGGCCATGAACATGACCAGGGAGTTGAAGCACTTCTGATATGAGGACAGGCTGGGGGAGATGGAGTTGTTCAGCTTGGAGAAGAGTAGGCTCCAGGGAGACCTAACAGCAGCCTTTCAGTACCTGAAGGGGGCCTACAAGAAGGATTGAGAGAGACTATTTATAAAGGCCTGCAGTGATAAGATGAGAGGCAATGGCTTCAAACTAGAAAAGAGCGGATTTAGATTAGATGTTAGGAACAGGTTCTTTATCATGAGGGTGGTGAAACACTGCAACAGGTTGCCCAGGGAGGTGGTTGGGGCCCTATTCCTGGATATAGATTCAGTAAGATTGGAAAACACCTCAGAGATCATCAAGTCCAACCAGAGATCATCAAGTCCAACACTATTCAAAGTGAGGCTTGACATGGCTCTGGGCAACCTGGTCTGTTTGAGGACACCCCTGCCTACTGCAGAGGAGGTTGGAATAGTTGACCTTAGGAGGTCCTTTCCAACCCACACCATTCTATGATTCTATGGATGTGATGCTCCTGCAGTCAGTTCTGCTGTGTACCCATGGCACAATTTGGAGAGTTGCTGCTCCACCACGGAGTACTATTCAGTAGGCCACAAGATATGCCTTAGCAAACCAGACCTAAATCATGACTCCCCTAGACCTTATGTAATGCATCAGCCATTAAATATGCAATTAGGCTGCATTTACAAATCTATAATCAGGGACAGGATCACTTGACTCCCTTCAGGAAAGCCTGTCCTGATGGGCAGATCCCACCAGAACTAGCTGCATTCATTTCACAGCTGACATAAGGCACAAAAGTGTCTCCTGGCTTCCACCCTCTGCCTCAGAAAGGAAGGACAACATGTACCTGGACTGAAAAGAGTTGCCTGTACACCCTTGGTGAACAGGCAAAGCCTCTGTCCTGTGGGATGCCTGGCTCCAGCCATCCAGCCAGAGCTCAGCTGGGCATAGGACAATAGGTCAGGCTGCAACACAGGAAGCAGAAATTAGCTTTCCACCCCTTCTACAAGGCTAAAATGCATGCAAACACCTGCTACACATGCCACACAAACCCCACTGATGGGCGCTCCCTTTGGGAGCAAACATGGGTGAGGAAGCCCACAGCTGTGATGCAAGGCAGGGACCAGCAGATAGGAAACAAGGCTGGCAGGAGTACCAGTCTGCTACTGCTTTTCCAACCCTCTTCCTGTCTCTCTGCCAGGCTAAAGCCACCTGAACAGCATATCAGTGGGGCTGGGCTTTTATTCCTCTGCTGTTGCATACGAGCAGGCACCAATGGATGTATCATTCAGCAAAGCCAAGGAAGAAACAAGCAGCATTAACCATGAGCATGTGTGTGCAGAGAGCCCTCTTGCAGGTTTTTTTCCTTTACTCCCATCTGCTTTGCTCTGGGCCACTAAATCCAATTCAGCAGCACTTGGAGCTTGTACTGAAGCTGCGACACATTTGTCAGATCCCCGACTAGACCCATGGCTAATTTTACAACACTAATTTATCTCACCATATTATATCTCTTTCATTTCCTCCCCTTGGATCCCATTACTGCCAGTATACCTTGTAGCCAGCATGTAACAGTAATTGGTATTATTAGCAGTGTATACTCTTCAAGGTGCTCTATTTGCAGAGCTGCAAGAAGTCCCATGGGTAGGCCAGTCCACACCAAGGATGGGAAGGGGTCCTTATCCCATGACACTCCATGGATGACACCACTGGGAAATGCCAAGGGCAGTGTTTTGCTGCTCTGCACATCCAGACCCTGCTTCATCAGTTGGCGCCTGTCTCTGAGGTCCCTTAAGTTTTTAACTCCAAAGCCTGCATGCAGCCTTGTGCACAGGGAACACTTCTGTCCTTGCTCGTGGCTTACAGGATACGGGTCTCTGCTGATCCAGGTTTAAAGGGGTTGCAAAACACCCCCAGGAAGTGTGATGTAACAGGAGAGGGCAGGGGAGCTGCGCAAGGAAAAATTCTAACACTTTATAGTACGTTGGACAACAGTTTCTCCTCTTCAGTGTAAGCTATTGCTTTTCCAAGATCAGCATAATGAAGACCATGCAGTTTTAGCTAAGTAGGAGGCTGCACTAGTCAAACGGTGACAATTCCCTTTTAAGATGTCCTTGCCTGGCATTTAGAGACTTATTAAATTTTAATTCATCATTTTCATTTCTCAAGTACAACACCAGCAAGCACTGGCTTCCCCAGCACAGCCCTGCAGGCTGTGCGTCCCCAGCTACAGCAACCCAATCCACAGGCTCCTTCCCTGTTCCATCAGGGCCACCATGGCTTGGAGATGATGACCCCAAACCTCTCCTCAAGTAACAGTTACCACAGCTCCATATGCACATATGCAACAGGACTCAAAGGTAGGGCAACCCCTTGACCATGGCCAGTGGTGATAGTAGTGGTCTTCTATGGGAATGCAGCCCTTTTCAGCAGAGGAGGTCTCAGCGGGGTTCATCACATCCATGATGCTGCAGGTACCAGTGCAAGAAAGCAGAAAGAACATCTAGTAGTCTGGGAGCCTAGAAATTGTGCTTGCTGTGAGAGGTGGCACATCACCTCCCGCCCCAAAACAGGAATGAGTGACACTTACCTCCTCTGGAGTAGTTCAGCCACCACAGGGCCTCTGCTACCCCAGGTGGATTACCCATCTCCCAACTGCCCTAAGGGCCTTCAAAAGCAGAAGGGCTCTCCATGAAGAAATTCTCCCCCATGCATTTCCAGACCGAGTCATCTACAACTTGAATCATTACTGTCAGCATCTGCCCTCTTCACAGCAGCCATGGGACTCCTCACACACCAAAGCCAGAAGGAGTTTTTCAACACACTTTGAAAACACCATCCTAGCCAAAAGATACACAGGCTTAGAGCCCCACCACAGCCAGGCAGCCCACAGCACACCAACCAAGGACAAACCATGTAAGGAAGTGTTTTAACCCATCTCTTACCTCTCCACTGGTCCAGAGTCCTTAGGGTGTCCCAGATTTCTCATCAACGTCTGGAGGATTCTTCTGGCTGTTTCACTAACCCTCACTGCTCAGATCTGTGAATTCCTTCAGCAAAACAGAAGAGACAATGTGTCAGGTTACCAGGTGGAGCTCTGACAGTGCTTTGGGTTTAGAAAGCAAGCAAAGAAGGGGGGCATCTGTTTTCCTGTCCTGACAGCTGGTGGCAACCAGTACAAATATGAAGCTAGTTTAGATGAAGAGCCCTCCCACATGAGCATCACAGTCCACCCCCAAAGCATGCATTTGCTTAATTATTTCAATTTAGAAACATGAAAGGGGAGAGGGGAAGAAACATACTTGGGGCATCTCTGATCTCCTTTAGACACAGACAGCAATGCTCCCCAGCAAAACAGCATAGCAGCACTAAAATGCCAGCACTGCACCAAGACATTTGCCCACAAGGTCTTGCACTGCATAAGCCCTAATCCTGCAAAGCCTCACACACGTATTAAACAGTGCAGGGAGAGGCCAATCTGCCTGAACCCGTGAGTGTGAAGAGGAAAGCATTCATGTACAGCTTTGCAGCATGGACACTGAAGACTGCAAAGGGGAGAGGGACTTTCCATGTTACATCTGACATTCTGCCTAGTGAGACAGAGATTGAGGCATTACTACATCCAGCAATGCCTTCAGTTACAGCAGCAAATATGCATTATGTGCTAGACAAATTGTCAGCCAAGTTGCATGCTCATTGTCTAGCTCTTGTGGCTGAGCTTGTGCTGTTCCACCTCTTTTAAATGCTTTGAGGGGAAAAAACCAGCAACAAAAAACCCCAACAACCACCAAACAAAACCCAACCCCTAATTCTGTATTATCAAAATGAAAAATAGGAGCCAAACTCCACTGGCAAGAGGGAAGTCTGGGACTCACTCATTTGGAGATGCTTTCCCAAGGGTGACAGCAACTCCAAGCCTGGAGCACCACGTGCTTCAGCTAGCACCCAGCCCTGAGCTGATGAGCTTTGCCAGAGCCCTTGTCGGGACCCCATCCAAAGCCCAGGCAAGTCAGCAGGAGGTTGCTACAGAAACCCAAACTAAACCACCATCCAGTCCCTACTTGCCTACAAAACCTAAATAAATAATTAATCCCCCCTAAACTCCACTGGGTGCCTGATGGAGAAACCCTCATTTGCAAAGCACTGGGAAATAATTACAAAGTTTCCCCAGAGCTTAAAAGGAGGGAAGTGGACTGTTTGTCATGCCAACTGCCATAGTGTGCCATAATTCATCATGCTTGTCAGGTGTCAGCCACTGAGAAATTTAACTCCAGCTGCTCTGAGCCCAACACCCACAATGTCCCATCACTCAAAAGCTGCTCTGCCAAGCACCCCAGAGCTGACAAGTGACTGGCAAAGAGGGGAGAGGCTTCCACCCTACCAAGCCTCTTGTTGTTCTGCAATGCCAATTAAACTTTTTAGTTTTTTGTAGAATGTGGCTTGTTTTGTTGGGGTTTCTTTGTGGTTTTGTTGTTGTTTAAACCCACGGATAAAGAAGAACAGAGGCCAGCAAGGCTACCTGCCAGGGACCTGCCTGTGCTGTCACTCTGGCTTGGCAGGGATATGACAAGAGAGATGGGTTTAGTACCAATCACTCTTAGGGAGGTTTTTGTAGAATCCTCTGCTCAAGCCAGAAGGACATAGCTCTCACAGGCACATTACATTATGATTAGTAGGAAGTGGACAATCCTAAAATCCTGATGCCCTTTTTGAGAGATATCCCTGGAAAATTATTATATGGAAAGGACTGACAGCCCCTGCCACCCTGTCCTGATGAGACAAGCCATCTCTACAAAAGATTCAGCAGCCCAGCTTTTCCCCCAGAAGTCAAGGCATGCATTTACCTTTCAAGAACCCCAAACTGAGGTCAAGTTAGGTCTGGGGGGAGCTCAGCATGCCCAAAGCAGATTATCAGCAGAAGGACCTGCCTCAGGGCACTGAGCCAGCAAGACGTGTGAGCTAGATGGCTCCCAGAACAGGGGACAGATTTGATCACAGCTCAGGCAGGCTTAGGTAAGGAACAAATAGCACCACAGAGCACGGATGAGTTCTGGGGCAGGTGTCAGCAGAAGGGCTTCCACCAGTCCCAAACTCACCACACATCTTCAGGACTTGAAGTGCCACCAATGCCAGTCAGGACATTTCAATGTCACACCCACTTGACAAGCCTGTCTGGGCTTCTCCCCAGATGTACTCATTTTGTCCATTTCTGTAGCAAAACCTGGTGCAATGCGAAAGCACTGTTTAAACAGGTCCCTGTGAACCCCTGAGGGTTCAGAAAGTTCCATGTCCCACATGGTGCATCCCCATACTGTAGCAAGGTCTAAGGCCTAATGGAACCACTACTTGCCAAAAAGAAGGAAGAAGAAGAATAAAGAGAGAGAGAGAGGGAGGGAGGAATAGAAGGAGGGAGGGAGGGAGGGCGAGAGGGAGGGAGGGCGAAAGAGAGGGCGAAAGAGAGGGCGAAAGAGAGGGCGAAAGAGAGGGCGAAAGAGAAAGAAAGGAGGGAGGAGAAGGAAGAAAGGAAGAAAGAGACTAGGGGGAAAAGTAAGAAAAAGGAAACCAAACACATTGCATTTGCCAAGACCCTTTCTCCATAGCACAATTCCTACATCAGTCAGGGATCAGTAAATTTTACTTGTACCAACGGAAAAGGCCCAGGAGCAAGGCATTCTGTGCAAGAGCTGGGACATGGGGCACAGGTTTTTGCAGTCATGTGCTCAGAGCAGTGCAGTTCCTGCTGTGGGAGAGGAGTGACTGCTGCCTCTGCACACACTATATATAATACACCCACACAGCAGCCTTTTTCAGAGGCTCACAACTTGGCACAGGAGAGGTGGATTTTCATGGTGTCAGCAACAAGCAGATCCCCGACACCTGGCTAAAAACCTTCCCCATGGCTATCAGACCTGGTCTCACAGCACAAAGATACTCGAGTTTCTTCAGCACAACAACTGAAAGAATTTTTCTTGGGTTTGTGTATGTTAGGTTTTTGTTTTGTTTTAAAGCTGTGGATAAACTAACCCAAACTGTTTTCTGAGAGCAGCTTAAAACCCTCTTTGCTACAATTAAAATAAAAAAGGAAAAAAAAAAGAAAGAAATCCAGCCAGAGGCAGAGACATGTGAGGTTTCAGTCCAAATGGTTAAAGGCTGGCGTAGTTTCAAGCAACTGAAGACAGGGGCTTATAATCAGAAGTGTCAGGCAACCTTAATTATATTATTTCCTGAAGGAAATAGTTTTCCCCGCCGAAGTCCAGAAGTTATTAAAAAAAGTTGACCTCACTGGAACCAATCAAGATGGAGACATGAAGCCTGTGATGGATTTTTAAGGCAGGCAAGTTCAGGCGTCTGTATTTTCGGGGGTCCAGGATTTTAAGACAGGTGTTCCTGCACAAGCCTGAAATTGCAACAGCCCTGTGGCCAGAAGCCAGGATGCCGAGCCCCCTCCATCCATCTTCTTGAAGCCCCCCCAGGCAGGAGGACACAGGAGCCCCATGGACCCCAAGAAAGCTGCTTGCCTGCACCCAGATCAATAGCTTTGCCAATGCGAGCAAAGAAAAACAGCCTTCAGCTTTGTAACTGTCAGGAGCACACAGGCTTTTTGTCTGTCTTTTCCCCTGCACCCATAAATAGAAGTGACAGCAACTTTATTCAGGACTTCTTCCAGTTAAAAGGGGATGGAAGAAAAGTGAAAAATGAAATTGTAGCTCAAAGGCAGAGCAGGAGGAACCTGAAGGCACAGCACAGGGTCTGCCATTCCTACAGCATCCTGGGCTGGTGGCAGCAGTCACACTCGTGAAGCCAGCTCCTCCTCGGGGCACACTTCTGCACTCTACCGTGAAAAGAAACCCCATCTAACAGGCCCCTATCTCCTCCTGCCCACCAATTCCCCAGTACTAGCCAAGAGGCTTAAGTGTCTGGAGGAAGTCAGAGATAGAATAACTGTGTCTCCCTTTCTTCTGAAAGACTTTAAAAAAACCCCAAACAATTCAGAAGAGGAACTCACCTGTTCCACCTATCTATGTAAAGCTTGCACTTGTAGCAGCAACAGCAGGTCTATAGTGCAGTCCATTAGCATAGCCAAGCAGTGCATACAGCATCTCCATCAGCATGGGAAGTCATGGCTGTTTGAGCTATAACCTCCACGGAGTCTTTTGCAACATAAAGAAAAGTCCTATTTTTCACAAATAAATTATGGAAAGACAGTCAAAAATCAAGAGAGGAGGTGAAGCTGTCCTGTGAGGGGGCTGAGCACCCAGCAGAGTTGGCTGTGGGCAATCCCCCCAGCACAGGGGAGCACAGCCAGGGTTTGAGCATCCTGGGCTGATCACCCACACTTCCCTTCAGCCTCAGCCAGCAGCCCAGCATCATGAGTATCACAGTGGTGTTGCAACACACTGGTAACACAGTGTATCAAACTTTGTCCTGCTTGCACCACTGCTCAGCTAGAGCTACGCCACATGTCAGAAGCCAGTCTTAATGGGCTAAGAATCTTGTCTGGAGCTAGGCCAAAGCAATCTCATACACTTTCATCTGCACAGAAACACAGTCAAGGTAGGGATTTAGGAAGGGACCAACCATCGCTAGGGTTGGGTGCCCACCCCATCCAGAATGGCTCAGGCTGGAAGTTGTGTGCAGCTCCCTAGGGAAAGACTGTGAATGACCTCATGGGTTTCTTCCACCACTGCCCTCTCCACTGCCATGAGTCAGAGATTAAACACAAGCCATTTGTCAGCGCTGGTGGCATCATCGGCAATCTCATTTCTGAGCAGACATCTGACCTCGCCTGCATCCCTGAGACCTGTGTTACCACACGACTAAGGCAGCCTCCTGACAGCTCCCAGGGGACACAGTGTAAGGCAGGGGGACCAGGCTGTGAGACAGCCTGATCCTGACTCAGGATGCACAAGGCAAACCTTTCAGCTGTAGGAAGGGAGGCTGAGGGGAGACTTTATCACTCTCTCCAATGACCTGAAAGGAGGCTGCAGTGAGGTGGGGGTTGGTCTCTCCTTGCAGTAAGAAGTGGTAGGACAAGAGAAAATGGCTGCACGTCATACCAGGGGAGGTTTAGATTGCATATTAGAAGAAAATAGTTCCTCTGAACAGGTTCACAATCACTGGAATAAGCTCCCTAGGTAGGTGGTTGAATCACCATCCCTGGAGGCATTTAAATGACACACAGATGTGATGACTATGAAAAGGGTTCAGCTCCAGACGTGCTAGAGTTAAATAATGATGATCTTAGAGGTCTTCTCCAACACAAACAATTTTATGATTCCATAAGGTGTGACTGTTCATAGGCATGTCTCATTGCCCTGTCCTCCATTTAAGTGGTACCTAAGCATAGGTCTCCCTCACTGAGCACTGAATTAGGTTGTGGAGAAAGAAAAATCTGACTCGAAGAGGATCTAAGCAAAATCAGCCTTGTCTGAAGCTCATGAGTGGAATAAAAAAAAAACTAAGAAGACCTTGTTCTCATGCTGGCTGCATCCTATGTCTCAATTCCATGCTACCCAGCCAGATGGGGTTCAATCTGCAGTAGTAACTGAGGCCTTCTCCACAGCCAGCTAACACCTAGGCTGAATTGTATTAAGACCACCAGGTAAAATCCAGACAGAACTACTCTGCATTTCTGTGCAGAGCCTGCACCTGTGCCCTGTAGACCAGAAGACCTATGGCTCAGGGGCCAGCACCCCTCTGCCCCAAACTAGACCACAAAACTACCATACAAATCTACTGTGAAACTGTCAACCTCTAACAGCTGGTCCTCACAACCATTCTAATCCTCACATCTCCGAAAGGGAGTAATATGACCACAAGAAGTACCACAGGAAGAAATAAGGGGAACAAAAGAGCTTCTGCATCAGGGTGTGCCAAGCAAGTGAAGGCTTTACAACCTAAGAAGAGAGAAAAGGAAGAAGGAGACAGGACTTAGTCACTAGCCCTCAGGCTAGACACAGTATTAGCCAAACTGTGACAGTCACACAGCAATTTGGTAAGTAGCAGAAAACAAATTAATTCAAGAAAAGCAGGCAAAACTGTCAGAGTACAGGTCCTCTGACAAATCCTGGTTCTGATGCAAGCTTTGTATTAACATAGCCCTCAGCCTTAGAAAAGCAGAAGCTGGGAGGAATGAATCCCCACCAGGAGAGACAAGACAGCCCCCGCGACGGCTCTTTGTCTACACCAAGTCAAACTAGTCCCAGCTCTCATGCTTCTCCTATGAGGAATGGATTAAGATTACGTGAGACCAAGAGAAGACACACTTAGTTAAGATGAAGAAATCAGTATCATTAAACATTATTGGAATAATATGCCCAAAAAGCTTCATAAAAGGAGATGCTGCATGATTGAAAACTCTCCAGACCCTCATTTTTCCACAGACTCAAAACACCAGCCAAGAGTCTGTTCTAAGAGCCAACTCTCGCAACTATCAGAAGGTCTTTTGATTTTGTTTGGCAGGTGGTGGTTTTTTCTTTTCCTGAGGAGCTTTCTCGGTTTGCAATTGAAACTACAATTCTTCTGGTTCCTGGGGAAAAAAAAATACTAAATAATTTTTAAAAAATCCTTTTTCATTAAGTTGAAGCAAATGGCATTTTTGCTTCTCAAATGTATTTGACAAATCTGACAGCCTTGACCATATCCATAAAATATTTAAACTTTTCTCCGTCAGAGCTTAAATAAAACCTGCTGTCAGTCCCACACTAATACAAGCTCTCTACTCTGGGTCATGCTCCTGGGGGTGTCAGCACCACCCTGGTGCTAGTGTTGGGATAGAGGGCAGGGACCAGCCACACCAGCCTGTTCATGCAAGCAAAATCCCACCAGCCCACATTATCTCACTGCAGGCTTCTGTCTCCAAGGCTGGAGCAGGGTCCCCATTTCCACAAGTAAACATCCAGCTCCAGTGGCAGAAAAGCAAGTGGCATTGAGCATCTCCCTCTCCTGCCACCAACCACATCTGACAACAGCATTGACCGAGAAGTGCTGGATGCTTTATTTCCTCAGCCACCTAGGCTGTCCAAGAGTAGCCACTGGGCTTCCTTCCCCTTCCATCCTGTCAGTGCTCTCTGCAGACACTATGACAAGATGCAGAGTGGTGTCAAAGCTCATTCAAGATCCTTCTATCCTGTTCAAGCCAGAGAGGCTTATCTGCTTGGATATATACTGTTTGCCCCAATATTTAGCTACTGAGCTGACTAATCTGTGTGCAAGAAAACCCCCAGTGGCTCAGAGGGTATCTACATAAGTCATCATTTAGATTAGCTATTGTCTTAATCCTCTTTAAACTGCTGTATAATACATAAAGGAATGGATGTCCTATATGCTCGGAATACCCAGGCCGAATCTCACAAGCTTGGACAGAAGCTAGAATGACCATGGAAGAAAAAAGAAACCTGTTGCACACCCTGACAGGTTTAACTTTTTGTTCTCACCATCCCAGCAGCCTTTAATTGCTTCCTAGTCAGTTTCCTCAACACGTAGCACCCCTACCTCCTTCCCTCATCACAACCACACTATAAACTGGGGACACCAATCTGTGACAGCCCACACAGTGTGGTCTCATGAAAGTTGCTGCCCTGAGGATGAGCACCTTTGGATTTGGGACAACTCAAGTCAGCATCTGCCAAGGCCATGCTGCTTTCAGAAAGGCAACAGCTTTGCACAGCTTGTCATTGTGCTTTGCGCTCTGCCTTGTAAAGGCAGGCTCAGGACAAGGGTTAAAGTTTGTGATGCTATCTGGGATCACCTCTTGCATTGCTGCAGCACCCAATGGGAGGGCAAACAAAGAACAGGTTTCTTTATGGAAAGAGCAAGGAGTTTGGGGGAGGAAAGCAGAGGGTGCAACAAGGCAGTAGCAAATGAGCCTTTAGTTTGTTGTCTGCCAGAGCTAAGGGAGCTAATAAACAGATGAGAGCTAAATTGTCTTCTGAACCTCTGTATCAGTATTCACATTACAGAGGCTGCTTCCAGCAATTCTAGCGTATTAATAATAGATGCTACATAATTACAGCAGACTTGCTTTTGTCTTCTCTTCCTGTTTACTGTCAATGACTGCTTAACCCTGTAAAGCCCATTGCCAGCTTTCCACCAGTACCAGCCTCTTTGTAGGTGGCACAGCCCTGGCATCACCAACAGATACCTCTCTCAGCTCTCTCATGGGCTTGGTCAGGAGGTAAGGGGAAATGAGTGGAAACTCAAGTGCTGATGCCCATTCGTAGTGACCACCTTCTACTTGTCGAAGCCCTGGCAATGCTGCTCCAGGGATGAAAAAGTGGTATTTGGAGCTCAGTGTAGCCCCAGGCTATGGTGAGTCAGGGACTGTGCAGATAGCATCTCCAAAGCACAGAGAAGCCACAAGTCTTACTGACAAACACAGCTTATGGCTTCTCCTCCAAACTTGCAGACAGAACTGCCTTCTCTACAGAAACTTTTTGGGGTGTCTGTCCCAGCCCATCAGAAACCCTTCTGCCAGTTCCACAGTCACAGGGCTGTTGGTGGTGATGGTTCCCCAGGATGAAGAGCCACACACTGCTGGAATCTAACAGTGGGCTCTAGGGCAACCCCGGCAGGAAGCAACCATGGGAAGACACAGGAAATGATCTGCAGGTCTCAAGTTAGGTAAGACAGAACAAAGGCTTTTCTTGTAACCAAGTCCAGACCAACCAAAACACCTCCAGCCTGTGCAGCATTACATCCACCTCCTTACACTTCTCCCTTGCTCTGTGTAGGATGAGGACCTCTTGGACCCAGCTGCTCTTCTTGAGTGTCCTTCCTCCAAGGCAAGCTGCACCAAAATGTCATGTCCCATCTCATCACTTCATGAGCTGATTGAAATGAGAATTAAAGACCTTCTGGCACTTTCCCCATAAATTTTAGAAGGATTTCATCAAGTCTAGTTGCAAAGCGAACTCTGGACCCTGCTTTCCTTCCCACGGGACTGTCTCTGGGAGAATTTCCTCTCTCAGTTGCAGACAAAGAGCATCAAAACTCTGCAGAAGCATCCATCTTAGCAGTGAAAAAGCTGTTTATAGCAGAGCACAGGTTTAATTTGCATCTTTCAGGCTAGCTCTCTCTTTTCCCAGCCTTGCAGGGAGGCTGTCATGCTCTAACATGGCTTCAATAATAGAAGAGAACAAATACTTTAAATGGGGTTTCTGTGAGAGAGAAAAAACAAACAATAAGCAAACCAAAGTGTGCCTGCCCTAGAGTGCGAGTTAACTCAGCTTCTGCCCAGACTGCACACCTTTCCTGACATAAGACCCATTGGATGGCAAACAAATACCAAGCAACCCAGATGCAAATCTCTCCCTGCACAAGAGAGCCTCAAATGCAAAACTTGGTTCAAACAGCTGAGCCAAGACCAGATGTCACACAGACATTGGTGTCCTGCCTAACCAGGTACATGTGCAGCATCCCCCAAAGCTGGCATCCTGCCACCATTCTCGGATGGTTCCCATGACTGTATGTATCCATGCTACAATTTTCTGTGCCATCTCCTCTGCATGGTGAAGCACAGAAGCATTTCTCTCTCTGTACATGTCATAGTCATTTGGAGTTCTCAAAAACTGAAGCAGCAACCAACTGTTCAGGAATAAATGCTGAAGAAAAAGGAACACATTTCCTCTGTCCCGTGAGTAGAAACATCAAAGAAAAAAATAAGAGGGATAGTTCATGCAGGGGATAGGAGAAACACAAAGGACAGGAGTCCTCTAAACTGCTCACATAGAACAGGAATGCCAGAGAAGGATGGAAATAAATGGGGAGCAAATAAAAGGGGGATCATGATTATCACATCAAGGTCTTCCTTGCAGACCAGTACCAGGACCTTGCAAGCTACAAGGATAGCAGACAGCCTCAGGGTGTGATGACAGCCAAGTTCAGCCCTGCTGGGTGGCCCTGCGCCAGCTGCATCTCTGTGGGCTGCCTCTCTCTTCACTCACTGCCATTTTTGGCAGGGCAGCCCCAATTTCCTCATTGCAGGGACTTTTGTTCCCTGTGCAAAAGACACTCAGCAGCCTGAAGTCCCCACACACCATTACAAGATGGTGTGGCTGGAAAAGCAATAAACCATATGGGACCAGGAAGGGAAGCCCACCTCTTGTTGCAAGATGACGTATGTCAACCCCAGAAAGGAAGATCCCAAGCTAGACCATAGCTCCAGAACACATCCCAACCCACATGCAGAAGAAAGCAATGGCTCTGCCACCCCCTCACAGTGGCCAAAAGAACACACAGATGAGCTCCAACACTTCTGGGCTGACTATCACAGTAGAACATGAAGCCCCCAGAATGCTCTGGATGCCCCTCTCAACAGGAAACACTCAAGGCCAAACCCTCACATCATGGATCCCTGCACAGTTAATAGCCACCACTCCTAGATTCTAGGACAGAAAAGCATTAGAATTCCAAGCCCTCAGACTCATCTCCAACACAGCCTGCATCACGCCCCACTGCCAGAGCTGTTTCCCTGCTTTCCGTCAACCTCTATGTTCAAACCCACCCCCCTCCTACCTCAGGATGGTTCTCAGCAGCTGAGGGCAGTATGTTACAGGGTGCCTGACACTGTGCACTCTGCAAGCTGTTTCAAAACAGAGAGCGAGTTACTAATTACAAACTAAGCTGCAAATTGATACTAAGATCTATTAGCTCTAAGGAAAACAGAACTGTTCCCCTCACACCATGGCTCACTGATTGCAGCTGAAATATGAAGGGGTCTGAGCTCCCCAGAAAAGCTGTTGGGGACACAACTGCATCACTTCCAACTCGAGCTGCAGGCACCAGACAAGAATCTCATTAGTACCTCACTTCTTCCAGTTCTAACCTGTCTACAACAACTGTGACAACCAAAAGTCCAAAACACCCTCTCCCAGCAGACAGTCAGACTCAAGTGTAACCCCAAACTCAGCACCCTAAAGCAACAGCAATGGCCTCCATCAGGCTGTTTTTTATAACACAGCAATTATTATAGCCCCAGGACTCCATCTAGATCCAAAGATCTCTTTGCTTGAAGGGAATGAACAGTTTCCCTAACACCACAGTGCAACAGCACTTTGAGGTTTGCACAGCAACAAGTCTCAGTTTTGCTTGGTCCTGTGTAAACTATTCTATCTTGCAGAGGACAAGGAGGTGAAGCAATGAAAGAATCAGGCCATGCTGGATGGGTAAAATCAGGTCAGCTGAAGAAACCCCTCTTGCCACAAGTTTCTCAGCTCTGCCTTCTGGATAGCTCAGAAACACAGTGCAGAATTACCTCCTCTCTTAATAAGTAACAGGTAATAAGTTAATTAAATACTAATAAATACTGAATAATTATTCCTTAATAAGGACCAGTAAAGTTTGAAATACTGCAGCCTTCTGCCCCAACTCTGAATGAAGCATATGGGAAGCTCCTCTTTTGCACAGGGAAGCATAGCATTTGCCCTCACTGGACACACCTGCCTTTTGCCATGTCTGTGCTGAAGCAGAACCAATTCTGCTGGGTTTGACTATCAAAGAACTGCTGCTGAGGTCTCCATCCAGAATACCCAGGTTGGAAAAGACCTTCAAGATCATTGAGTCCAACCCATCACCCAACACCATCTAATGAACTAAACCATGGCACCAAGTGCCTCATCCAGTCTCTTCTTAAACACCTCCAGGGATGGTGACTCCACCACCTCCCTGGGCAGCCCATTCCAAAGGCCAATCACTCTTTCTGTGAAGAACTTCTTCCTAACATCCAGCCTAAACCTCCCCTGGCACAGCTTGAGACTATGTCCTCTTGTTCTGGCACAGGCTGTCTGAGAGAAGAGACCAACCCCCACCTGGCTACAACCTCCCTTCAGGTAGTTGTAGACAGGAAGAAGGTCTCCTCTGAGTCTCCTCTTCTCCAGGCTAAGCAACCCCAGCTCCCTCAGCCTCTCCTCATAGGGCTTGTGCTCCAAACCCCTCACCAGCTTCATTGCCCTTCTCTGTACACATTCCAGCAACTCAACATCTTTCCTAAACTGAGAGGCCCAGAACTGGACACAGGACTCAAGGTGTGGCCTAACCAGTGCTGAGTCCAGGGGCACAATGACTTCTCTGCTCCTGCTGGCCACACTATTCCTGATCCAGGCCAGGATACTATTGGCCTTCTTGGCCACCTGGGCACACTGCTGACTTATGTTCAGCCCACTCCAATCAATCCAGTCTCACACCACCCTTCTCAGGCAGCTCAATTAAGCCTAACAAGTTACATCCAGCAGAAGTCACAAGGAAATACAGGCAGACTGGAGACCATGGTGCTGTGCAAGCAGAAGGCAAATAAATAACATTGACTCAAATTGACAGAAAACTGCTCAGTGAAGATCATTGGAAGATGCCAGTTCAGTGACAGAGATTCTGTAGTGAAGCATCTGTTTGGGTGACTTTGGCTCCAAAGGCAAAAAAGAAACTGTGACAAAAGCCAAATGTACCTTTAAGCAGGAAAAACTTCAGGGAAGTTTTATGCTATTTAAATGTTTAAAAATAAATTTTAAAAAGAGTTTAACCAACAAGGAGAAAAATGTGACTAGCTACCAGAACTGATTTAGGATCAGAGTTGTAGAACAATGTAGGCTGCCCCAAATCTCAACCAAATGCTATGCAGATGAAGCAGGACCAGCCAGCTCAGGTCACACAGGGACTGTCACAGGCGAGGGCTGACATCTCAAAAGCTAGGCCTTTCTCATCTCTTATTCCTCTTGCAGTATTTGACCACACTCATAAGGTTCTTGTCAGTGCCTGACAGGCAATTAGATGCTCCAAAGTGGACTGTCGTCTGCTGCCCTGTCTCCAGGCACTTCCAAAAGTGAGTCTTTCTCCTGCCTCTCCTCACCTAATGGGGAGATCAAAACAGAGTAAGACCCCACTCATTCTGCTTCATCTTCCCTTCCCTAGGCTGCACAGACCCACTGCTCTCAGCATCTCTGACACCATTCTTCTCCACAAACCTTCTGAGTTTCCCTGCTGACATCCACCAATGAGTTTTGACATCATGTTCCCACAGATGGTGGTGAGAAAATACTAGAGACCAAGGGAGACTGCATAGCTTCCTAGAGGGTAAGAAACCCTTTCCAAACTCAGTTGTAGCCTTAACTGACTGCCAGTTTTCCCTTCACAAAACAAAGAGCCATGGTGAAGCAAACAGCTGCCATTTCAACACAGTTTCATCACCACCTCCAGACCCCGTTCCTTCAATTTGAAGTCAATTATGGCAAGGTTAATGGGGCAGAGAGGATGCCAGCCAGTTAGGTAATGATGTCAAAGCATCTGGCATTGCCTGGGCAACAGCTCGGCAGCAGGGACACAAATGAAAGCGCAGGATTGCACTTGGTCCCTGGAAACAAGCTGATGCAATTGAGCGTATCGGCATTAATGAACATGGAAACAATGACAGAACACCCAGAGAAACAAGGCATTGAGGGGGTGGGGGGTGGTAGGGGCTGCACCCAGCAGAAAGGCACCATGTGCTAGATGGCAATGGGAGTGAGCTCCATGATGTTGGTTCTCCTCCACGTCTTCACCCAGAGGTGCCTCCCACAGTTTAACACACCAGAATTGCATACTCAACACCAAACAGTATCACAGTATCACAGTATAACTTAGGTTGGAAAGGACCTCGAGATCATTGAGTCCAACCTATCAACACAGACCCCATGACTAGACCATGGCACCAAGTGCCACGTCCAATCTCCTCTTGAACGCCTCCAGGAGCAGTAACTCCACCACCTCCCTGGGCAGCACATTCCAATGATGAATGACTCTCATGGGGAAGAACTTCCTCCTCACCTCAAGTCTAAACCTCCCCTGGCACAGCTTGAGACTGTGTCCCCTTGTTCTGGTGCTGGTTGCCTGGGAGAAGAGACCAACCACTTCCTGGCTACAACCACCCTTCAGGTAGTTGTAGAGGGCAATGAGGTCACCCCTGAGCCTCCTCTTCTCCAGGCTAAACAATTCCATCTCCCTCAGCCTCTCCTCATAGAGCTTGTGTTCAAGGCCTCTCCCCAGCTTTGTTGTCCTTTTCTGGACACGTTCAAGTGTCTCAATGTCCTTCCTAAACTGAGGGGCCCAGAACTGGACACAGGACTCAAGGTGTGGCCTAACCAAAGCAGAGTCCAGGGGCACAATGATTTCCCTGCTCCTGCTGGCCACACTATTCCTAATGCAGGCCAGGATGCCATTGGCCTTCTTGGCCACCTGGGCACACTGCTGGCTCATGTTTAGGCAGCTGTCGATCAGCACACCCAGGTCCCTCTCTGTTTGGGAGCTCTCCAGCCACTCTGACCCCAGCCTGTAGCTCTGCATGGGATTGCCGTAGCCAAAGTGCAGCACTCGGCACTTGGACTTGTTGAATGCCATCCCGTTGGACTCTGCCCATCTGTCCAGTCGGTCGAGGTCCCTCTGCAGAGCCTTTCTACCCTCTAACTGACTACCATCTGCTCCTAATTTGGTGTCATCTGCAAACTTGCTGATGACTGACTCAACCCCCTCATCCAGATCATCAATGAAGATGTTAAAGAGGATGGGGCCCAGTACTGATCCCTGGGGGATGCCACTGGTGACTGGCTGCCAGCTGGATGCGGCACCATTCAGCACCACTCTCTGGGCCCGGCCCTCCAGCCAGTTCCTAACCCAGCACAGAGTGTAATGGTCCAATCCACGGGCTGACAGCTTAGTCAGCAGTTTGCTGTGGGGGACGGTGTCAAAGGCCTTGCTGAAGTCCAGGTAGACCACATCCACAGGCCTCCCCACATCCACCAGACGAGTCACCTGATCATAGAAGGAGATCAGGTTGGAGAGGCAGGACCTGCCCTTCCTAAATCCATGTTGGCTGGACCTGAGCCCTTGGCCATCCTTCAGGTGCGCAGTTATTGCTGCCAGGATAATCTGCTCCATCATTTTCCCTGGCACTGAGGTCAGGCTGACTGGCCTGGAGTTTCTGGGTTCCTCCATCCGACCCTTCTTGTGGATGGGGACCACACTGGCCAGTTTCCAGTCCTCTGGGACCTCACCTGTGAGCCAGGACTGGAGGAAAATGATGGAGAGCAGCTTGGCCAGCTCATCTGCCAGCTCTCTCAGCACCCTAGGATGGATCCCATCCAGTCCCATGGACTTGTGAGTGTCCAAGTGGCTCAGCAGGTCCCGAACTAATTCCTCATGGATTTCCGGGGCACTACACTGCTCCCCGACCCCATCGCCCAGCTCCAGAGGCCACTCCTCCTGAACTCCTGCCTTGCTGTTAAACATTGAGGTGAAGAAGGTGTTCAGGACCTCAGCCTTTTCCTCATCTTCAGTCACAGTGTTCCCCTCCAGGTCCACTAGGGAGTGCAGGTTCTTTCTGCCCCTCTTCTTATTGTTAATATATTTATAAAAATGTTTTTTATTGTCTTTGACAGAGGTGGCCAGCTTCAGTTCCAGCTGGGCCTTAGCCTCCCTAATTTTATTCCTGCATAATCTAACAGCTTCCTTGAACATACCTCGAGAAGCCTTCCCCTCCTTCCAAAGGTGATACAGCCTCTTCTTCCCCCTTAAATCCTCCAGGAGCTGCTTGCTCATCCAGACCGGTCACCTTCCCCGCCGGCTTGCCTTTTGGCAAGTGGGAACTGCCAGTTCCTGTGCCTTCAAGAGCTCCTGTTTGAAGTAGGTCCAACCCTCCTGGACCCCTTGGTTCATGAGGGCTGGTACCCAGGGGACTTTACAAATAAGTTTCTTAAACAGGCTGAAGTTTGCCCTTCAGAAGTCCAAGGTGAAGGTTCTGTTGGTGCTCCTCCCTATCACCCTGCATATTGAAAACTTCACTATCTTGTGGTCACTGCACCCTAGGCAGCTTCCCACGATCACGTCTCCATGTTGCTCTTCTGCTGAAGTCTCTCCTCCAGTAGCACCTGGCCTCTCTCCAGGCAAACTGTGACAGACAGAGCAAGAGGAGCTGCATGCTTCCAAAAGGAACATCTTAGAGTGTCCTAATAATCATGAGGCCAAGGCAGCAAAAACCAAGGAGCAAAAGGTGCACAGGAGCAGAGGTGTTTGAGGAAATTTCAGTATAAGGAGCAAAGACCTCCTCAGCAGGAAAGCTGCTCCTACAGTGCAGCCCAGATTTCAATCCCTCTGTCACCTGCAATTAATATTTTGAAGTTGGTAGGCAGAGCAACAGGAGGCAGAGCAAGGTGGGATGTTGGGCCAGGCCAGCACCTTGCACATGTTTCCACAAATCAGGACTGGACTACAGGACAGCAGATATGAGCACTGCAAGCCTCACACATCAGCAATACATTTCCAGCTTTCATCCATAATCCAGTTGCTGTGTCTCCTCCCTAATCCACAAGCTCTATCAGATGCTCCTCAGCACATTCACTATTTGGAAAACTTTCATTCCTATACTGTAATATTCAGTGTTTTTTTTATCCCTAGTCTTTAAGCCCAACCCACACCACCACTCTTCCTCTTTCCTGGCTGCACTCACACTCCAGTACAGCTGCAGGGATGCAGCTGCCTTTGATCCCCAAGCAGAGGCCATCCATCTTTCTATATTCCAGTGGCATAGCTGGGCTGGGGTGTCACAGCCACCATCTCATGCTTTCTACTCACTCTTTTCAACTTCACAGCCTGCTCCCAAACTATTCTCCAGGGCAGCAATTGCTTCACCAGCAGCCACAGTGGTCACAAGGGTTCTGCACCAGAAAAGCTACCTTAGATGAGCATGGGGAAGCTGAAAACATTTCCTCACACCAGTAACTAGCTGATCTTGTGCTGTTAAAATGCAGCTGTGCAAATGAGACCCCAGCAACCACCCCTCACAGACATGAAGAGTGGTATCAGGGACACAAAGCAGCTAACAACACAGGGGAGCAGTTGGGTCACGCATCCATTTACAAGGTCACCACCCTATGCTTCTTTAAAGCCCTTCACTTTCATCCAAGGCCAGTCAAGGTGACTCAGGCAGACTGTGATGCTGCTGCTCATACCAATGCTTTCTCATATCTCCTGCCCTTGGCTGTGAGCCCCTTGGAGCCAAAAGCATCCTTCTCTATTATCTGGAAATGGCCCAGCAAAGTAGCAGCCTGTGCCATAAATAATACTGGCAATAGCCAAGACCAAAGCAGCCATGGGGTCTGCAGGGATCAAAGCATCCCTGGCCAACCTATGCCCAGGCTCTGCAAGACACAGAGCTTGCCCTGAGCAAAAACCTTCTAAGCATCCCCCTTGCCCACCACAGTAGGACCAGACAGGAAGTGCCATCCCCTATGCCAGGTCTCTCCTTGAGTCCCTGCTTTTAAATGTCAGCAGTAAAACCAGCTACGCAGAGGGAATTAAATGGAGGAGGGGAAAAAAAAGTTAAAAAAAAAAAAAAAAAAAAAAAAAAAAGGACGAAAGAGAAGAGACAGCTCTGCTAATAGCAAGTCAGCCAGAAGTCTCCAAATCCATTTTAAACATGTAGGGCTTAATTTAACTTAATGGTTTTGTCAAACATTGGCACTCTGTTAAAAGCACAGGAGAGCTGGTAATCCAAATGCCAGTGGCTCTGCTTTTGCTAGATGCAAGAAAGCTGCTGTTCAAGTCCCCAGATAGATCCATCTGGCTTGACACAGGCAGCAAGCACAACCCTGGCTACTGCAGTCACTCATTAGGACAGCTCTGTATTTACTTAGCACTGGCAGCAGCCCTGGCTTTGCCCAGAATGCAGAAACAAACACAGCCCACTGCATTTCTGAGCCTGTACATGTCCTAAGGCAGCTCCAGGCTTCTCTCTTTCCCTGACTGAACTGTGTTTTCAGGAGATTTGCAACTTTCCCTTGGGAAGGAAAAATGAAATATCTCACCTACGTGGACTTTGGAAAGAAGCTGAGAGAAAAAAACCAAATTAAAAAAAACCAAACCCCGAACTCTGCTCACAGGCAAGCACAGGAAGCCACAAGCTGAGCTGCAAAAGTTGATTCCCCATCCAGCCCTGTCTCTTCCCTCTCTCCAGCAGTACTAGGTTAAGGACCCACAGCAGCCCCTACCAGGTGGGCTAGGGCACAACTCCAGGCAGCCCTAGTTCTACTGCTGTCAAATTCTCTTCTAAAGGGAAAGAAAAGAGGGAAGGGAAAAAAAAAAAAAAAAGGAAATAAATATCAGCCTGCCATTTAACATGATCCTCCCTCTGCAGACAGCAGACTGAGCCCATCCCTACATACAGCAGGGGCAAGACAGAGGTTCTTGTGAGTGTCACCTGCCCTATTCTCTCAGCAGATGGCGAATTCAGGACACCTGCCATGCTGCCTTGTGGTTTTGCCCTGCCTTTGAGGGCACCAGTGGATGACTGCAGTACCTGGCACTGTGTGATTCAGGCTACCAAGACACTGGCATACTGGGCACAGGCACCAGGACTCTCTCCCCTCTGTGGTAATAACAGTCCAAAAAGGTCAAGCTTGCTTGTACTGTTCTGGCAAGAGGCTAAAACTTTGATTTTAACCTTGCAACTGTCTGTAGGACATCAGTCATCCTTCCATGCATCAGCAGCCATCACAAGCTGATGAGACTAGAGATATTACAAAGACAACTCTGCTCACCTCTCCAGCCTCAGATCCCAGAAATGATGATTTCAACAGCAGATCCCAGAAATGTCTTTCCCCAGGGGGGGTGTTTCCATTTTTCAGTATGTCCAGCAACCCTCCCTCTGCAAAAGCACCCTCCCTGCTATGTTTCCTAGGCAGCAGAGTTTGTTCAAAGGGCCAGCACTTAATGGAGCAGGGCTGTCAACCCCCAGCCTCTCAGCACAGCCCCAAAGTAAAGGACTCTGGAGGGAAAAAAGTCCCTCGCATAAGGCAGGTGGGGATGGGGCTCCAGGAATACTCAGGGGGAGCAGTGGAGGCTTTTGAGTCTCTTCATCCCCTTAAATCTCCCCCTCCATCCCAGGACCTGGGTTCCTGTTTGATTTAAGACACAAATGGAATCGAGTTTAAAGGTCTCAGCCTGGCCCTTGACTCCTTGGTGGGAGTCTTTCCACATCACAAAACCACCAGACAATTCAGTCTGATTGACAGCCTTTCAGACAGAGAGGCCAGGGGCTGGAGGGAGGGGGCTGAGTGTCAGGTCTAAGGGGAGGGGGTGATAACCAGAGATGTGGTTTGGACTGGTAGGGCAGAGGGTGGCTGTGAGGTGAGGCTGATGCTCAGTTTGTGCTTCCACAGGACAAAGGTCTCTGGGTAAGGATGAGAGCGGCTAGAGCATCCTTGAGGGATGAAGTTCCATTTAATACTTGCACAAGCCAAACTGCAGATGGCACATACAAGGGAAAAAGAGAACTGGTTTAATGCACTTTTTCTTGAGTTAAGTGGGTAGCAGAGTACCCCAGAGAAAGCAGGCAGCTGAGGACAAGGCAGAAGGGGGACCCTAGGCTCATATTGAGAAAAGCAGTCAGTGACAGGGAAGAGCCAGAAGAGATGAGGAATGTGAAAGCAAGCAAGCTAAGACAGAGTTCACTGACCCTGGGCTCAGCCACTGAGACTGCAGCAACTGCTGAGATGGCAGTATACACACAGGCACACACATACGGACATGTTCACCCTGTGCTATACTCTGCTTTGTGCCTCATCTCTGCTTTCTGGCCTTAACAAAACCCAGCCCAGTTGAAGGAGCATCACCAAGTTTCCTCTGCAGCAACAGGCAGGATCCTCAAAACAGATGGTAGAAATGATAAAACTGCTTCCTCATCTCCTCCACACTCCCCCCTCTCACCATAGTTTAGGAAAGCTGGGCACAATCCATGGCTTCCCCCAACATGGCTTTTCCCCCTGTACCATGGCTGATGTCAGCACCCTCCATGGGGATGCAAAGCCCCGTTTCCAGCTGTATGTGGTCAGCCCCTTTATAAGCTCACTTACATGGCTAGTTTTGAAAAAAGGTTCCCTTAAAAGGACTCTCACCTTTTAGTTTGGGTCAAACTCATGTTTGCCAAACCCTCGTGCACCTCTGTGACAAGCTGAGAGTCATCACTCAGAACAGGCAAGGGAATGCCTAAGACGACAGATACTTGTCATGCTAGCTTTTTCTGGCTTTCCCCCCACCTCCTTTAAAAAAAAAAAAAAAAGAAAAGAAAAGAAAAGAAAAATTTTAAGCTGGTGCTTTAAGGCACAGCAACTGCCGGCCCATCTCCATCACCATGGCTTGCCAAGAGAGCAATTCATCCTCCGCCTCTATTCTGCAGTAGGTAAAGCGGCCCCCACTCCCACCCCCACGCCCCCGGCTTTTGTTCATCTCCGCTCTTTTGTCTGGCCTTGAAAGCGTTGATCACTCCTGCATGAGGAATGTGAAACTGATGTGATGTGATAGGAACAATGCTCCAGCCCTGCTCCCTCCTCGAAGCCACATCAAAGTACCCATTTGCATGGATTCCTCTTGCTGCCTGTCCCCCTCTGCCCCCGGCTGCGCTCTGGCTGCTTCAGCGCCTTCATTGTCCTCCTGGCTTCAAGAAGAAGCCTTGGCCTCCTGCTAAAAGGCACTCGATGGCCTTCCCATGCCTGCCACTACCTCCTCTCACCCGTGGGAGATGGAAGCCACGGGCAGCACATAGCTGGCAGATGTGGCATCCACAAGTGGCACTGATACGGGCTGGCATGCACCAAGACAATATCTGCAGATCTCAGTGATGCTTGGCACCTGCTCCCAGGTGGATGCTCCTCCCCACAACACTGGCAAGCTGGGGTGGGAGAATCTGAGCAAAGAGATGGAGGGATAAGGAAGAGCCGTTAGATCAAGAAGTGTGGGACAGTGCGGCCCAGTCCTGCTAGAGGAGAACAGAGAAGCCTGTGGAGGGCATTAACATAAAAATTAGGTCATTTCTCCAGTCAGTGAAGGGGACAGAGGAAGTTCATAGTGAAAATGCCCTTATCTTTCAGAGTCTCTTGGAGGCAGATCCCTGCCTGTCCTTCTGGTACAGGAGGAGAGATAGATGAGCTAGACACTTAGAGAGGACACAACCTGACAGCTAGACTGTACCACACCTATTGCACTGCCAGCCCACAGCACCCTCTGGCACTGGAAGCAGCTCAGAGCCCAGCAACGCTGCAAAAGCCACCATAGCATCTGGATAAACATCACTCTGGGTCCAGTCAATCTCCTCACAGGCTGTTAAGCATAGGCACACTGCCAACAGGTGAAAATCCTGCTGCTACCCCTTAATAAGCAGCCATAACCCAACTTCCATGCGCATACCTCACAAATAGCTCTGCCTCTCCAGGTCTCATCAGATCAAATGCTTTAACACAGGACCAGTAAAGGAGGCTGCTGAAATAATTGGCCAGGGCAATCCCATGCAGAGCTACAGGCTGAGGTCAGAGTGGCTGGAGAGCTCCCAAACAGAGAGGGACCAGGGGGTGCTGATCGACAGCCGCCTAAACATGAGCCAGCAGGGTGCCCAGGTGGCCAAGAAGGCCAATGGCATCCTGGCCTGCATTAGGAATAGTGTGGCCAGCAGGAGCAGGGAAGTCATTGTGCCCCTGGACTCTGCTTTGGTTAGGCCACACCTTGAGTCCTGTGTCCAGTTCTGGGCCCCTCAGTTTAAGAAAGACATTGAAACACTTGAGCGTGTCCAGAGAAGGGCAACAAAGCTGGGGAGAGGCCTTGAACACAAGCCCTATGAGGAGAGGCTGATGGAGCTGGGATTGTTTAGCCTGGAGAAGAGGAGGCTCAGGGGTGACCTCATTGCTCTCTACAACTACCTGAAAGGTGGTTGTAGCCAGGAAGTGGTTGGTCTCTTCTCCCAGGCAACCAGCACCAGAACAAGGGGACACGATCTCAAGCTGCACCAGGGGAAGTTTAAACTCGAAGTGAGGAGAAAGTTCTTCACCAAGCGAGTTGTTCATCATTGGAATGAGCTGCCCAGGGAGGTGGTGGAGTCACCGTCCCTGGAGGCGTTCAAGAGGAGATTGGACATGTCACTTGGTGCCATGGTCTAGTCATGGGGTCTGTGTTGATAGGTTGGACTTGATGATCCTCGAGGTCTCTTCCAACCTTAGTTGTACTGTGAAAAAAAAACCTCCAGCAAGACAGAGATCAGTCCCACAGCAGCTGTGGCTCCATCACAAGCCCATGCTGACATGACAGTAATAGTTTCTCTGCTCCCCAAGAGAGCATCTACCTCCAAGTCCCTTCAGAGCACTAGGCAATCTCCAGACAGGTGTCTACTTCCAGGCAGGGTTATGTAGACAGCACCCTAGCAGGGAAGGTGAAAGGCAGGCACTGGTCATGCCACCTGGGGTCCAAGGAGGAGACTCATGCAAGAAAACAGTGGTGGGACCACACAGAACCATGTAGCACCACACTGCACTGAAAACAGTGCAGTGACTTTTTGAGAAGTGGCAACATGCTTAGCTTACCCTTGCCACGGAAATCAATGTAAGATTGATTCTCCCCATTCTCTCCCTGAAGTATGTGACTTCCATTTAACTAAACACCAACTGTGATCCTGAGCCAGTCCATGTGAGTAATCAACAACAGAGACTGCCAGCATCTGTCTACAGAAAAAAAGACTTCCTGATCTACCCATTTCCAACACAGCAATGAAGACCCAGGTAATCAAGCATTTGAGCTCAAGCACACCTCCAGTTTGCACCTCATACAGATCAGTGATCCACAGGGGCTCCAGGCGTTTTGACTTCAATGGCAAAGAAAATGCAAGACAACTGACCAAGAGCTATTTCTGAATTATCAGCCCATGGATCAAAATGCACCATGGGTGGCACTGTAAGATGTACTACTCTAATGTTAAGTAGGCATTTCCTAATCACTTCACAGGCTGCCTGCATGCAAGCAGTCTCCCAAATCTTGAGAGCTCCTGCCTCTTTCTTTAGTTTTCACCCAGTTAATACTGCCCCCTATTCAAATGTCCCTGCTGCTTCATCTCTAGCTGGGGTTCAGCAGCTTCCCAGGGGACACAGCTCTAACAAATGCTCCTGACTCATCCTGCTGGAGTATAGAGCTTCCTTTGGCAAAAGAAAAGAGAACCACTGCCAAGAGGTACAGTATTTTTAATAGCAAGCATGATTTTTACCTCAGTGCTTATAGGGGAGGCAAGACAGTCACTATGGAAGAACCCTCCTAACACTTTGGGTCAGATTTGCCACACAAACCCCCTCTAGTTCTGCATTAAACCTGGTCAGTGTTATTCCTGGTTAGTAAAGACAAGTCTCTGCTAGAGGAATATGGTGGGGTGTGTAAAGGACGGCATTTCATTCTGGCATTTGGATTTTCCCCTGCAAGCCACTTTACCTTAGGATAATGCCAAAGGTACCGTTTTGCTGTAGCTGTCCTTATACACTAACTAGAGCTCCCAGTGGCTCTGAAGCTCCTTCATCAGGCTGGGGAGAGCACAGCACACTCATCTGTGCTGTTTAGCTCAGAGCCCCCTCTGGGTCCCCAGGATGAAAGGAGTCCCCTGTGGTGGCTTAATCCTGGCTAAACGCCAGGTGCTCACCAAAGCCACTTTATCACTCCCCCTCCTCAGCTGGGCAGAAGAGAAAAAGTATAACAAAAGTTCACGGGTTGAGGTAAGGACAGGGAGACATCATGCACCATTTACTGCCAAACAGACCCAATTTAGGGAAGGTAGTTTAATTCAAATCAGTCAAATCAGAGCCAGGTAGTGAGAAATAAAACCAAATCTTAAAAACGCCTTCCTTCCACCCTTCCCTTCTTCCCAGGCTAAACTTCACTCTTGATTTTTCTACCTCCTCCCCTTATAGTTGCACAGGGGGACAGAGAATGGTGATTGCAGTCAGTTCAAGTTCTCTGCCACTACTTCCTCCTCACAGGGAGGACTCCTATCACTCTTCCCCTGCTCAAACGTGGGGTTCCACCCACAGGAGACAGTTATCTATGGAATTATCCAACATGAAACCCTTCCCATGCTGCAGTTCTTCACAAACTGCTCCAGCTTGGATCCTTTCCACTGGATATATTCCTTCAGGGACACACTGCTGCAGTATGGGTGCCCCACAAGATCACAAGTCTTGCCAGCAAATCTGTTCCAGCATGAGCTCCTCCCCATGGGGTCACAGGAACTAACAGGAGCCTGCTCCAACATTGGATTCCCATAGCCACAACCTCCTTTGGGTGCATCCACCTGTTCCAGCATGGGATCCTCCATGGGGTGCAGGGAGACAGCTTGTCTCACCATAGTCTTCACCTTGGGCTGCAGGGAATCTCTGCACCTCCTCTCCCTCCTTCACCTGGTGTCTGCAGAGTTGTTTCACTTACACATTCACTCCTCTCTCCAGCTGCAATTGTTTTTGTGCAGCATTTCCCCCCTTCTTAAACACGTTATCACAGAGGTGTTACCAAGATCACTGATGGGCTTGGCTTTGGTCAGTGGCAGGTCCATCTTCTAATCAAGAGAGCTAGCTGGCACTGGCTCTATGGGATGCAGGGGAAGCTTCTAACAGTTTTTCAAAGATGTCACCCCTGTAGCTCCCTCCCAGTACTTAAACCTTGCCATGAAAACCCAACATACACACACACCCCCAGCACAGGAGAGAAGGCTCAAGTCCTTTTAGGCAACTATACTGGCACAACAATTCTTTGCCTGAGCAGAAGAGATGATGGCTTGCGGGACAGCAGTACCAGATGCTTGCTTTCTTGTTACTCTCAGTACGCTGTTGCAGAAGAGGTCACAGATACTGTGTATCTCTCCAGTACTCATCTCCATAGCTCCGCTATTGCAAAAACAGGGAGAAAATGCTTTCTGCCAGTAGGGGGTGAAATGCACAGTGATCACTGAGTTGTTAAATCCACCCTCTAAGAGGCACTAAAACAGTGGAGAACTCTCCCCAGGTAGGGCTGGGTATCACTCTTCCCCTAGGGATCAGGGACCACCAGACATTTATCCATTTCCCCACTGGCTCTGGGCAGCTGGTGTTGACCGCATGGAATGTTGCACCCAGAGGTAAGCCCTCAGCTTGCCTTGCCTGCAATGTCGCTGAAACCCAACAACAGCATTCAAGTAGACCCCAGGCTGGCACCCATAAGCACACAGAGCTAAAAGGCAGGAAGGCAGTTAAATAGAGCCACCCTGCTCACTACATTCAGCTGCCATTGGAGTCATGCCTCAGGTGAACAGGACCCTGAATACAGCTAGAAAAACACTGTTTCAGAGTTCTCTAATTCTCTGTCCCTAATTCCTTCCTGGTTTCTGCAAGATACAGTCAATTCTTGACTGGCTACCACACATGCATGTATCTTTGCTTTCAATTCAGCTGGCAAAATCCATTTACTGTGCCTGTCTCATCCAGTTTCCATCAAGCCTGCTGAATTCTCCTTCAGTGAAATAAGCAAGTTTACTGTAACACCCTCTTTTGTAAGAGCAGGGCTAAAATGACAGTCTTTCTGGTGCTTGACTCTTTCCCTTCACAGCAGGCACTAAACGCTGCTTGTTTTCAATTGTGAACTGTTCCGACTTCTTGAAATGCATTAAAATACTGAGAGTTGATTTAACTTGGGAAAAGGTTCTAAGAGAGAATACTTACTTACCTTGCAGTTTGCTATGGAGAGGTTTAGGCTGGTAATTTAGTAGCCAATGATGCAAGGGTTCCTGGGTGAACGTGAGAGGGAAGAGAAGCTACTTAACACTTGCCTTGTTCAACACTGGCCATGCGAGCCAGAGAGCAAACAATTTGTTTAAGGTTCCCAGTTGCAAGACCCTACTCCACTTGGTGGGTCTGAGGGAGATAGGGCAAAAGCCCCCACATTGCACAGCTGTTTGGCTTTCAATGCGAGAGCCATGTGTCATCTTCAAATCTTGAAGAACACACACCTAGTCCTCTCTAGCTTATGATTCCTACCTCCAAGCACCTCCTTAAAGTTTTCAAGATTGAGTTTAGAGTAGGACAAAAGGAATAGAAAATCCAGACCTGTTCCTCCCCCACCCCCTACTCTTATCATTTTTTCTAGAGAAACACACATGTATGGCAAAGCTACTACAAGACACCAACATTATTTGCCCTGTGCTAAATGCTGCCAAATAATCAGCAATGCAAGTCAGAGTGACCCTTTTATTTAAAAATACTGGAGAACAAGGCTGAGTTGCTATCTGCGAGAACCTAGAGAACCCACACTATTAACTTCTGCCCAGAAATAGCCTCAGAACAGGGGTAGTGTCCCCAGAGATGCACACAAAAGGAGGTCACCAGAGAGCTCTCCTTCCATCCCCACTAATGCTTAAGCAAGACAACTGCACATCTGGAGCCAGGCAGCTGATGGGAACCCAGCATGGGACACACCAAGCTCTGCAGAAGGAAACCTGGCCCCTGCACTCCAATTGCATAACACATGAAGCTTGATGCTTTCAGCACAGGAAATGTCCAAAGTCCTTACACTTTAGGACTGAAATCCCTCCTCCCTGCAGTAGCCTGCAGTTTTCATTTCTCATCCTTTCAGGTTATAGTTTGCTTCGAAGTTTTTGACATCCTTACCTTCTTTTTTTTTTTTTTTTAGTGGCTCCTCAAGTTTCACTCCCTTTTCCAAGTTACATAAGCTGAGTTTAAAACTTCTGCCACTCCCCCCTGCTTATTAGCAGGCAAGTTAAAGTGGAATTAAAGATATTATTTGCAGTTTTACCTGAGATGCTTTCAAGCCTCTTATTGCCTTGCAATATATTGTGAATTCTGACCCACCATGGGACTTTATGTCCACACCTTGCCACATGTTTATCTACATCTTCTTCAGTGTATTTGGGGAAATGGCTCTCATCCTTCTCAGAAATAAGACAATCTTAAGGCTTTGATGAAAGGTTTCTATTCCTGTATTTTTTACTGCAAATGTTTCCACCTGCTAAGGTCTTTTGACACTGAAGGGCAGGTATGACCCACTTGCAGAAAATAACATGCAACTTTCCACACACCCTCTCCCCCCCCACATCCCCCCTTTTATGGAATTTGGGTAGGATGTTACTAGATCTGCACAGGAAACTGAGCTACTGCCTGCTCAGCCACAGCCTCCCATGGAGACCCATGACTACAGTGAGCCAAGGAATATCACTGCACACCAGCTTGCTACCAGGACCAAACCTCTTGATTTCTACATTTCCAGGACCCAAACTATTAAGGACCTGCATATTACTATTTCTATGCTCCACTGCACCCATCTCCTCCCCACTGCAACCCTTTGTGTCAGGGAAGAGGCTGAGAGAGGTGCTCATTGCTCCATGCTCAGGACTCAAACTGCCAACGGTAACCCACAGATGGTCAGGGAGGTTGTCTAAGTCTAATTTGATTCTCACAGGTACAGCCCTTACTGTTAAAAAGTTCCATTAGCACAAACTCGTGGGCACAGTGCTTGCAGAGCCCTGCTTGTCCCACAACATTATTCACACCCTGAAAGTTGTGTAAGGGATCCAGGCAATCCATGAAACTGAGCTCGAGTGCCCCGGGGAGGAAAGGTTTGGTTGCGGCAGAGCACCCAAGCTCCCAGGAAGGAAGGGCTTGGGGCAGAGCCTGTGGGAAAAGAGCTGCAATAAGGACTGAGTATGTGTCACAAGATATTCTACCCGAGCTGGTCACCGGAAAGGGGCTGGGAGTAATGAGGACAAAGCACAAAGCCAACAGCTCAACAACTGTCAGCTTGGAGCGCCAAGGCACGGCAAGAGCACACAGGCCATCACTGCTACGTAAGACACCACATGCCTTAATCTCTCCCCGGGGAGAGAACCTCTTCCAGCCCAGACTGTTTGTGCATTCAGCTAATTTTGTTGCCTGACTTTCCACCTACTTGCTCAGCAGAAAACTGATCCTCCCAAGTAATCATCACTATTTCATCTATACCCTTAGATGCAAGGCCACAGCATAAGCCAAACCCTGCTCCACTTTATCAGCTGCAAACCCAGTGTCACAAGGGCATCTGGCTCTTCTTGCTGTGTCCCCTTTGCTGAAGCTCTTCTCCTAGTCTGAACACCGTGTATACCAGCACAGCCAAATGCTGCAACCCACTTGTTGCTCTGAATGAGCCCCATATACAGATCCAAATCTCCTCTGTGGTTCCTCTACACACAAGTCAGGCTGTTCAAGGGCAGGAGTGTAATTAAGGGGGAAAATGCATACGGCAGGGAGCATCCTAAACAGCATGAGTTTAGTATTAGCTCTTTCTAGAGTAAAGTGAGACTATTTCTGGCTGATGGTGTCCAAAATTGAAGGGGGTGGGGAGGAGGGTAGAAATGCAACAGCTTCCAAGAAGCATTAGGAGAATGAGTCTGGAACTGAAAAGCCTGCTGTGCAGCCACAGGCTCAAGTGCTCAATTGATTCAACTGTTCAACTAAGCCAAGAGATGATCAGGAGATCACACCACCCCCTATAAAAGTGCCAGCACAGGGAGAAGATTTCTGCCCAAGAGGGGGGTGGATGAAATAGTGAAGATGCCCCAGTCCCCTCCCTCCAGACTCACTAAAGAGAAATCAGATGGCAAGTTACATAGCCACACCAAAGGCATCTACTGACAGCCCACCCCAAGACATCCCACTGTACCTTCCTTTAGTTCTTCATTTCACATGCAAGACTTACCAAAGGAAACAGCCCACGTTATCACTATCCACAGCTGGACCAGTGGTCATTTGGAAGAAGGGAAGGCAGATTATATTGTTTCTAAAATGCAAGTCAGCTATCCTCACTGGATGATGAGGAGGATCAATTTGGACAGACGAGCAACCTTAAGAAGTCAGAGCAACCATCCTGTGTACTCCTCCAGCACTTTGAATTCTCACTGTCCTTTCATTCCTGCTTCCATACTGAAACCGTTTTCATCAGGGAAGCTCTGCATCAAACACTGCTCTAAAACCCTGCTGCAACACTGAAACCTGCTCTTCACTCCTCCCTTCAATTACGGTGCTTACTTTGCCTTTAAAGCAACGCTGCCCAGGACGCATATTTGAGCTGAGTAATAAATGGCACAGATCAGCTGCTGCCAGACTCGGGCTGTAATCCCACCACAGAGCTGCATCCTGGAGTCAAGCTGCAAGCAAGAGAGCACACAGACACAACAGGAACAACAAACTGGGAGCTCATTTTGTCCCTCAGACTGGTACCCATCCTGCACTGTCAACCCCCCAGCACCAAACTCCCTGTTTAAAACCAAAGGGACATGGTTATTTACATTAAATCACTAATTGCCTAGTGTTTTGAAGAGTATTTACTGAGGTTAGCCAACCATTTGAGATGCTTGCAAAGTACCCTCAAGCTTTCCTTAATAGCTATTTCTGTACAGTCATCTTTTGTTCCCAGTCTCCCCACACCTCTTCAGGCTTTTAATCTTGCTAAAGACAGGTATAAAGAGATGGTGAGGATCTCAGTCATTTGAGAAGGGAAAAGAAATTGGTGAGAAACCAATTATATTTAATAGACCAATTGCAGCTCTTATACTTCCTTCTCTCCAGCAGTACTGTGAAAAAGCCTTTCTCCCTCTTTCCATCACCAGCTGGAAGGGCTGAGATCATACAGCTCAGGTACCTCCATATCACAACTGGAAGATTCTTCCCATTTAATTCATCAGGGCCCACATTCCTCTTTGGAATCCAGCAGCATCTCTGCAGACATTGAAAGCTTTCAGTACTTTAACCATTCTTCCCTGGCTCCTCAGAAATCCATAGAATCACACCTCCATTCTCCATTTTCATAGAATTATTAAAGCTGGAAAAGATCTCCAAGATCATCTAGTACAATTGTTAAACTAATACTACCAAGTCCACCACTGAACCATGTCCCTAAATGCCACATCTACATGTTTTCTGAACAATTTCAGGGGCAGTACCTCCCACAGACCATAACTGCTTTATGTGGTTTACACCCTGTACTGCTGCATTTAGTCTCTTGAGTTCCCCCTTTTCTTGATTCTTTCCCTGATGCAACGCCCTAGGGTCACTTCATACACCCTGCTCCCAACCCTGTGAGTTCATCTTCTGCTTCAGTTTCCCAAATGTACTGCATTGCTGACCTAAAACATGCAGCTGGATATGGTGTTCTGGGGATATAGGCTTCCTGCAAATCTCTCAGCAAGAATCTTGCCTCAGAGACATTTTGCCCAGTAACAGTGTTTCACTGCTTGATCACAGCCTTCCCATCACCTTCTCCTGAAGGCAGTTAGAACCAACACGAGTTCTTTGGTCCCCAGACTTCTGTCTACTTGCAGTGTTGTCACCTCAACAGCAACATCTCAAGCTCACTGCATCAGCTGGGGCAGTGCCAAGCCATCTTGTTCCCACTACCCATCTAAGCTCTTGCTCTGCATCATGTCCAGAGCCTCCAGCTGAGACAGAACCTCCACCACAGGCACACAAAGAAGCCCTGCCTAAAGAGATTTACAGCCTATGCAGTCTCAGCATGCATGGAAAAAAAAGCCACAGGTCTGGGAGAGAGGAAGGCAACTAGCTGCAGGCCACCAAGGAGACCATGCCACATGTGCCTTTTCCACCACCCAATGTGCTCAGCTGCATCCATTTCTGCAGGGCTGGTAGAGGTTGGAACAAGCCAGTTCAAACATCTGTGCAATTATGGATGGCTTCCAGGCCTCAGTGCAAAGAAATGTCTGCCTGAGTAAGGAGGAAAGGAAAGACTTGAAGCATCAGCCAAGAAAAGGCTGGTTTGGTTTTGCACAAACTCTACCCTCCCGTCACCTTCAAGGGCACTTCCTCTCCCTGCCACAAGTAACAAGTGCAGATAATTGAAGGAAAACATTATTTCCCAGAACACTTCTCATCCATATTATTCATGCTCATTGCAAGCTGTGAGGTTCATTTTGGTCTCCACCAGCTCCAAGCAAACAGGAAAAGCTGCAGCACAGAGAAAAGGGGCAGAAGAACTACTGAGAATGCTGCAAACCAAACTGAGCCACTTAATAGCTCAGGAAGGACCTGCAGCCACAGAGACACATGGCTTATACTCAAGCCAAAGCATCAAAAACCCCATCATCATTTGCACAGCCTAAGTTGCCCCCTAGAGCCTATGCAGGAGAGTAGCTTTAGCTGGGCATTGCCTGGTGTACCAGAGGTAAGAGTTCAATTCTCATCCATATTTGACTTAAGTGAATTTTGTCCTGCCTTCCTTCAGGTTGCCTCCTCACTTTGGCAACAGAACTTTGTTGGCCAGCCTAAGAAAATCATTACTTGAGGAAAGGAAGTTTTTCTCCTCTTCATTAATTTTTTTAAGCTTTGGGGGAAAGGGTGGTGGTGTTTTGGTTTTGGGTTTTTTTTGCCATTGCCTGAGCACAAGAGAGTTCTTCTCTGCTGCTAAGCTTTGGTTGCTTCTACTCTGCTGCCATGGCTAGTTAGAGGCCCTCAGGAGGAGACTGCATAGACATATGGGCCCCATGTCCCACCCCTGGTATTTCACTGCTTCCAGTTCACTTTGACAGCTTCCAAAAAATGTTTTTCAGGCCCAACATTTCACTACCTTACTGTAGAAAGGTCCTATGCTCAGCACTGCTGAAAGCTGGGTAGAGCAGGAGTTATTAGCAGACATACAGAAAAAAATAACAAAATAGACAAACAAAACACAAAACAAAAGGGCAACAGCATCCTGGCTTGTATGAGGAATAGTGTGGCCAGAAGGAGTAGGGAAGTGATCATGCCCCTGTACCTAGCACTGGTGAGGCCACACTTAAAACACCGTGTTCAATTTTGGGTCCCTCACTACAGGAAGACATTGGGGTGCTGCAGTGTGTCCAGAGAAGGACAATGAAGCTGGCAAAGGATCTAGAGAACAAGTCTTATGAGGAGTGGCTGAGAGAACTGGAATTGTTTAGTCTGGAAGAGGTTGAGGGGAGACTTTACTGCTCCCTACAAAGAAAGCTGTAGCAAAGTGGGTGTTGGTCTCTTCTTAATTTTTTTTTCCCCTTCTGTTTACAGAATACAGAATTAACCAGGTTGGAAAAGACCTTCAAGATCACCAAGTCCAAACTATCACCCAACACCAGCTAATCAACTAAATCATGGCACCAAGTACCTCATCCAGGCTCCTCTTAAACACTTCCAGACTCTATCACCTCCCTGGGCAGCCGAGTCCAATGGCCAATCACTCTTTCTATGAAGAACTTCTTCCTGACCTCCAGCCTAAACCTCCCCTGGTGCAGCTTAAGACTGTGTGCTCTTGTTCTGGTGCTGGTTGCCTGGGAGAAGAGACCAACCCCCACCTGGCTATAACCTTCCTTCAGGTAGTTGTAGATGGCAACAAGGTCACCTCTGAGCCTTCTCTTCTCCAGGCTAAGCAAGCCCAGTTCCTTCAGCTTCTCCTTATAGGGCTTGTGTTCCAAAAACCTCCCCAGCTTTGTTGCCCTTCTCTGGACACATTCCAGCAACTCAACATCCTTCCTAAATTGAGGGGCCCAGAACTGGACACAGGACTCAAGGTGTAGCCTAACCAGTGCTGAGTACAGGGGCACAATGACCTCCCTGCTCCTGCTGGCCACACTGTTCATGATCCAGGCCAGGATGCCATTGGCTTTCTTGTCTACCTGGGCACACTGCTGGCTCATGTTCAGCTTACTATCAACCAGTACCCCCAGGTCCCTTGCTGCCTGGCCACTCTCCAGCCACTCTGATCCTAGCCTGTAGCTCTGCATGGGGTTGTTGTGGCCAATGTGCAGAACCCGGCACTTGGATGTGTTAAATCTCATGCCCTTGGACTCTGCCCATCTGTCCAGCCTGTCAGGGTCCCTCTGCAGAGCTCTTCCACCCTCTAACGGATCAACACCTGCCTCCAGCTTGCTGTCATCTGCAAATTTACTGGTGATGGACTCAATGCCCTTGTCTGGATCATCAGTAAAGATATTGAACAGGATGGGACCCCGCACTGATCCCTGGGGGACACCACTAGTGACTGGCTGCCAGCTGGGTGTGGCAACATTCACCACCACTCTCTGGTCTCAGCCCTCCATGCCAGTTCCTAGCCTAGCACAGAGTGCTGCTGTCCAAGCCATGGGCTGACAGCTTGGTCAGGAGTTTGCTGTGGGGGACGGTGTCAAAGGCCTTGCTGAAATCCAGGTAGACTACATCCACAGCCTTCCCCACATCCACCAGGCAGTCATCTGATCACAGAAAGAGATCAGGTTGGTGAGGTCCCTAAATCCATGCTGGCTGGGCCTGATCCCTTGGCCATCCTGGAAGTGCTGTGGGATTGCACTCAAGATGACCTGTTCCATAATCTTGCCTGGCACTGAGGTCAGGCTGACAGGTCTGGAATTCCCTAGCTTGTCCAACCGGCCCTTCTTGTGGGTGGGCATCATGTTGGCCAGCTTCCAGTCATCTGGGACCTCTCCAGTGAGCCAGAACTGGTGAAAAGTGATGGAGAGTGGCTTGGCCAGCTCATCTGCCAGCTCTCTCAGCACCCTAGGATGGATCCCATCCGGTCTCGTGGACTTGTGGGGATCCATGTGGCTGAGCAGGTCTCTAACTACTTCCTCCTGGATCACAGGAGAACTATTCTGCTCCCTGACTCCATCTGCCATCTCAGGAGGCCAGTGTCTGGAAGACAACCTATCCTGCTATAAAAAATTGAGGCAAAGAAGGTGTTAAATACCACTGCCTTTTCTTCATCTTTTGTGACAATATTCCCCTCCATGTCCACCAAAGAGTGGAGGTTGTCCTTGCCCCTCCTCTTGCCATTAATATATTTGTAGAAGGATTTTTTGTTGTGCTTCACAGCAGAGGCCATTCTAAGCTCTAAATGGGCTTTTGCCTCCTTAGACATTTCATGGGAAACCTCTCCTTCCTTCCAAAGATGATACACCCTCTTTTTTCCCCTTAATTCATTCAGAAGCTCATTGCCCATCCAGGCTGGCCATCTGCCCCGGTGGCTCATCTGCCGGCACATTGGCACAGCCTGTTCCTGAGCCTTCAAGAGTTCTTTCTTGAAGTAGTTCCAGCTCTCCTGGACCCCTTTGTTTTTAAGGGCTGTTTCCCAAGGTGCCTTCTGAGTTAGTTCCTTAAGTAATCTGAAGTCTGCCCTCCAGAAGTCCAGAGTGGAGGTTTTGTTGCTGCCCCTCTTAGCTTGACTGCATATTGAAAACTCAATTATTTCATGGTCCCTGGATCCCAGGCAGCCTCCAACCACCACATCTCCCACCAGCCCTTCTCTGCTTGTAAAAAGGAGGTCAAGCAAAGCCTTACCCCTGGTAGGCTCACACAGCAGCTGGGATAAGAAGCTATCCTCCATACCCTCTAAGAACCTTCTAGACTGCCTCCTCTCTGCTGTGTTAAGTTCTCAGCAGATATCAGGCAGGTTAAAGTCACCCATAAGAACAAGGTCTGGTGCTCTTGAGACAGCCTCTAGCTGCCTATAAAATAATTCATCAACCTCTTCCTCCTGGTGGGTGGTCTATAACAGACTGCAACCAGGATGTCAGCCTTGTTGGCCTTCCCTCTAATTCTCACCCACAGGCACTCATCCTGATCATCCTTAATCTCTAGTTCCATCACGTCTAGAGCCTCCCTGATGTGCAGGGCCACCCCTCCTCCCCTTCTCCCTTGCCTATTGCCATGCTTCGGTCATGTGAGTCATCCCCACCACGTCTCTGTGATGGCAACTACATCGTAACTTTCCTGCTGCAACAAGGCTTCCAGCTCCTCTTGTTTGTTACCCATGCTTTGTGCGTTAGTGTACATGCACTTTAGCTGGGCTGCTGGTTTCCCCTCTGACTCCAGCTTACCACCCCCATACTCCTGTCTGGGGGCACTGGTTTCAGCCCCTTCCCCCTTTGAATCTAATTTAAAGCCCTGTCAATGAGTCCTGCCAACTCCCTTCCTAGTATCAAGTGATAGAACAAGGGGAAATGACCTGAAACTGTGCCAATGGATGTTTAGATTAGACATTTGGAAAAAATTCTTTACTGAAAGAGTGGCCAGGTATTGGAACAGTTTGCCCAGGGTGGGGGTGGAGTCACCATCCCTGGAGGCATTCAAAAATGTGTAGACATGGCACTTCAGGACATGATTTAATGGCCATGGTGGTGCTAGATCAATGGTTGGATTTGATGAACTTTGAGGCCTTTTCCAAATGAAATCATTATACTATTCTAAATGCTAAGCATTTGGGACAAGTGAAGAAAGGTGATAGGAAACATCAGTAACATGCTGCAGCAATGCATCTACCTTTCAAACAGCTCTCTGTATGCCAAGTCAGGCTCCTGTTTAATATTCACCATTACTCAGAAATCATGTCCCACTCACTCAAGACCCAGCTCCCTCCCCTTTTTCAGATCTTTTCTTTCCTCCTCTTCCCTCCCCACTCCCATCAGGGTCATGAAACTCTCTGGTTCAGCATCTTCCAAAGTGTGATTTATACTATCTCCAGCCTGGTACACTGTAAGATGCTGGAAGGAATCCAAGACTGCAGGAAGCAGGTCTTCCTTGGCAAACTAAACAGACAGAGGAAGAAAGTGGACAGGAACTAGATGGGCTCTTCCTTCTGGCACCCCCAATCCTCTTCTCCAAGTCTTGTGATTTATCTCATTCTGGACCACCTCCTCAGGATCCAGGTCCATTACAGAAATTAAAATCAGCCACTGCCAGCAGCTGGCAAGATCCAACCCTCAGCACACCTGTCCCTCTCCAATCAGATATGGCAGACACCACAAGGCTTGCAATTGTGTGCATTGAAGCAAATGCCAAGAGAAGCTCCTGCAATGCACCCTGACAGGCTGCCAGCTTTGGAGTCTGATGGCCAGTGGCACAGTTCAGAGGGCAAACAGGATACCAGTCTAAGCCAGACTCTGGCACATACTGGCTTCCAGGTGCAGCCAAGAGCAAGCATGAATGCTTTGTACCATTGCATGCAACCCTCAGCATGAGGATATCCAAGGTGTTAGAGACACTTCTGGATGCTTCAGCACTGAGGGACTGAGTTTGGGGTGAAGAAGAAAGCCCTTTGTCTCCTCTCTACAGTTTCCTATACTACGCAAATAGCCCTACTATAAAGACACATAATTCAAGGAAAGATTAATCTCCCAGGACAATTAACTATCACAGAAGGTTGGTGGCTGGAGATACCACTAAAAGACTGGATCAACCAAGAGATCCTTCCCTGAAGAAAAGGCTTCAGCTTCACACACAGACCAAACAGGATCCCTAGCAGGCATCCTAGAAGAGGCATCTTTATGTTGCATTGACTTCAAACACAAGGTCATTATCATTCCTTATGTATTTCCAAAAGAGAACATGTTCAATCCTGAAGAAGCTTGTACCCCAAGCTGGTGACAATTGGAGGAAGCACACAAAAAACCCCTCTGCCTGTGGGAGCACAGAGGGGCTCAAAGCTAGCAAGATGAGTTCAGTCAGACACTACTGACTGATACAAGAGACAAATGTAACTTGTGCTAGAAGAAGAGGTTTTCCAGGTGCTGCTCTCTCTTCTTAACCCCATGCAGCAGCATAGAGCTCCCTAGACCAGCACTTCTCAATGTGAGACATTGAAAGCATCACAGAGCAGTGAAGCACAGCTACAAAGGCAAAACCTCACCCCCATGCAACAACACTTATGCATGGAAGCAGCTATAGGAGAGAGCAATTTCATAAGCAATGCTGAAATACTTCACAAGGTTTCCCGTGGATATTTATTAGGAGGTGAGGTGGTCCTTACAAGTCAAGGAATGATATTCTATAGCTTCAGGTCTTAATGGCCCTAGCAAGACCAGGAAATTAATCAGCCTTGTAACCAAGGGAGACTTAAAATTTCCACACTTCCCTGCTACAACAGGGATACAGGTGATGTACATGCACTCCAGCCTTAACAGCAGGACAAGGTGTACTTACACATTTGAGCACCAAAACAGGAGCTTGTTCCACCCAAGTTTTTGCTGGCCTAAGTTCTTGTACAACCACTTTGGGGAAAGGGAAAAAAAATCAAACTGATTTGTTTCAATTATCATTCATTTTCTGCCATTTTTTTTTCCTGGTACTTCCCATTGCTTAAGAAGAAAAAGCTGAGATTATCGTCTGGATGGTTACAGCACTGCCATACTGACAATCATCCTAATCCATCTGATTAGAAGAGGATTTGGAAACAAGTAGGAGGAGAGATTTTCTCGCTGCTTCTGCGACGTTTCAAAGAAACCTGCTTTGTGCTCCTCTGTGATGTAACCTTTTTTGCCAGGCTGCCTTCAGCCTAGTCTAGAGCACGTAACTGGGGGCCAGAGACCTAATTTTCAGTGTCTCTGAAAGTGCCCTGTTAAAGGGATCACAGTGAGCATTACTGCACTACTCACACAACATTAATATTGTCCCGCAAATCCCCTGAGAGAACCCAGGGTGACATGAACATTGGCTGGGTTTGAGTCCTGACCTCCCAGTCCCCTTTCTGACCTCCCAGTCTCTACTCCCTGTGCTGCCATGATAGTCTCACTCCTGGGCACAGGGAACCTGCCAGGATTGCTGATTAGCTGCATGAACAATTCAGAGAAGAGCCAAGCACACCAGCCATCTCCTTTGTGCTATTTCTTTGCTATGCTCCTCAGCTTCTGGGGAAGCATCAGGGACAGGTAGCACTGCATGGTTTTAGCCATGCCTGTCCTCCAGGAGTGGGAAGATGCTGCAGAAACCTAGCAGCTTTGCATCTGAATGCCCTGTGGGGGACAACAGAAGGGAAAGCAAAAGTGACCCTTGGTAGGCTCCTGTCCCCCAGGGAAGAGCACTTGGATCAGCAGATTCAGAGATCTGGGCAGAGTAGGGCTATCCATCAGCCACTGACAACCCAAACGCTTCATTTTCCACCAGCCCTGTACAAGCTTCTTGGGTACTCTGGACCAGTATCAAGTGACAGTTTGCCCTTGTCCTCTCATTCCTGCCAGCCTCCTGACCATCTACTCCCTAAATAGTTCTGACTAAGGGAGGATACAAGGAACAACAACAAACAAACAAACAAAAAAATTCTCCTCTCCCTCACCTGCCTGCACAGCACATCTTGGGGAAAGCTACATGTCACACAGCTTCCTTTGGTTGTGTGAACAGAAAGTGGTGATTTTTAAGTGACCATCCATGATCTAGAGTTGCAGAGTGGAGGGTGTGGTTACAGACCTGCATCTTAAGTAGATCAGATTTTTTTTATTGCACTTACAAAAGAGAAAGCAGAAAAATTCCCTAAGCACCTCACAGCCAGCTGTAATAGCAACATGTGAGACTTACTGGCAAACAAAGAACATGCTTTCCACTGGCTTTAGTCCAGTTGCCCAGACCCTGCCTCACCCAGGGGTGTATAATTCTGCAGGGCACTTGTTGGGTTGTTTTTTTTTTTGTTGTTTGTTTTTTTTTAATAAGTAAATACTTAAAACCATTCAAATTTTGGTCAACCAGGCATGTAGGCATACTGCTACCAGGCCTGCAACCCACCACATCAGCAGGCTAGGGTCTAGGCGAGGGTTATCTTAACCCAAAGGCACCAAGCAAACCTGCCAGAGAGCAAGAGAATACAAATTTCTGCCTTCAGCTCAGCAGTATGTATCTCGAGCAGCTGAGGAACAAGACCAAACCACTCCCACCTGCCTGAGCATCACTCCCAGCAAAGCACAACAGGCACACAGGGCAGCTAGGGGCTCTCAGTGTCTTATCCTGCTGGTGTTTCCTCTCTGGGCACAAGGCAGCTCATCCCTTGTACATCAATGCTTCAGCCAAGAGCCATGTTTTGCAGCTCAAGGGCAAGCAGAAGGTGGAAGGCCACATTTGCAGCAGGAGCAAACAGGAAGCTTGCAAGTCAGGCTACTAATGCAATATGGGCCATGCTGCTCCAACTGACCAACCTTTCAACATGCTTGAGTAGACTCACTGCCTCTGCCTCACAGGGCCATGCACACTGCCTTCAATTTATAGTCTATGTGACAGGAATGATACTTGCCATCAGCACAGCTTGCAAGAAGTGATGGGTAGGACAGGTCTAAGTGGCATGGTAATACATGAAGATAGTAACTAACACACCATCACCAAGAATGGATAATCAATCCAGTGTTCACAGCCTCTTCCCAGCACAACATCTTGCAATGCAAAATTTACCCCCAATCCCATTTCCTCATGATCAGAAGGGCGCTACCAAAAGCTCACCAGAATAGGTGCTCTCAGTGTGTTGTCTCCTCTTCTTCTTCTTTGTTTTCCTGTTTTCTTTTTAATTTAAAGTTGTATGGAGAAATTTGTGAGGCATTTTTCAGGCTGAGATGCTGGCATTTTATTTGTCCAATAAGACAGCCCTCATTTGCTTTATTGCCAAAATGTAATTGAACAAAGCTCCAAGAACAGAAAAAGCTGGTGAAAATGTCAGTGAGAAGCAATTGGGATGTGCTTCACAGCTTCAGCACAGTGGCCTGGCACATGCACATGGGACCCCACGAGCAACTCATACCTGGGTGCAGCCGCTGCCTGCCTGAAGAAACAAACTGATCTTTTAGCTGTCACACATTGGCACTGGAAAAGTCCAGCCAGGTATCTGTGGAGCAGCATGAAATGTGCCTGGAGACACTTGACAAGGCATGACCAGGCAGAAAAGTGATGCAGCACAGGGCCAGCATACACAGCATCATGAAGATTCTTCATGATTCTTCATAACACAGAGCCTTGCTGAAGGATCCCTTGCAGCTGCAGGGTTGGAGGCACACAACCACAGGCTTTGCATCAGTGAAGCACGAGGTGTGAATCTCTCAAATCAGCCCCTGACAGCATCCAAGCCCCCACAGCAGGAAACAGAAAAAGCCAGTGGGCAGTATGTCCCTAACTCAGGACAGACCAGCTCTGCACAAGACACATAGCAGAGCGGTGGGACTCCCAACTGGAGGATCAAGATTTGTTTCCCCAAATCTGTGCACTTGGACAAATTTGTAGCAGAGGACAAGAATTTAAGCATAAACCAAAAAAACCACCACCACAACCACCACCAAACTAAACCATACCAAAACATCTTTTTACTTCCTGCTGAAGTACTTTGAGCCATAGGCTGTCAAAGACTGGAACTATGCAGTGCATGCTCACCCTGTTCTTAGGTCTTTCCTTGCATGACCACTACTGTTTGCTGTCAGGGACAAGATCCCAGGACATTTATTTGTACTTATCAAGCTGTTCTCAGGAAAGAAGCCAGCCTGAAGCATGCAGTAGGAAAGCACTGGGGCAGATATTTTGATTCACATTTGCAAGGGCTTTTGACAGGAGCAAAAAAAGAAGCATTCCTTTCAGCCAGCACGCATCCTGGCCTACAAGACCTCTCCTGGGGAGAGGCAAGAGAACAACCTTGCTTTCAGATCAAGGGCCCCTTTGTCACTCTGCTGCAAGCCTTTTGACCTTCAGAGTCAAAAGCAAGCTCATATCACAAGTGATCTGATGGGCCTGGGTTGGGAGTAAACCCAGACACAAGATGGACTGCAGCCCAGCTGCCAACTCCAGCATCTCAGCAGGGGCAGATCAACAGATCCCAAGCCCAAGAGCTCAGCTCTGGAAATGCTTGTTTCAGCTCAGCACATTTCTTCCATTAGCAACACATAAAAGGTCACCAGGCCAGCATTTCCATCTGCAAGAATAAACTTGCAAAGAAGGAACAGACTGAGGCCAGGCTATGCCAGAGTGTCCAGAGAAAGTCCTAGCCTTTGCAACAGAAGCTAACCTTGATTTCATCAACACAATCCTCCTATTTCTTCAGTGTGCACCAATTTCCAAACATGTCCCCTCCTGCTTGAGGATAGAGCATACAAAAACCTCCTCATTCATTTGCAGCCCTCCCTCTAATTGCCTCATGTTGAAAAGTTTGGGTTCCTTTCCCTGCACCTCATTGTAAAAGTATTCACTGCAGAGCAATTTTGACGGACATACCAAGGAGACAACTGATCTACACATAGGCCAAGAGACAACATAGCTTCTGCCCTAAAATCTGCCAAGTACTCTTGTGGGCAGCCTCTTGAGTACTGCTTGCTAGCAACAACACAAGCTGCTCCCTGCACCAGGAACCTTGGCAATATAAGCACGAACACGAGTCATTACTGGTGTAAGATACCTTACACGCAGCCACACATCCCTGTCCTCATGGGCTGCGCCTCCTGCTTTGCACCAAAGCAGAAGCACAGCACTCTTCAAGTCACTGCAATGCTCAGCCAGTCTCCAGAACACTTTGTCTTCTTCCTCAGATGCTGGGCCCTAGAAGTGCATCTAGAATCAGTCAAAACTTTAGATGTGTGCCTCAGATACCAGTATATATGCACACCAGAGCACAGGCACCAAGCCCCAGGACAGTGCTTACTGGTGTTGCAGTCACCCAGCTATGCTGCTTTACAAATCCCCAACGCTGCCTTTGGCCCAGAGCCCCAAAGGATACAGGGTAACACCAATCATAGAAACATAGAATTGTTAGGGTTGTAAGGGACTTCAAGGATCATCCAGTTCCATCTCCCCTGGCATGGACAGGGACACCTCACACTAGATCAGGTTGCTCAGGGTCACATCCAGCCTGGTCTTAAAAACCATCCTTGGCAACCTGTTGCAGTGTCTCACCACCCTCATGGTGAAGAATTTCTTCCTAACATCCAATCTAAATTTACCCATTTCTAGTTTTGATCCATTCCCCCTAGACCTGACACCCTAAAAAGTCCCTCATCAGCTTTCTTGTAGGTCCCCTTCAGATACTGGAAGGCCACAATAAGCTCCTCAGAGCCTTCTTTTCTCCAGACTGAACATCCCCAACTCCCTCTGTTGCATAGGAGAAGTACTCCAGCCCTTTGTTCATCCTTGTGGCACTTCTCTGGATGCATTCCAGCACATCCACATCCTTCCTGTAATAGGGGCTCCAGAACTGGACACAGTACTCCAGGTGGGGTCTCACCAGAGTGGAGTAGAGGGGAAGAATTATCTCCTTTGACCTGCTGGCTATGCTTCTCTTGATGCAGCCCAGGATGTGATTGGCTTTTTGGGCTGCAAGTGCACACTGGTGGCTCGTGTTGAACTTCTCATCCACCAGCACCCTCAAGTCCTTTTCTTCACGGCTACTCTTAAGCTAGTCACTGCCCAGCCTGTATCGGTGCCTGGGATTGTCCTGACCCAGATGTAGGACCTTGCACTTGGTCTTTTTGAACCTGATGAGGTTGGCTTGGGCCTACCTCTCCAGCCTGTCAAGGTCCTTCTGGATCGCATCCCTTACTTCTAGCATGTCTGCTACACCACACTGCTTGGTGTCATCAGCAAATTTGCTGAAGGTGCACTCAGTGCCACTGTCCATGTCACCAATAAAAATGTTAAACAAGACTGGTCCTGCTAGTGATCCCTGAGGGACTCCATGGACCAAAGGGTCCATAGACCTTTTGATAGTCCAGGCAATATTCTCCTTCATACCTACCCTGCAATGATGGAAACCATGACAGTAACAACAGTGTTTATAAGGAAGCAGGAACACATTTGAGCATCAGCAACCAGCCAGAAGGAAGTCATAGCTACATGAATGCTGCAGAGTCTGATCTTCCACAGTGCCTGTATCAGTGAGAGCAAGGCACCTGCTGGCTTGTGTGCCAGCTTCTCCAGAAATGGGAAATGTGTGACAGATGCATGGTGTTTATGTAGCAGAGCCGCCACCCTCGCTTCCACAGAGCCCTGTCAGCCTGTTTGCACACAGGCACATGCTTCAGGTCCGCACTCATAGGCTTCCCAGACATGGAGGTGTTACAAGGCACAGTTAACTGATTCAATTACAAAAAAAGAAAATAAAAAAAAAAAAATAGGGCACACAGCCTGTGATTAAGAAGATAATTTCTTTCCAACCATGCTGGCAACACGCCTGCAAATTAGCAAGCCCTTGATTCTCTAAATTCCCCAGAGATCAGCCGCACCTGATATCGGCATGTCCTTCGGTCTTTCACAACTCAGAAACCTACTCCCCCACCCCTCTCCATTTCAACAGTGGTGAGATTTTTCACACCTTGCAGCTCAGAAACACTTAAACCTCCCACAGGCTGATTCCAACTCCACAGGTCACACCAAATCCACCGATGTAATTGGCAGCACAGGTGGGCTGTGGCTAATACAACCCAGGGCAAAGTTACTCTCATTAAGAGCAGTAAAGCAAGACCATGCTCAGCACAATGAAGGAAAACTGCTTCCCACACCGGGTCTGTCGATCCAGCCATCAGGAGGAGTGCAAAGACAAGAGCTAGAGCAGCCCTCCTGCTAGTAACTTCCCTTAGAAATGCAAACATTGGCCAAAGTAGCTACATGAAAGCCGGACAGGAGACTGGGGATAGCCAGATGGCTTTTCCCAGCAAACACCCCAGCTGCCACAGGGCTAAATCAATGCATGAAGCTCTTACACGAGGTGGAAATGTTTTAACTTGGTTGAGTGAAATTCCTCACACTTCTAAGTCGACAAGGAACCCCACTGGGGCTTAATAGGCTAACACAACCCATCCCATTAGAAGTCGTTAACACACACAGGAGCCTTGGGAAGAGGGGCAATTAGAACTCACCACTCACTTCTGCAAGAAGGACACCAACTCTACCTTTGAATCCCACCGACAGGAAAGAAAGATGAAGTAAGGCACCATCCCATCCTCTGCCTCCTACACTTTCTCCTCTTGGGAAGGCACAAACAGCAAGAACTTGAAGCAGGGTTAGCTCTCATCAGGTTGAAGGAGGAGAAAATTGGGTCCCTAGGTAAAGTGTATTACAAATTTCCCAGGTCTCCTCTGCTGGAGAGCCGTCACTCCTTCACCCTTTTCTCTCTCCCTATTGTCTGGGAAGAGGACTAATGACCCACTGTCCATCACATATTTGGCAGCCGTCAATTTCTGCCCTACGGACTGTGGTATTTCCAGCCTAGAAATAAGGTTAAGACTCCTCAGGAATTTAAGGATAGGTATATACCAGTTATTTTCCACTAGCAACAAAGCAGTAACTAAAGCTCAGGTAGGAGTTGTCAAAAGAAAAAGAAGAGGAAAAAATCATTGCACTACCCCTTAACATGCCTTCTCTTCTCAGGACAGCCACAAGGAGGACAACCACAGCAGTCAAAATGGTGTGCATGCAGACCTGGAGCTAAAAATGAGAGAAGTGACCCATAGAAGTGGCTGCTGGCTTCCTCCACAATTGGAGATAGATATAGTCAGCTCTGGTGAAGGTCTGAAATACTCATCTGCTGAACAGAATTTGCAAATTGAGAACCAAGACTAACTCACAGCTAGGAGCTCTGCTCAGCCTAGAACAGAGACTAAGATGGGAAACGTTCTGAAAGACTGCATGGGTTGTGGATAGAAGCAAGACACCACTCCTGAGGGAGTCTGCCTGGAGTGGCCTCAAAAAAAAGTATGAAAAGAATTCTACATGTAGAGTGTAAACAGTCATGGACAAGATGATCTGACAAATTAGAGTTTTACTGTGATTAAGCTGCTAGTTGGTTTTTAGAATAGAATAGAGCAGACCAGGTTGGAAAAGACCTTCGAGATCATCAAGTCCAATCACCCAACACCATCTAATCAACTAAACCATGACACTAGGTGCCTCATCCAGGCTCTTCTTAAACACCTCCAGTGATGGTGACTTCACCACCTCCCTGGGCAGCACATTCCAATGGCCAATCACTCTCTCTGTGAAGAACTTCTTCCTAATATCCAGCCTAAACCTGCCCTGGCACAGCTTGAGACTGTGTCCTCTTGTTTTGGTGCTGGTTGCCTGGGAGAAGAGACCAGCCCCTACCTGGCTACAACCTCCCTTTGGGTAGTTGTAGACAGCAATAGGGTCTCCTCTGAGTCTCCTCTTCACCAGGCTAAGCAAGCCCAGCTCCCTCAGCCTCTCCTCATAGAGCTTGTGCTCCAAACAACTCACCAGCTTTGTTGCCCTTCTCTGGACACATTCCAGCAACTCAACATCCTTATTAAACTGAAGGGCCCAGAACTGGACACAGGACTCAAGGTGTGGCCTAACCACCCTGCTGAGTACAGGGGCACAATGACTTCCCTGCTCCTGCTGGCCACATTATTCATTATACAGGCCAGGATGCCTGGCCACCTGGGCACACTGCTGGCTCATGTTCAGCCTACTATCAACCAGTACCCCCAGGTCTCTTTCTGCCTGGCAGCTCTCCAGCCACTCTGACCCCAGCCTGTAGTACTGCATGGGGTTGCTGTGGCAAATGTGCAGAACCCGGCACTTAGATGTGTTAAATCTCATGCCCTTGGACTCTGCCCATCTGTCCAGTCTGTCAGGGTCCCTCTGCAGAGCTCTTCCACCCTCTAACAGATCAACACCTGCCTCCAGCTTGCTGTCATCTGCAAATTTACTGGTGATGGACTCAATGCCCTTGTCTGGATCATCAGTAAAGATATTGAACAGGATGGGACCCCGCACTGATCCCTGGGGCACACCACTAGTGACTGGCTGCCAGCTGGGTGTGGCACCACTCACCACCACTCTCTGGGCTCGGCCATCCAGCCAGTTCCTAACCTAGCACAGAGTGCTGCTGTCCAAGCCATGGGCTGACAGCTTGGCCAGGAGTTTGCTATGGAGGACAGTGTCAAAGGCCTTGCTGAAATCCAGACAGACCACATTCACAGCCTTCCCCACATCCACCAGGCAGTCATCTGATCATAGAAGCAGATCAGGTTGGTCAGGAAGGACCTGCCCTTCCTGAATCCATGCTGGCTGGGCCTGATCCCTTGGCCATCCTGGAAGTGCTGTGGGATTGCACTCAAGATGACCTGTTCCATAATCTTGCCTGGCACTGAGGTCAGGCTGACAGGTCTGGAATTCCCTGGCTCATCCAACTGGCCCTTCTTGTGGATGGGCATCACGTTGGCCAGCTTCCAGTCATCTGGGACCTCTCCAGTGAGCCAGGACTGATGAAAAATGATGGAGAGTGGCTTGGCCAGCTCATCTGCCAGCTCTCTCAGCACCCTAGGATGGATCCCATCCGGTCTCGTGGACTTGTGGGGATCCATGTGGCTGAGCAGGTCTCTAACTACTTCCTCCTGAATTACTACTCCCTGACTCCATCTGCCATCTCAGGAGGCCAGTTGTCTGGAAGACAATCTATAAGACGACCCTCCCATAGGAAATGTAGTAAGGAACAAGCCCCAAGGATTTACTTCCCTCAAATGTCTCTTTCTTTGGACATCCAGCCTTGTCTACAGTCTAAACATCCACGTCTTTCACAACATATACAGCCCATCAGCACTTTAATCACTCACAGATTGTGTTTCATCTTCTTGCCTATCTTAAGAGTGGAGTAAAGTACAGCTGCACCACTCACCATGGTAGAGTCATTCTGTACCTTCATCAGCCCAGCTAGGACTCAGCTCTAGCCAATTCTCTGTAGGCAAGCACCAAAAAAGTATTAAGGAGACCCCCACTTACAGCTATTTGGTATTGCTACATTGTGGCAGTGTCACTGACATCCATGGAGATCTGTCTGCCATTTTAATTCAGCCCAGCACAAACCACTTTTGCAATTGCCTCTCCAGATGACTCCACAGCAACACTTCTTGCGCCCTGACAAACACCTCCTCACCACAGTACCACTCTGGCCCAATGGCATCAACTGTCACAGCATCCCATGCCTCCAACTGCAACCTCACTCCTCCAAGATCCCACTTTATCACACATCCATCACTGCATCTGCCTTTCCTTCAGCAAGTGGGCCTCACCCAGATCCCACCAGCTGCATACACTCCCCTCTGCAGCCTTCTCCAAGCCCCCTACCAGAATCCTTTTTTTCCCAAAGGTGCAAATGCAAACTTCCCAACTAGGAGACACCCAGCCCCCTCCAGCATTACAGGATTGGAGTCCCTTGGAGGAAGGTGTACCCAGCCAGGCCCAAACTATTTGGCTCCTTCTGTTCTACCAAGACAAAGGTGAGCCCAACCTGCATAAGCTCCAGCAGATCTCATACTGCAGGGAAACCCATGCCATTTCCTCTCAGAGTTAGAGCTTTAAGATAGTACACTCGCATTACCCATCCCAAGATGGCATTATCCAGCCTCATAACATTAGAGATGGAAACCAAGACAGGGCAATTGAAGGGACCTTCCCAGAGTGCTGGAGGCACTGCTTTAGCCCTACTTCTGCCCTGATTACACAGGAAGCACTGCCAGACAAGTAACATGGCCAGGTCTGATCACCCTGCTGCCAGCATGCCGTAGCACTGCCCAAAGAGCATAGAGCCCTTCTCCACCTGATCCACAGCACATTTGCTCTGTGTTTCAAGCACTGGCAGGTCTTATTTGTAAGATCAGAAAATGGTCTCAAGCCTTACAAGAAAACGTCAATTAGATGCTCCAAGCCCCACACTCAGCAGAAGGTCAAGTGTGTGGCATGCAGTCTTGTGGGCATTCAGCCACACACTCCCTACGTCAATCAGGCTCCTTTGACAGGCTGTTTTCTGAGGAGAGCTTACAACAGCATCCACTGCTTTGCTCTTATAGTGCATGAGGAATTGGCTTACAACTAGGAGCAAGGGGAAAGAAATAAAAGTTGGCTTTTTTTTTTTTTTTTGTTTGTTTTAAACAGGCAGGCCAGACGTGTAACAGCCTCCCAACTTCAAGCTTTTTTGATCCAGCCAGCCCCCTCTCCGCTGAGTTCTGGCAGGAGACAGGCACAAAGCACCAATTAAACAGAGACAAGTTATGCTTTTTCTGTCAAGCAAAAAAGAAAAAAAAAAAGGAGGGGGAAGACATGATGAAGCGGGGGAGAAGAATCCAGCCCTGGAGTCATTTTGCTTTCAAAACAAGCTGTCAAGGCAGCCCCCTCTCCTTCCATCTCACATGGAGGAAGGGCGAGGGAGCACTCGCGTGCCTGCCACAGACGCGTGGCATCAGTCATCAGACCACACCATCAGTCACTTGGCACATTGGGCCCAGCTGTGCCCTCACTTTCCCTCGGGCATCCGTCAAAGCCTGTGACAGGCAACAAGAGCAGCAGATTCATAGCAGAGATGGACAGAGCACGAACCCCATCAGATCTACTGACAAGAATCCCCACTTGTGGGCCATGAGGCTGGGGAAAAACAAAACTCAGGAGCAGCAAAGGCTCAATGCACTAACTCATCTGGCCACATCAGCAGCTCCTTTTCCCCCACAGCAGAGATACACAGCTGGCACAAGCATACAACACTACCTCTTCTGCCATAAAGGTTGCTCGGTTTGAAGTCTCCTTACACAGCTAGCAGTTCTCCTGGCTTGCCACCAAGCTCAGGACAGCAAGCTTCCCTCACGGATTCCATATCACTGCTTGGTTAAAAGCAAGGTACCTGCCATCACTATGTACTACTGAGGAACCACAGCACAAAGCACGGACCTAGCAAGCACTTGCACTATCAGCTCTGAACCTACCTACAAGCCACGCCCAGAGCTCACCTAGCAAGCATTGGCCCTGCAGCTGGCCTGATTAGAAGATTACAAATATCCCTCCAAGCGTTATTTTTGCATGTGATTGAGAAAGATAAATAGCAAGCACAGTCACTTTCAGAGTGGAAAAGGGCAGGCATTTTAGCAGTGCATAAGCACCCACCCCAGATTTAATATCACATTTGCTTCCTTACAGACTGCCCTTTGCAGAGCCTGTTGGTACTGATTTGGGCATCAGCTTCACTCCACCTCTTCCTTCCTCAGCTCTCTGAAAGAGGCAGATAACTGCAGCAGCAAAGTCACCTCCAGGAGCTAATGCACGCTCTCATTTCAGCAGGGTGGCACATGTGCTGGCCTGACTGCTACCAAGGAGGGATACCACCTGCCACATGAGCTGGGAGAAATGCAGAGTCTGGTTTTCTGGGCTGGATCCATCCCACAATTAGCACAAATGAGGAGGGAAGGGCATCTCTGTCCTGGACAGGTCTGCTTGGGCTGCTGGCACACGCTCTGAGTTCATTAATAAGTGCCCTTCTCATTAGCATGGGGTCACTCGGCTGCAGCAGGGCACAAGAACTACTTGGCCATTACTATACCACTCACGTTCACTGCTGTGATAGTGCTGAATTTCCTTAAAGAGCCCTGAAGCTCTTGGTTTGAATTTAAGGAGGAAATGAAGAAAGAAATCTCACAAAGAATTGCAGGATCTCTGTAAACATAACAGAGGAAAAAAGAAAGCGAATCTTTGATCCTCTTGACCTTGACAATGTCCTTATAATTACAAGACTATTTATTTTCAGTTAAATCCAACTATTGAACAGACAGTGTCAAGTTCTTTTCTTTCTGAGAAGGTGATTATCCTGCCCAGCTAATCTAATGAAAATTATCAGGAGGCTACTGACCTCCTGCTACACACACTAAATAATGCACAAAGCTTCAGGATCAGACAGGCAAATCATAACCCTGCCTTATCTTAATCACCTTCTACACAGCTCCAAGCTTGTTTCACTCAGCATTTGACTAACACAGTCAAAAGCATCTCAGTGGAACCACAGCAGAGCCAGCCCTGAGAAGGGCACAGCAAAAAGTTACATCCATTAAGATTTATTTTTGTAGAAGTCAAGAGCTGCTGTAGCAGATATATTTAGTCTTTAAGCTACTGTGGGGTTCCTGAGCTGGTAGCCAAAGCAGGTGGTTCCCCAACTTTGGACTCTAGGAAAAGCAGCACTGCCTTGCCCTGCTATTTTGATGAAGGGCACAAAGAAGACAAGGTCTAAAAGAGGAGTGCACAGTCTCATTGGTCCAGGTAAGAAAAGCTGCTCTTTCCACTCTATCCTCTCAGAAACCCCGTTTCTGTCTCCTACTGCAAACACAGCTGCCACCCCCTCCTTGGAGGTGCCACTGCACAGCCAGCTGCATGAGAGCTAAGACAAAGCAAGAGCACCCAAAACCAGGGATGCTTTGTCCACAGTTTGGGGCACAGTGTGGAGACCACGGGATCTGCAATAATCCTGTCCCACTTACTGCAATCCCCCTCTCCTTCAGAAGAGGCAGACAAGAGCAGCAGCTGTAAGAGATAGAAACAAATAGGAATTAAGATGACAAGACCTAAACCAGGAGCCACAACAAAGTTGTCACATACTCCCCTACACAGCCACTACTTAAGTAGCACATACAGCTAGAGGAATAGATTACATGGAGGTGACTTCAAGCCTAAAATAAGATTCCCACTTTAGGAAGCTACAGAGAACTGTGGAAAAGCACTGCTAAAGAGCAAACTGATCAGTTTTTACGCCCCAGCTCCCCAGAATGAACCCTCAGCTACAACCCACTCTTATACAGCCTCTCCTGGTAGCCTTACCCTTACACACTCACTGTCTTTTGGTCCTTCAGACTCCCAACCCAGGAGGTCCCAGCTCACCTCTGATCATTACTTAGCCAGGAGCTCCAGCCACAGCCCTTGCAGACTGCTGTGAGCCTTGGCAGATTGCTGCCAGCCTAAGCAGCCTGCTCAGGCCCTGCAGCCCTTCATTCCCTGCAAGGCACTCCCCACTCCCAGAACATCTGATTTATCCTCCCATCCTGGCTATCATAGGACTTCAGTCTCTTTTCTCCAGCTGGGGAGGTGCTAAGCAAGGCACAGGTGGGCAGACTTTCTCCCTTTTCAAATGATCCGTTCCTCCTCTCTTACAATTTTTCAGAATAAGAAGAGGAAACAGTCTCCTCTAAAGTAAACAGAAACAATGACTGAGGTGGGTTTAGGTATAACAGAAGAGGGAGAAAGAGAAATCAAATAAAGACAGGCAGGAAACAGCACATGTGCTGACTCTACCCTTAAAAGCCAAGAAGCAGGTCAGTTCATGTCTCTGCTATTGAGCAGCTGCTTGGTGTCCTCCATAGGAACAGCAGTGAGTGCTGGGGCTACAGGAGGGCCATGCACCAGGTTAAGGTGGCATCACCCTACTGAGTTGTGTATTCTCTGGATTAACATCCCTCCAGCAAAATGCTGCTCACAGATTGCCAAGACAGCTCTAAACAGACACCGTGGAGGGTCTGGGTTGCATAAAAGTGGGAGGTGAAAGCCTGGAGAAAGCACGAAAGGTACTGCTGTCTCAGGATTGACTTTATCATCAGGCCTAGTCAGGGTGAAGGACTGCACAAGATGAAGGGGTAGATTTAAAATTATACTGCACAAAGCTCTCAAAAATGCTCTAAGAACTGAAGCTGGAGTTGGCTGCTTGTGCTGGGTCCAAGGGATGGCTCCAGCTCCAGCATCTGCAGCCACCTCTGGTTCTCTGCACCAGCTGCTCCAGAGAAGAGATGACACTATCCCCTTCTCATGGCAGGAAACAGGTGCCAAGCCCAGCAACCTCTCCTCTCAGCTTACATAGTGACAGAACACTGCAACTGCCTGGAATGGACTAAGACGCACCAGAGCTTGCAAATGTATGTTCTGGGGAGGTTTCTTCTCTCCCCAAGCTGACTTCTAGATGAAGACATGTGTCCCCAAGGCAGACAGCAGCAGTAGATGCATCCTTTGGTGATTCTACCTGCCAGCAGAGCATGGCAAAGTGTTTGAGTCTCAGCCTCCAGGGACAAGAGAGCAATTTACTCACCACAGACTAGGGCTTGCCCTCCTGGCTGAAAACAAACAGACAAGCCATTGATTAGTGTCACTCATCCTCGTCGTCTTGAGGCAGACACGCAGCATGCTGGGACTCTCCTGAGAACCTACCTGCTCATTGCACTTGTGCACAATTGCCACTAAGACCTAAGTCAGACACAGCACCTCTTTTCCAGTGCAAAGTCTGGCTCTGTCTGCTGCTTTCGAACACCCACTGCCAGCTGATTCCAGAATGGCCTGAGGAACAGGGAAAAAGGAAGCATTCACTAGCAGAACTGTCAATCCAACCCCATGCATGACTACTAGTGACAGCAGAGGCAAGAGGAACCCAGCTGGATCCCTCCAAGGCAGGAATGGAGCAGGATGAGCTGCTGTAGGGCCAGCACTTAAGAGAAAAGCATCTTCAGCTTGACAGCTCAGCAAATTTGATCTGGAACTGGCAAGAGAGAAAAAAATGTAAAACCTTTAAATGTCTTACCAGGGTTCTGGCTGCCAGGAGAAGCAGAGACAGACATACATAAGCACACAATGCTGCACAAAGCACCAGATGCTCTGCTTTGGTCTGTGAAGAATACTAATGTGTCCTGCAGCTGGCATGAACTGTGAGCAACTGAAGAAATCTGGTTTTCTGCCACCAGTTCTGCTCTGGGATATCAAGGAAATCCCAAAGCCACTCGATGTTTCAGTTTCCTCTCTTTGCAAACAGTGATGGTTCCCTGCAGTCCCAGTGTGTGGCAAGGTTAAAGGCTGACCCTTGTTAATATACTACAGCAAGTAGCCTTGGGAAACCCTACAAGCCTAAATGTAATAGGACAAACCTCGTGAGTTCTAGACCCAAAGACAGATCAGACCATCCTAACTCCTTGTTTTAGAGACAGAAAGTGAAAATCATCAACCCCTTTCCTTTGCCATTGACAATTCTGATCTGGTCAAGTCATATCATCTCCTTCCTCCCTCTGACAGCCCTGAGATAACAAGTCCATCAAAGTAAAACTGTCTCTACCCCATGCATAAGGCCAAAACTAGGAAGCACAAATACCATGTGCCCTTGAATTCAAGGACTCACCATAACTGTTGGAGAACTAACTTTTCAATCCTGCTTTGTGGAGGAGCAGGCTAGAGTGAAGACGAAGTCACTGATCCAAAGCAAAATGGGCTGGAGTGCAGCAAATGAGTACACATAAAGAAACACTGCAGAGAGTGAGGATATGGAGCATTGATGATCCTCTTCCTGGTCTTCACACTGTCTAAACAAGCCCCAAGAATTTGGTATGTCTCAGTATTACTGGAAGAGTGAAAGGCATACCAAACCAGTAAGTGGGGTTGATGGCAGCTTGATGGACTTCTAAAGGATGGATATATTTGTTTGGAGTCCCCAGGTACATGCTTGGAAAGTCCTGTAACACTTGAGTTTCAAAGACCCCAAACTATCCCTTCTGGCAAAATACCACCAAATGCAGCCAGAAAAAGGGAGCTGACCAAATGTTCTGGTAGTTGGCACATTACAGAAATGCTGTATGAAATGGCAAAAGGTTTCAGCCAGGTGGCACAGCACATATGTGGCATGGCCAAAAGCTTTGCCCAGCCAGTACACTCCCTCCTGCATAGATCTCAGCATTACCCAGTGCTCTGTGCCCTGTCATCGTGCTTACTTATATGAATGAAAGAAAAACTAGACTTGCCAACATACCCAATGGGCCTGTCAAACTAATCTTGTTAGGAGGACTGGAAACATACCAGCAGCAAGAGCTGACCCCTGCTCCAGAGCCCTTGCAGAAATCACGCATCCAGGAGATGGAAAAGCCTCTGTCGTTCCCGGAACCAGGTCAATAAAAGCACAGACAACTCCATCCAGAGAAAGACTTTTTTCATGAATCACAAGAAAGAGCAGCTCCAGCTCCCCCAGCTGCAAATAGGTAGGAAGGCACAAAGAGCCAGCACAGAAATGTGTCTGTGCAACACGTGTGGGGAATTGGCTGTCCCACACATGTCCGGCGCATGGGGTGAGAGGAAACTGCTCCAAACTGTGAAAAACAGAGGCTGCTGCTCGGTTCGGGTGCTCGCACCCCTCCAAGTCAGATTCCCAAATCAAACAGCCTTCCACCAATACAGGCGTTTAGTGGGCCAGGCAGAGAGAACAGGCTAGGCAATGATTTCAAAGAGGAGCAATCCCAGGCAGCTTTGAAGGGCCTCATACTCATGGATTGAGAACAACCCACCCTTTGGGGAGCAAAAAGAAATCCAAAATGCACTTTGTGCATGTGCCTCCTGAGAAAAACTGTCACCTTTCCAGACCCATAGCTGCTTTGTGCATGCACCTTTGCTGTAGTGCTGTTATTTTTAGAGCTCTTTGCTAACTGAGAAGCCCAGAGGACTGGACAGAGAATTTTTATTCCTTTTTTTATCAAATCTCTGTGCAGCAACATTTTGTTCTCTTTCACTCTTTTCAATTTATTTATTTTTCAAGCTCTTATTTCAGATGCACAGGAAGGTAAATCACACACTGACAATCTGGCACAAGATGCCTAGCCTTTGTATCAGAGAACCATGCTCTAACCATAGGAGAGGATGTGTCCTCATTAGCATCAGCATTTTTTGGGCCACGGACAAAAGGACCATGGTGCAGAGAGTGTACCTATACTACAAACAGACACACTTATATTATTATATGTAATGTTGTTTAATTTCACAAGTGAGTGCTTGTGCCCAACCCTGAGAAGCCCATCCTAGCCTGCCTTTTTGAAGCAGGCTGGCAGCAGCTGCAGATCCCTCCTTCTGCATTGATCAACCTGCAAAGCTCCAGCAAAGGGAGCTTTACACCTCTCGCAGATGATCCCATGCCACATGCAGTAGCTGCTGTGCCTCCCCAGGATTTGGGAAAGGATCAGCCTGGCTTGTCTACCACTATGCTGCCGGGCATTTGCAAAGTACATAGCCTTGGTGGTCAATCCACAAGAAATTATTTCTAGAGCAATGAAGATGCAGTGGCCAAAAAGCAGCTGTCTTTCTATTTACCACCTTTTTTTGGCACCCCAAAATTCAATGTGTGCCCCTGCAGCCCTAGGAAGCCATGGTAATAGCATGGAGTAGGGATATCTTGGTGTGTCAGCCCCCCAAATCCTGTTAATTACTAGGTCCAGTCTCCAAGTTATTCTTACACATGCTCCAGAGTCTGGGAAAGACACCAGAGACCACAAATAGAAAAATACCAGGCTGCAACTTTGAGCAAAATGCATTCACTGGCTTAACACCTACATAATTAAAAGCAGGTGCATCCCTCTGTAACTGCTAGCACAGGGATATGCCTTGTTTTGCATTTGCTTTAGGGAGCCTATGACAGTAGGCACAAAAGCAAACCTGGCCCCTAGTCCCTCTGCAGAGCAAGGCTGCTCACAGCATCAGTATAACATGCAGCTCACCCTGCCTTGCCCCCACAATCTCCTCTTCTCATCTGAACAGAAATAATAGTAGCTCCTTCTGCCCACAGGGGTCTGAGCTGGTCACTGCTACTCCCAGAGGTGAGCATCACCCTCCAGGGTTATGGTGCCGAGGGGCTGGTTTCAAACCCACTCAGCAAATCAGAGGGCTCTGATAATACTGGGGACTTCAATCCTGATGGAGAGTCACAGAACCACAGAATGTTAGCGATGGGTAGCTACCTCCAGACATCATTGAGTCCAACCTCCCTGCCAAAGCAGGATCACGTAAGGCAGGCTGCACAGGAATGTATCCAGGTGGGTTTTGAAAGTCTTCAGAGAGAGAGACTCCACAACCTCTCTGGGCAGCCTGTTCCAGTGCTCCATCAACCTCATTGAAAAGAAGTGTCTCCTTGTGTTGAGGTGGAACCTCCTGTGTTCTAGCTTGTACCCATTTTTCATTGTCCTATCACTGGGCACCACTGAAAAGTGCTTTCTTTTACTGATGCTGGGAATGACACCAGGCCCTGATCCCCAGACTCATCCACCAGCCACCTTCCTGGCCCCACCTGGCTCCTACTACCTTTTACACTGCTGGTAGAAATGGGCAACTCATTCCTCTCTTTAGTTAATACCAATTGACTTGATGGATAACAAGCCAAAAGTTTAGGCAGCTTCAGACCAGCCTCCAGTCACTCCTCTCAAAAGGAGACCAGCTGCCCATCACCCGGGTTTGGGTCAAAAGGAGGGTCACATTGCAGGTCACTTCCAGCACCAGGGGAAAGCCTTCTCCAGAGTCTCTTCTCTCTCACCTAGCATTTCTTATGCCACTTCCCCCAGCAGTTCCCCCTTCACAGGGTGTATTACAAAGTATTTAATTGCAACCACATCTGGGCAAGCCAGTTTGCAGTTGATCTCATGTACCCCTCTTTGAAGAAACACTAAGAGAGAGGTCATAATCCTTCCATCAGCTGCTGCAAACAGATCCTCAACCATGGTACAGAATCATTTATTGAAAACCCCTACAGCTTTCCTCCTCCAGCCTCCCCTGAGTGGGCAGCAGCAGAAAGTGATCTCCCAGGGATAAGAGAGAGGATATTTCCCACATAATGGGCGCCAGTATTCATTCCAACTGATGCAGTTTTCCTCTCATTTTGTGACTTCATGAACATCACTTGATGCTGGCAGCAGCCCCTGAGGGCATCACAAATTACCTGAGGGAAAACAGCTTCTTCCAGTGCTGGCATCCAGGCTGCCTCCAAGACGGAGGGCAGCAGCCCTGGCTGTGCACGGCCACACTGCTCAGGCAGCTTGTAGTCACACTGCCACTAGATCAGTGGTGACTCAAGAGGGCTTCAATGACATCTTTAGGGTGTCATGGCTAATTACAGCCCTGACTATAACCTTTAATTAGGTAACACCTCCAGGAAAATCACCCTTTCCTCTTTAAACATTTGGCACTTCTTGTCAGACCTCGTTCCACTTTACAAGACATCTCAAAAGAAATAAACCCTAGGTCCTCTGTGCAGGCTCAGAAACCAACTGGGCGAGTGCCCTCACATCTGCACAGGCATGCACCCGCACGGCCTGGCACAAAACCTCCATCAGAGGCACAAAGCAAACGTACTGATGCGGCATCATCCTCCTCTGATCTCTCATTTCCAGCCGTCCTAGTGCTACTTTCAACAACAGTCAGCAAAACCTTTTATAGGAGAACAAGAGTATTTGTGATGCATCAGTGTCCTACTAAAAATATTGCCTGTGGGCTTGCTAGAAAAGTGTTGCTCCAGCAAAGAAGCACAATATCTGGCAAGGGAAGGCATTTTAAAAACCTAACCATTTAGAAATAATATGCCAGGATGTTATCAGTATTTTAATCCAGAACCTTGATTTCTGTTTTCATTAAGTAATGAATAAATTGAATGTTTTCAGTTTCCCACTAGCACAATATTTTAAGTAGATGGGCAAAAAAAAAACCCCACCATTGTAACTGCAAGCACACCAAACAAAAACTATCAAAATACATAGAAGATAAATATTGAGTTCTTCCAAGACAGCTATGAGAACAATGTCTCTTTATTTGCTTTTCACAAGGTTTATTACAACAACAGGGGGAGAGAGAGGCTCCAGTATACAGTATTTTAATATACATGCATGCATTCGCAGCTGGAATAATAGATTTTAAGGACAAAAGGCAGTGGGACAGCTGAACATATGCAGAAATGCAAAAACATACCTTCGAAAACATATTCTTTGCACCCTACCCAGATATATACATGGGCACATATGTATTTTATACATGTATGTGTACACACACCCCACCACGATTCACATCAATCAGAAACATTAATTAAATCAGACTCTGAAGTTTCTGCTGCTTTGGGAAAACATGACCCTGAGGAGACATCAGGCGTGAACTTAACATCCAGCAGAAAATGAAACTATAACACGCTGCGTCTTGAAAGCCAACCCTCAATCTAACTTAATCCCTGCTCTGGACAATGCCTCCAGAGAGGCATTAAAAACATGCTAGGTGTTTTCCTGGATTTCCCAAACTCCCCGGAGACTCCCTGGCACTTTGGCTGCTTCCATATCCTCCTCGCTTAGGAGATGTTTTCGGCTGAGTGCTCCCATCCTGCCGCTCCCACGGCTGCCAACACACAGGTCCAGTGGAGCAGCAGCCGAGCAGCCGGAGAGCCGCATCCAGCCCTGGCTTCAGGACGAATTACCCAGGGCAGCCTCTGGGGTTTATCGCTCGGATTCCTACAAAGTGTGCAGAGGAATGATGTACGAGCTTGAAAGGTCAAGAGCAGGTTTGTATCCTCCTTCCCCATGCCCGACAAAGGGATTCCAGCCGATCTCGTGCCCCCTAGTGTCATCCTGGCGAAGGGACCGGCACCGGGCACCGGGTACCACCTAGCTCAGGCAGTCCCCTTGCCTATCCCACAGTAAAGCTGACTCCATGTCCTGCTGGTACTCGAAGCACAGTTAAATGCCACTTCTGACAGTTCAGGTGAACTCGTTGTCACCCTAAAACACCCCTGGGGCAGCAATAGCCTCCCAGTTGTCCCCATGCCCAGCATGGTGCCACCTATGTTATGCCCCTGCAGATCCTCAGCAAGACCTATCCCACCAGCAGATAGCCCAAGCAGTGCTGCTGGAGAGGGTCCAAGAGGAGGAAGCAGAGTGCATCTGTGGTGGACACTGTCCAGAATACAACTCCTCCTAAAAATAGATGGTCCCTGGAAGGGCACAGCCCTTCAGCGAATGGGAATGCTCAGTGCCAGGAGATTGGAGTTTGGGGTGACAAAACTTCTAAGTGCATGAATACAGTGCCTTTGCAAAAAGTCCCTATTTCTTCCCCATGAGAGCAACTGTGGCATTGAGCTCTCTCCCTAAGCATGAGAAGCAATGCACAAAACCATCCAAAAACTCATCATCCCTGCTTGCCTGCTCTAAGTGACAAAATCCAGTACCTCCTGGGAAAATGCCCATGCTGGCTGCAATACCAATGGGAGCAACTAGGACTAGATTCTGCACAGAAAGCACCTAAACAAGAGGTGTGGGCTAGATGAGAGCACAGAATGTGTCGAGCCCATGCTCATGCCTCAGTTTCCCCATCTGGCCAGCAGCCCTGATGCAGCTTGTCCTCTCTTGCTTTGGCATCCCTCCTCAATCAGCTGTTAGCTTTTGTGGGGAAGGGCACCCCATGAACAGCACCTAGAGCTATGGACCCTCCAAAGCACATGCCGACAGCACACAAGCAAACCTCAGCAGCTCATCACCAAAATTTGGAGGAATTCTCCCCAGGGCACTGACCTGGGTATGCTCCTTTCTTCTGCAACACCGAGCAGGGACTATAGCTTAGAATAATGGGGAAGTAACTCAGTTCAGTGCTGACAAAGCATCACAAGCCCCAGCAGGGTTTAGAGGGGAGGAGGTATCCTTCCCTCATGCTGCCATGCCTGGTATACATCATGTTTAGGGCCAGGAATACGTCACTGACACAAAATGGACAAATTGGAGGGATTTCAGGAAAACGAGCAACAAAAATGATCAGGAAGCAGAAGGGATCAATTTACAAAGCAAGATTAAAAGAACTAAAGGAGCTATGATCAGTCTAGCTGGGCTGAGCAAGTACTGACAGAAGCAGTCAGATGTTAATCTGCAAATGGGATGAAAATGATACAGGAAGGAGTAATTTAACATCTTCACCAGCAATGGGATGATATTAAGGGGAACTTGGGTCTGAGAAAGTAGGGGGGAAAAGGCAACATAAAAACCCCTGACAAAACCAACCAACTAAAAAAACCCAATCCAAAATAAAACTCCTTTCGTAGTCGTGCATGGCTGTCTCTACCAAAACACAGAGTCTCCAGAACTCTTTCTTCCTAGGACAAGAATCCTTGGGAGAAACCATATCTTGATGCCTAAGAAGGTGTGCATGCACTCACAAAAAAACCCCAAAACCTAACCTTCCCACCTCTGACTCATGCTCAGAAAAGCAACAGGGCCTCCCCGCTAACCAGGGGACAGAGGCTCCACGACTGCAGGAAAGCAGCATTGAGAGAAGGCTTAAGCTGCCGGGACCGATGAGAAGATGCCCACAGAAGGACGCCTTTGCACTCGTTGGTCTTCACGGGAGGGGGAAGGTGCCGAGACCGCTTCCTGCAAAGTCGCGGGAGTGAGCTCAGCTGCGAGCACTCAGATATTTACACACAAGCAGCACATTACTCAGCAACTCCCATTTGTCAGGCATAATGGCAGCGGCAGCAGTAATAAACGACAGAGCCGAGAGGCAGCCTCCCCAGGCACACACCCAGCCCCAGCCTGAGCTGGAGCAGGATGCATTCCTCCGGCTTGCTGAGGATTTAATTGAGAGTGCCTGTGAGCCGGGGCTTGCACCCACAGAACTCTTGTTGCCAGCTTCGGAGAATTGAGCACATTCCCAAAAGCTGAGCCTTGGCTGCAGAGTTCTGTCTGCATATATGTGCATCACAAGCTTTGCAGCTCTAGGAGGTAGCAGGGCTTCTTCCTTCCAAAGACCAAAAGGTGGTGAGCACCTTCCATGAGGATAGGACTGAAGTGCCTCAGCCCCCGAGGCAGATCAGGCAAAAGGTAATGCATGATTGTCAGATGTGGCTTGGCCTGCCCTGACAACAGGGTCTGATGAAGTTATCTAAACGGGCTACCACAATAAATCTGCCAGGGACAAGGTTCTTATTTCCGAAGTACAGCCTACCTCAGAAAAGTCTACCCTGCCCAGCAAGCTCTGGTGTCAGGACCCAGTCCCAGAAAGATGCCCTGCCTGATGTGAGCAGCCCTTGCAAATCTCCAGGCTGTATCTCCTCAGGGAGGGGCAGGGCAGGGAGCCGGGAGCAAGAACGGCTGCTCCAACGCATCTGCACGTTTCGCAGCCAGTATCCCTGCCTCGCTGCCTGCACACACAGCCGGCAGGACCGGCAGCAGGCTGTGCAGGTCCTGTCCCTCACAGGGGCGAACAATGTCCCTGCACTGAGAATTGGCATGGTCAGACTTAAATTAGCAAATCCCTCCAGAAGTCACCAAGTTCCCGAGCAAAAAGCGATCTGAGGAAAGGACCTCCTTACACTACCCGACAAGTTAAAACACAAAGAGACACGGAAAAGAAATCAAACAGCTTTGTAGGCAATCCTACTCCGGCAACCTGTGCTCTGTACAGACCCTACACGTGTCTATAAGCATGGGGTGGGGAAGAAACAGGCTTTCTGAAAGAGTGAAGGCGAAGTGCCTATCTTTATACTGAAAAAGTTTAACAGATTAAGAAACTGCTAGAGGAGCCAGATTCTGTCCCCAGCAAAGGCAGCACAAATCAGCTCACACGCTGGTTGGAGTCTCAGTCCAGTTTTAAGACTGCAGTGAGGGAAGTCACCAAGATCTGCAAATGTCAGGGAGTTTATGCAGCAAAGGGATCGGTGTGTATTATGCAATTCTGGAAAGCAGCCCTCGTACTCACGCTCGGGATGAACTGAGAGCCCAGGGACAGCAGTTCCACAGAAGCGCCATGCGGCCGGTTTTCTTATAAAATCACACCACCCCCTCAAAAACCCGAAATAATAATAAAACAAATCAGCACTGCCACAGCTGAGGAAAGGGCAGGTTGCGCCCTTGGAGAAATGATGAAAAACTCTGCTCTCCCGCCCTGGAAACCCAGGGCTCCAGTTTACAAAGAGCCACCCTGCAAGCCTCAGTTCCAGCCCTGCTCATGCAATGCAGCAGGCAGGAGGGATCATCCCTGCTCACAGCCTTCAACCTGATGCCGTTCTCAGCGCCCGCGATGCCCTGCTCGATGGGGACAGGGAAGGGGTGTCCCGCCGTGACTCCTCGCCGCGGACCCGCTGCCCTGTGGGAGGTCCGGAGCTGTTCCAAGCCCGTGCCCCCCATCCCTCCCCCGCCGGGAACGCCCGGCCCGCACAGACTCAGGCACGACGGAGGAGCAAAGTAAGTTGTCCAAATCGTTTCCCCACGGGGCTCGCCCCTGCCTCGGCTGCCCTGAGAGGGCAGGGGGGAGTGTGTGTGGGGAGTGGCAGATACGCGTGGGCACACTAGGGAAAGGTGCGCGGCGGCGGGGCAGAACACCGGACGAAAGGGGGGAAATGAAATCAAGCGTTCCCGCCCCCCCCCCCCCCTACTTTTCTTCTCCCAGAAAAGCAGCGCCACTTAGTCGAGGGACACTGAGGTTCGCCTCCGCAGACCCCCGCCTCCCCCGTCCCGAGGGTGGGGGAACAGCCCGCACCGCCCTCCGTCCCCAGTACTCACGGAGCCCTCCTCGGCGCCACTCCCGGCGCTAACCCCATGCAACCACCGACTGCTTCTGCACCGGCTCGGGGGCTATAAGCTCTTTTAAACTCCAGCACATAACCCATGTGACCGCAGAAGCCACTGGTAAGGAGCGCCGGGGAGCCAGCGATGAGCTCAGCCCGCACCCCCCGGCACAGCGCCGCGAACGCGCTCCCGGCCCCGCCGCGACGCGCGCATCCGCCCCACGCCCGCACATACATACACACGCTGTCTCTCTCTCTCTCTCTCTATCTCTCTCTCTCTCTCTCTCTCACACACACACACACACACACACACACACGCGGCCGCCGAGGACACGCAGCACACACACGCATACAGACCTCGCGGATGCTGAGCGGGGTGGAGGCACCTCACACACGTGCATCACCTCCCCGTGCAAAGGCACACTCGTGAAAGCAGCGTGAGCACAGAGACATGCACGTACACACCAGCACAGCATGTGCACGCTGCAAGTTCCTTCAGCGCCACCTTCGAGGTGCAAACCTGAGAGAGAGCAGGAGACAGATGGCCCCCACCATGCCGTCTCATGCGTGCCCCACACACAAGGCCACGCACACGCTGTCCTGCACAATGCACCCTCCACTCACTCTCCCTACCTGCTCATTAAGGGATGCAGACTCAAAGCCACTGGACTAACTTTTCCATACACACCTTCACTAACATTTCCACACACACCTCCACACACATCCTTGTACATGCCCCACTTGTGAGTTCTACACCCCTCTGCATAAGCACCCTCTCAGAGTACAAAACAAAGGTGCCACAGACAGAGGCAGACTGAAATGAAAGCACTGATCTCACCTCTCACACACACACAACACCACTGGATGCCAAGTACACACAAGACTCCCACACCCTCTTGCACAACCAATGCAGGAGAGACATGCACCCACGTTTCCCACCCCAGTGCAATCTGCATACCAAACTAGCCCACCCTACTCATCCATCAGATCCCCACGATGGTGGAATCCTCCTATTTCTCCCCACAGGTAATGGCCACAGGCTGTCACCTGTGAAGAGTCTGCAGGGTGAAGAGGACAGAAGACAGAGGTCCCTTTGTGCTGTGCACAACAACTCCTGACAAGGCTGAAGCCTCAGAGATGGATGTGCAGCCAGGACAGGGCACCCATTCCAGCAGTGGCACAACGGAATTCAGGAGTGTCAGGATTAGATGTGCCAAGGGGATACAGGAGCTGGGTGTGAGGCTTTGGTGTGCAAAAGGCTGGGACAGGCAGGCCTGGCTGGGCAGGTGCCGGCGTGTGCTGCTGGGGCACGCCAGCAACACGTGTGAGAAGGCAGAGCTGGCAGGCAGAGGGCTTCACTGTGAGCTGAGTTATGGAAAATTACTCTTTCCAAGGAATTGCTAAAATTAAAGCAGCAGTGAGGCCAAACAAGCAGGAGCCAAAGGGGAGGGTGAGAAAGGACAGTGGAGTGGCCTCAGGGCAAGGAAGGGCAGGGTGGGCAGCAGGCAAACCAGAAAACACTCACAGAGCTTCCACCTCTTCTCAACTCCTGCCGTCTACACAGGCAATTGGAAACACCTAGAGGGGGTGATTTGGGGAAGGTTGATTGGCACTGTGTTGACACTGGCTGATGAGTACGATGGGGCAGGAGGTTTAGGGGTTTATAACCCTTCCCAGTCACATCCCATGCCTGGGTACTAGCATGCAAACAGCTGTTTCCCCAGCCTGTTAGAGACAAATGCCCATGGAGAAACAGCATGTTTGTGGCCAGGAGCTAGATGCCAGCGAAGGGCAGATGATGGGGGCATTCTGGGGAGCACTACAACTCATTATGGGAATCGTCTGCCCTGGTCCCTACCCCAGGGGCTATGGCAAGGCTGGGGTGCTGCTACCAAAACATCAGCATTCAGGTCAGCAGTAAGGACTGTTTCAGCTTCCAGGTATCCAAGCATTCCCAGCATAGATCCCCATGACTCAGGAAACAACACATGCAAGAAAACTGCAGAGCGGACTTGGGAGAAATACTCCCATTGGCATGTTCCCACTTTCCCTGCCATCCTGGGCTGCAAAAAACAACAGTAGCCACAAAACTTTCTTTCTGATCTTTCTGTTAAAAGAAGGGGGGAAGAAATGGGGAGAGGGATGGATGGGGACAGGGGGTGACAGGGAGGGGAATGGGGTGAGAGGAGAAGATAGTCTCCTACAAAACCTAAAAAAGCCAATCTGTTCCAACCAGATATATGCTGATCAAATTAAAGATAACCTCTCCCTGTAGTCCTGGCCTCACACAGACAATGTCACATAGGCAAAGGAAGGGGGCTGGGTGGAAGCCAGGTTTTGTCTAGTTTTTTATTGATGTTACTAAAAGCCACTATTAATTGGATGGAAATAACGATGTTTTGTCTCAGACAAAGGTCCATAATAAATTATCTGTTTATTGTTGCTGGTTTTATCCATGGAGAATAACCTGCATGGTGGGACTCTGGGGGAATTTATGATAGATAATACCAGATCCTGAGGAAAAAAACATGACAGAAAACTAAAGGCAGAGAAAGGATATGTCTGAGGCTATTCAGCAGTTTGCAGCAGAGCTGGAAGATGACCCTCCTGCTCAGAGTGTCTTGAGTAGATTGAAATAGTCATGAAATGCAAGAAGAGGAAAGAAAATGCCAACCCCCTTTTTCCTCCACTTCATCCCTGCAGCCCTCCTGGCAGGCAAGATCAGGGCTGAAAAGTTAGAGGTAAGAACTGTGCAGGAAGCCACAGCTCTAAGGTGCTGCTGGAAAATGCATCAGGGGAACAGGTCTTTTTGTTGGGATAGGGATGGAAAGATGCTGCAGCATCAGCAGGTCCAGGAAGAGAACTAGACCCGGGGAAATGATTCTCTAGTTCATCAGCCAGTACTGGCCAGTACCAGGCTGTCACCATGGGCTGTTTTTTCCATCCACTGTATCCTGGTGGAAGCCACTTGGAGAAAGCAATGTGCTCATCACAAGCCTATATGCTGATGTTCAACCAGGAAACTATCACTAGAAAAGTCACTCCACCCCATTATGTGCTTTCTCCAGCAGTGGCAGTACCCCAAGCAAGACAGTAGATACTTCACAGCTTCATGAAGAGTACAACAGAGCTGAAACATGGTCATATCCTGAACTTTTTGGGCTGATCGTGACCAATTGTAAAGGAACACAGACCCCTTGGATACCTGGGACCAAAGCTGAGGGGACAGTATTTGCCTGGTTGTACCCAAAACTGAGTATACATGAGGCGAGAGTCTAAGCCAGTGTCTTTGCAAGATATTTGTTTGTTAACTCGTGGCAAACATCTGCCTAAATTGCTCACAGATTATTCAACCATTGTGAGAGCTGATTGAATGATTACTGGTGAATCATTTGGTCAAAGCAAAATGCCCAGATTCCTGGACTGAAATACTGGCATGCAACACACAGATGAGTTTCAGTCCTCCAAAATCCCTGATTTCACATCAGACCTTAATCCTGCCTTCCTTGCTCATGGCTTCCCCAAAATATCCACCCCCTGCCCGACCCCTTGCCACCAGCGGGAGCAAGGTGAATAGGAGACGTGGGGAACCATTCCTTGAATTCCTGCTGGACTTCAGGAGAACAACAACACAGCAGGCTGAGCTAGAAGCCTTGTCTCTTGCCTTTGCACAAAAGAGTTTCTCCAGAGGGGAAAAAACCCCACAACAATGGCAAAGAAACTACAGGGTAGGCAAAGAAAGCAGTTGACCTGGCATGCTGCAGGCCAGAAAAAAAGTACAAATGATCTTGCAAAGAAGCAGGAAAAGATGGGAGCTATGGAGCCGACAAGCTTTTTACCAGCACGATTTAATCATCTTCTGAGCAAATGCTCCCCACGAGGAACAAGAGGGGAAAGCAAGATCATGAAAAGATTGCAGGCAAAGGAATTCTGCCGGTACTCCTGGACTGATTAAAATTCCTCAGGACTCATGGCAGGAGAGATTATTTTATGTAAAACTTCACCTTGTCTTTATTACATTTACCAAACTTCTTCCTGTGTAGATAGTAGAGAGCGGTGGGAGCTGCGTGCGAAGGACAGAGATGGAGATAATGAGTATAGGACTTGGCTCTAGCTTTCCAGCCTGTTACCCATTTGCCTGGGAAGGGTGATGGTGAAACCATCTGCATCCATGCACACAGCAAAGTGCAAGTGAGAAGAGGCCTTAGGGACCTCTCAGAGCCTGAACAGGGTGAGGTGTAGCTGTATGTGTCCTTAGTTGCAACCAGGATCACAGGCATCAGGCGGTTTGGACATGAATAATTAGTGTGCCTTGAGATGCAGGGCGAGTGCAGAGGGAATGAGGTCCCACTGGTAAGCTAAAATATGTGGATAAAGTTTCCATGTGCAGCAAAGTTGTCAGGTTTGGTGCACGGTGTTATTAAAGCACTCCCGGAAAACAGAGATTGGCATATGGCAAGACCCCTCACTGCTACTGCCGGGTAAGATTTCGATGACAAAGTACCGCCTGACACCTGTTATAAATAACGTCCATCCCATCACCCACTCAGCACATGGCCCACTGCTGCTAGCTTCTCACTCGGAAGGGGCTCAGCATGGAATGAAAGCCATATTTAAAATACATTTTTGCATACGTCTTTCTGAGAGAGGAACAACAGGAAAGGGAGTTGTGAAAGGTTTCTCTCAGCACTTTTTTGCCCCCTTGGTGCCACAAGTATAACCCTATTGTAATTTCAGTCAAGAACTGAGACAATACAGCAATCACGTTTTGCATCACTGTTGCATGAATATCCTGGATTACAGGACAGGTGTTGTAGTGCTCCTAAAACTGGGAAATCAACACCATAATCCTGTGTATTTGTCAGCTTGGGTGTTTTCCCTCTAAGGATCAGAACATCTTATGGAGGTGGGCAAGTGCTGTCCCACTGTCATGGTTGGGGGCCACGGTGGTGTCCAGAAGGATGTGGCTGCCATAAGGTGCACACAGGGTAGTGTGCAAGTTCAGGAGGTGACCCAGACATCCTGCCTTAGCCCTACCTATAGCAGGATTACACCCAAACCACCACAGCATCTGCAGTCACAGAGCGGACGTGCTCTCATTGCCACTGAGAAAGTAAGGATACCTTGATGGGTTTGGCTCTTGCCTTGATGGGGAACCTCTGCCGCAAAACTCTCCCAGTCACCTCCCAGGTGTGGGCCTATCCCAGGATGTGGCCCACAGTGGCATGGCTGGTGTATCTCCCATGATCTTCCTGCAGATTAACACCTCAAGGCAGGCCAACATCTGCTGCAGCATGGCTCCTTGCTCTGTTTGTGGGGCTGGCTCTATCACAAAGCATCTTCCTTGCACAGAAAGCTGAAGTCAGAGATTAGAATGGTTTGAAGTTTTAACATTAAAAGGTTGAATTAAAAAAAAAAAAAAAAAAAAGAAAAGGTGAAAGATCTAGTTTCTAAATGTCTTTTGGTGAGGAATTTGTAAAGCCTGACCCTCATGATTTTCAGAAGGGGCTTTTTTTGAGGAAGGAGGTTAATTTTGTTTCCTTTTCTTTCTTTTTTTGCCTTTAACTGAAGACCACAATTACTCCAGAAACTCACATTTGGGATAAATATAATATTGAGGTTAGAAAACTTCTGTGAAATGTCAGGAAAAATCAAAGGTGATTCAGTTTCAAACTCTGCAAGGCAGAAACACCTGGGAAACATCCATGCCAGGTGCAGGGAGTAGGGGAGGGAGTGGAGAGAGGGGTCCCCATCTCTGTCAGCAGCTCTCATAACTTCCCATTCACTGTATTCAGAGGGAAGAGCCGCAGTGGGAAATCACAACCCATGCCACCACCACTTCCATTCCTGTGTTTGGCTCTCAATGAGTGTTAACCTTTTAAAGATGCTTTCTGAGTTTTTTTTAAGATTTACTAGGTTTCTCATCCTTAGCATTGAGGGTGAACTCCAGTTAGTCCAGAAGCTCAACCAAGCTAGTGACACCATCTTGGGCTAAGTCTCATCCCATAGCTACTCAGTGCCTCTATGTGGAACATTTCTATACCATGGGGATGGGTAGTTTCTGCAGTCACTAACAAAGACAGTATGGACACAGTTATGCACCACATAGTCCATAGCAAAGGAAAAATAGCCCCTCTTCTTCCTGCTCCTTCATCCTTTGCCGTTTTCCTCTTCAGCTGTTTTCTCTATTAGCCATGTCCCAGCCATCATTTTTTTGAGCCTCACCACTGCCAAGACCAAAATGGACAAATATTTGGTTTTCTCTCCCATAACCTCACAAAATCACAGAACATTATGCACACCTGCCTGTTTACCCCAAGTTGAAATGTTTCTGTTGTGACCCTTTAATGCTGCTCTTTTTTTTTTCTTTTCTTTTTTAATTTTCTTTTTTCTTTATTTTTTTTTCTTTTTTTTTTTTTTTTCCTCTGTATGGATTCACTTGGCTCCTGCTCAAAATCAAGATGGAGACCTTTTCTTTGCAAAACATGCCAGAATGAGATTTTTATGACAAATTGCATGACTGCTTTATATTGTGTCCTCAGAGCAGGAAAGGTACCAACAAATCCCTGTTCTCAAAACTTCACTTTTCAGAATTTTTGATCTAAAATGGTTTTCTCCCCCCCCTCCTCCCCCCAATACTCAAACAGCCTCAGCTTGGGAGCCTTTCATCTGAGCCCAAACACATCTCTTTTTACAAGAGAACTGCTAGGTGCTTACTGACTAGGTTTGCATGATATTGCCCCTTTAGGGAATACTGAGACAATACATTGCTAGAAAGCAGAAACGCCAGTCTTGGGATCATACAGCAACTATCTGCTGAGAAGACCCAGTGGTCCAAATATTCTCTCTGAAAACAAAGCTCTTCAGCTGTGATTTCCTGAAAGGTGTTGAAAAATCTGGCAGGGTACAGAAAAGCCCATGAAACTTCCTTGGGAAACTGGGCCAGTGCTGCAAAACACTGCTGACCTTTCTGTTCAGTCCAGGTGGAGATTCAAGCCCTCATGAGAAACAAAAAAATCCACCTCTCCCACAATACTTTGATGCAAAACAGTGAGTTAGCAAAATCTCAGGTGCTGTAAGTTTTGATTCTGTGACATCCACTTCAACTAAACTTTCTACCTAGACAGGGGAGCCATTAAACTGGCAGAGCTGCTTTGCTGAAAATGAAAAAAACTCCCATGGAAATTTGGGCTGATTTTGGAGCTAGAGGAAGCTGCAGTTGAACTACTGATGCTTTGGAGGGTTGGGGAAAGGGTTTGACATTGCAGACCCACTACATGGAGAGGGCTGTCTTATCCTCTAAGGACAGGTACAGACCTTTCCCCCTCTATCCCTATCTTAGCTTGAATGCCGATAGAAATATGCCAGCTATTTCCTACCACCTCGCATGTACCCACTGCCTCGTTAGCAGCAAGTTTCGTTTGACTTGAAAGAAAAGATACTGAGCAGCGAGAAGGCGGCGTTACAGGTGTCAAGAGGACTATTTTTCCGGCAGAGTCTCAGGGGAAGGAGGGTAAAGTAAAAGCTAAAAGACAGTTTCTCGCATCGGCAGCTCCCGCCACCGTCTGTGCGTCGGGGATGATTCTCCTTGCTTGCAGTGCCATCTCCCGGCAGGGCCTGCCCGGGGACCGCCTGCTGATGCTTTGCACTTTTGGAGAGGCTGCGGGGGCTAGGGTGGGAATATTTTTCGTGAAGGCAATGCACAGCCCAGTCTGCTACCCTTAGCCTGCTAGGTGCTAGGCTGAGCACCGAGAGGCTGAGCCTGAAGAAAACAAACAAACAAACCAACAAATAAAAACAAACAAAAACCCCACCCCCCAAAAAAAAAAAAATCCACCCAAACCAAACAAAATCACAACATAAAACAACAACAAAACCCACACACACACCAAAAAAAAAACCAACAAAAAACCAAACCCAACAAAACCAAAAAACCCAATCAAAATCATCTTCTCAAATCTTGTCCTACATTAATATAAAGAATGTCTTGCATGTGAAGCTTCTAAGTGAGAAAAGATATCTCTGGAGTACAGGATGACAGAGACTCTTGATAAATCTAATGCCTGAACAGAAGGGAAAGACTGATAGGGAGATGATTCTGCTGCTCTGCTGTGCTCTGGTGAGACCCCACCTGGAGTACTGAGTCCTTAGCACAGGAAAGACTTGGACTTGTTGGAGTCGGTTCAAAGGAAGGCCACAAGAATGACCAACCTCACTACAAAGAGAGGCTGAGACATTTGGAGCTGTTCAGCCTGAGAAGAGAGGGCTCTGGGGAGTCCTTACTGTATCCTGACAATACTCAAAGGGTCTTTTTTTAGCAGAGACTGTTGCAACAGGACAAGGGGTAATGTTTTCAAATTAAAAGAGGGTAGATTTAGACTAAATAAAAGGAAGAGAAGTATCAAGCAAGGGGCTCTGCAGGCACTCTTTAGAGAGCAGCAGTGTTGTGCAGGAGGCAGTGGACAAGAGTTGAGAAGCACCAGTTTCCACCCTTCCATGTGGCTCTTGCTCCATCAGAAGTTCTAAATATCAGTTTTCCTCTGGGAGTGTGTACTTTGGTTTAGGATTTTTGTGTGTTCTGATCTATGAACTGGCTGGTGTATCAGGGAGGTACTTGAGACAAGATTTGGGTCCTGACGTAAAATGGCCCTGGGACAGCTGTGGAGACAGAAGAGGGGAGTAACAGACACCCTGCAGGCAGCTGTTAAGGATGGTGTTACCTGAAGGATATGCAACCCATCAGGTAAGCCAGGCAGAGGCAAGAGATTAGGGACCAAAGAAGCAACAAAATTTCCTTGTGGGGCTCGAACAGGCCAGATCTCAATGTGCTAGATCCCATCTTGTTCACACTAGTGGTCCCACTTGTTGTCTGGCTGTGACCAGGTCAGCAACATGCCATATATGGATCCCACAGGCTGGATTCTTCCCCTGTGCTCCTGCTGTCTTTGAACAGGCCAGGCAGCAAATTCCAATTTGTAAATTTGCCTTTCTCTGCCTCTCAGCACCTCCAAAACATCTGGATCTTGTCTAGGACCAGAAAAAAAGATCCCTCCTCCCCCTTCCACCCTATCATCAGCACCATTTCAAACCTATACCCATGAATGTGCCTTAATCCTGGCACATGGGGTGTAACAGCTCCTGCCATGCCACTCACTGCAGTAATAAGTGATAATAAATAACTGCAATGACCTCCCCTGTAGACCACAGCTGTACTTAGAGACCTTTGTGGACGTCAGGGCTCTGGTCAAGGTGTGCTGGGTATTAATGGCCGTTCCCACAGTGCTAGTTTAAGTAGGGAAGGAAACAAAAGCACATAAACTCTTATGGTAATGGTCTGAGAGGAGAGTAGTGCAGTGCAGATGAAACTCTTGGATTTTCTCACCTTCTCTTCTGGCTCAGTGTTTTGGCTTTTCTTTCTGGTACATCCTTTGGGCTCTGGGATCCCAAAGCCCAAAAGTGGGTGTAGAAGCGGGTTCTCACTATCTCTGGAGCAAACATAAGGCATCCTTTTATTGAAAGACTTGGTAAGACAGCTTGACCTCTGCTTACAGACCATGATGACTATGAAAGACTCATTGTTCTCTTGACCCTTCTGTATGTTTTCCTAAAAGATGCACAAAAAATTCCTGTGCTTGATGCAGAGTCCTCAGGCTGGCAGGAGGGACCAGGTTTGCATCAAGCATGAAGCTGGACCAGACGATCAGATTGGTCCTTGCTGGCCTTAAACTTTATGAATACTGTTTAAAGGCTTGGTAGCTCTGCTTTGGGCAGTTAGTTTAGCTAAAACCTTTTGAATTTCGATTGCTTTCCCATTCAACTAAATCCCAATTCAATTTCTTCTGGACAAGTTTATTATCTTGCTCCTGACAGTCAGGCTCTTTAATCTCTAACATTGTCCTCTGTTGCTCATATAGTTCAGGCTACTTCAGCCTTTTCCAAGCGAACCCCTATGAAAAAGGCCATTTCAGGATAGGCAGCTCTGCCTGCCAGTTTGCACCCAAACTGTTTGTCAGCCCTGCCAGAAGCAGGCAGGGGTTGTGGAGTGAGGAGCTGGTTGGCACCATGATCAAAACCATGGCCAATACCCTGTATCCCAAGCATCCTTAAAACTAAAGCACAGAAACAAAAGACTGACAGGGATAGATTAGTGTTGGCTGCTGACAGGGAATCAGCCAGGCAAGCAAAACAACTGAAAAAAAAGTAGCAAGATGAGATGCAAATGCATTCAGATGCAGGGAACAATATTTTGTGTGCCAGCGATGAATGTGGCAACAGGAAAAAACTTTGGATCTAAGTACCCTGATTTTTTAAGGTATGCCTCTGCAGCTACTGTAGCAGTAGGCGCTTGCAGATAAAGGATGTGTTAGGCTGCAGAGCAGGGGTAAGGAAGGGAAAGCAGCTTTCAAAAACAGCAAAATTTTACAGTAGGGTTCTGGAGGCAGCTACACATGTGATGACCTGGTGGAAACAGTTCATTCAAACAGGAGAAGATGACACTTCCAGAAAAAACTTTAGTGCCCAGAGTCTTGGGCACACTGACAGTCTATGGACCAATATTGGGGTACCTCTGAGCTGCACAGCTCTCGTGTTCCTGTGCCTTGTATGTGTCATCAGATATACACAGGACTATCCTGTGTTTACACTTGGGGGGGTCCTGATTTCAAAGCATCCACCACAAGTCCTCCTGCAGCACTACCAAGTTGCCCGGGATACAGGATGGGGACTATTAATTGTCCACCACTCAGACAGCATTGGTGGGAAGACAACACACACCATAAGTTTTAAAGGTCTTTCTTCTGGGAAAGCCCTTCTCTACTCGAGCTCTCAGCAAGGAGCATCTCTTGATAAAACTCTTTCAGCAACTCTGATGGCAGACTGAAGCAGAGCAGCAAATAACCCCAGCAGGAGACTGCTTAAGTTATTATTTTAATTAATTGCACATGTAGCTAAACTGAAAGAAAAATAGAGACGTGACACCAAATTATTCAAATCAGTTCCTACCACTCACATACCACTGTTGCTGCTGCTGTCCCAGCATGAAACTCTGCCCTCTGCTACCTCCAGAAATGGCAGATTTGCGTCTCAAGGTTGGCAAGATGTTGTCTTGCAACTTTTCTTGCTGTGCAAAAGGAATGAGAAATTGCAGATCCAGTAGCATGGCCTCACAAGGAGTTGCATTTCCTAGACTTGGAGAATTAACCTCTCCAGTGGAAGAGTTTCCTTCTAAAAGCCTAACTCTTCACAATGCAGCACAGCCTGCTTCAGATTAGCTTCTCAGTGACACAGGGAGATGCTAGAAATGCAGCTTTGTAACCAGGAGCGCTCACTGGGACCAGCAGACCTGGGGTGCTGAAGGGAAACAACTTCAAAGCAATGCCCAGCTCTGAGGTTATGCTAAGCCAGCTCTGATCACTTGGGATGAGTTCAGAAAGTTAAATCAGTGCTTCAGGCTGGGAAAGGTGAAAGTTTTGTTTCATAGTGACCGAAAATGCGAAAATGAGACTGTCAGGCTTCTCAGGACTGGAGCTTTTGAACACAATTCCCTCCTGGGAGCAGGTGTTGCCAGGATTTACAGCTTCCTGTTCTCCCACCATGGTAGCAGGCATGTCTATTTCTGTTCAGCAGTACCAGGCAAAAATCCCCAAGCAGCAGCCCCAGGGCTGTGACTCCCAAATGGGCTCTCAGTGAACAGAAATAGGGTGATTCCTGATTTCCTGCAGTAGATTTTACACAAACCAACAATTCAGTGAGGTCTCTGGCTGATAACTCTGCTGGAGACATATCAGAAATTTCAATAAAAAGAAAATCTCCCATCTCTGGTCACCTCTGATGTGCCTGTGAAGAACAGTGAGGCCACACAGCAGGGTGGTCATCCTGGTCCAACTTGGGTATGCAGCAACAGAAGATAAACCTTTATTAGAATAGAATAGAATAGAATAGAATAGAATAGAATAGAATAGAATAGAATAGAATAGAATAGAATAGAATAGAATAAACCAAACCAGGTTGGAAGAGACCTTCAAGATCATCGTGTCCAACCCATCAACCAATCCAACCCACCCAAACAGCTAACCCATGGCACCAAGCACCCCATCAAGTCTCCTTCTGAACACCTTCAATGACGGCGACTCCACCACCTCCCCGGGCAACCCATTCCATAGCGCAATCACTCTCTCTGTATCGAACTTCTTCAGCAGCTGTTTCCCCCATACTCAAGCCATTTATCTCCCTGGCACCCAGTAAGGATGGGAGCTGCACCCACAAAACCATGCAGAATCTGTCCCCAGGGGACCTGCTGACTGGGGCAATTTTATTGGTTTTATTCTATTTGTTTTAAACCAAGCTAGTGCAACCTGGTGACCTGCCTGTGCTTCTGCATGGTTAACTTGGTGGGGCAGGGGCCAGTCTGTGCCCTATCATAGAATCATACACTCATAGAATCATCAGCTGCCGCTTCACTCTGATGGTCTAGCTGGTTAACAAGCCAGAAATAAACTGCCAGCCATGCTTCTCCATTTGCATTTCCCTTTGAAGTTTGCCTGTTGTATTTGAGACCTGGAAAAACTCTGCTGTGCCCCACACCCAGTTACTTTTTTCCAGCTATGCTAGTTAGCCCTATAGTAGATGTTAAATTTCCCTTAAATTCTGTTTTTGTCCAGCTGCTCAAATTGTCATATCAATGAAACCACCACCCCCCTCTTCTTGCATGTGCAAGTAATTTACTTGTCACATTACTCAGTTATCACCTGGCTACCTGCTGGTCCACACCATGAAACCATAAACCCTTCAGAGCACATACTGTCCTTGGGCTATGCTATGTGGAGACTGTAGAACAATTTTAACCATCCCACTTTAGAAGCACCTGGGAGTCCTGATGGTGAACAGGCTGACCATGAGCCAGCAATGTGCCCTTGTGGCCAAGAAAGCCAATGGTATCCTGGGGTGTGTTAGAAGGGGTGTGATTAGTAGGTTGAGAGATGTTCTCTTCCCCCTCCAGTCTGCCCTGGTGAGGCTGCATCTGGAATGTTGTGTCCAGTTCTGGTCTCCTCAGTTCAAGAAGGACAGGGAACTGCTTGAAAGAGTCCAGTGCAGAGTCATAAAGATGATGAAGGGTTTGGAACATGTTCCTTATGAGGAAAGGCTGAAGGAGCTGAGTCTCTTTAGCTTGGTAGAAGAGGAGACTAAGGGTGACCTCATTAATGTTTAGAAATACATGAAAGGTGAGTGTCAGAAGGATTGACCCAGGCTCTTCCTGGTAATGTCCATTGATAGCACGAAGGGCAATGTGTGCAAGCTGGAGGATAGGAGTTTCCATGTGAACATAAGGAAAAACTTTTTCACTGTGATGGTGACAAAACAGGCTGCCCAGAGAGGTTGTGGAACCTTCCTCTCTGGCGGCATTCAGAACCCACCTGGTTGTATTCCTGTGTAACCTGCTCTAGGTGAACCTGCTCTGGTAGAGGGGTTGGACTACATGAGCTTTCAAGGACTCTTCCAACCCCTAACATTCTGAGATTCTGTGACTCTGTGATTCTGTAATGCCATGATCATTCCCCTTCGCCTAACAGCCTCTGTCCCAGCATGGCTGGCTGCAGCAGAGCAGACTAGAAGGATTTCCCATACCCTTGTATGTTACCAGTTGAGGTCTACAACTTCATAAGTGCTCTGCCCAGGCACACTGGAATGGAGAGCTAGCTGACGGATAGGGACTGTGCCTGTTTCCATTGTGTGCACACCCGCCTGCGGGGCTGGACATTCTTTTCCATGGCATGGTTTGCCCCTCCAAGAATAATGCTGTTGCTGTGTGGGTGCTGCAGAGCTGCAGTGATGCCTGCACCAGGGGGACCCTACCTGCTGCTGTACCAGCAACACATCAAAGCATTGTTTCACAGTTAACAGTTTTCTAGGTGAGGCTTTGATCACAACAAGTTTGATCCCAGATCCCATTCTCCCCCTGCCACCTTCTTTACTGTTACAAAGACATTTTTTAGAATGTCAAGTTTTTATTTTTCAATCGGTGCCCTCCCAGAGCAGCACTAACACCTTTCTTTCCTACAGAACTTGGCTCAGCTACTGCTCAACTCCAGCTTTGCAGGGACATTTTTCCCTGCCCCAAATCTAACCTACCAGTCTGATGGCTTCTTTATAGAGGACAAAAACCCCTAAGGCTAAGGTCAGAATTTCTACCACAGCCTTCACTGGAGTGATTGTCATTAAAAAATATACCTCCTCAAGCTATCCCACAATTACCTGTTTCCAACAGCACTAGGGAGGTGATTCTCCCCCTGTACTCAGCTCTGGTGAGGCTACACCTCAAGTATTGTGTCCAGTTTTGGGCACCTCAACACACGAGAGATGTGGAGGTTCTGGAGCCAGTGCAGAGGAGGGCAATGAAGCTGGTGAAGGGCCTGGAGAATAACTCTTATGAGGAGTGCCTGAGGGAGCTGGGGCTGTTTGGTTTGTAAAAGAGGAGGCTGAGGGGAGACATACCTGAAGGGGGGTTGTAAACAGGCAGAGGTTGGTCTCTTCTCCCAGGCAGCCAGCACCAGAACAAGAGGACACAGTCTCAGGCTGCGCCAGGGGAAGTTCAGGCTGGAGGTCAGGAGGAAGTTTTACACGGAGAGAGTGATTGCCCATTGGAATGGGCTGCCTGGGGAGGTGGTGGAGTCGCCGTCACTGGAGGTGTTCAGGAGGAGACTTGACAGGGTGCTTGGTTACATGGGTTAGTTGATTAGGTGGTGTTGGGTGATAGGTTGGACGTGATGATCTTGAAGGTCTCTTCCAACCTGGTTTATTCTATTCTATTCTATTCTATTCTATTCTATTCTATTCTATTCTATTCTATTCTATTCTATTCTATCATTGCTCTCTACAACTACCTGAAAGGACACGGTGGAGAGGCTGGTGCTAGTCTCTTCTCAGTGGTGATTAGTGGTAGAACAAGAGGGAATGGCCTCAAGCTGTGGCTGGGTAGGTTTAGACTGGACACTATGATTACTTTTTTTTCACAGAACAAGTGGTCAGGCACTGGAATGTGCTGCCCAGGGAGGTGGCTGAGTCACCAGCCCTGGATTAAAGGTCATTCAGATGTGGTGCTTGAGGATATGGTTTAGGAGTGAACCTTGTAAAGTAGGGTCAATGATTGGACTTGGTGATCCCAAGGGTCTTTTCCAACCTGAATGATTCTATGATAAACACATACATACAAAAACTGCTTTCATTAATTTCTTTGGGAATTTAAAAAGACAGCTAGAAACATTTGTAGTCCTCCCTCATATGGTGTTGGGGTCAACAATGCTGTGAAGGACAGGAGGTAAAGGGGTTTTGGGAAGATGGAGGGCTCCTTCCCATATGTGTCACCACTGGAGTCCTTCAGCTGCCCCTTCAACTTCACACTGCAGCCTGTACCAAGCCCTTTCCCCATGGAATCATGTCATCCCAGACTCACTGAGATGCCAGGAGAAGCATAGTGCCATCCTGGGATGTGGGGTCTATGTACTTCCTAAGCCTGTGGCAGTTGTAGTCCATTTCACATGCAATGTGAACACAAGCTCAGTCATGCCTTCAAAAGCTGTCTTTTTCCCTTCTTGAAGTGCTGGGGAAAGTATGCATATGTGGAAACATCAGAAGTCACTCCAGGTTTACTCTCCCTCTCTTGTGATTAGCTCCAGAGCAAGACAGCCTTTCCCTGCCCCTCATCAGGTTTTTACATGTATCAGGGCTATTTATAGCCCCTAACATTGCTGTGGTCAGACTGATGCTTAGCAGTGCCACTAGCCTGCAACATGCCAGCCTTCTGCTCAGTGCAGTGCTACACTGGGTGTTAGTGATGCTACAAGCCCATCAGGACCTTGTTACATAAGTGCCTCAAAGGCTAGTACTGGACACTAGTTAGCTCTGCCAAGAGACATGAGCAAACACAACCTGCTGTCGTCCTGCAGTGGAGTGCTGCATCTTCCTTCTCACACAGGTCTGATCCAAACAGGCATGAACCTCTGTGGACCTTCTTAGCCCAGAGTCATTCCTGAGCAAGGCCAAGGAGAAACCACTTTTCAGTGATGACCTAACACCAGTAGCTCACCAGAGGCTGTGTTCAGGCTAATGTTTTCCTCTCTTATCTCTCAGATGTTGAGAGACGAGGCATGCCAAGTTGCATGATGTGCCCCAGACAATGAAGTGAGTTGGTGACACAGACGTAAGAGAGAGGTGCTGAGCTCCAGACAGGTGCATCAACGAGCGCAGCACCCAGCCTGGTGTCATCCCAGTTCAGTCTTCCATTGGACAGACTACCAGAACCCCTCTGGGCCTCTGGGCCCCACATATGATCCTCCTCCAACACTGGCAAGGCATACTGAGCTGCAGTTGGGTTATATTGCTCCAGCATGGGAGGTGCACAGATGAAGTCTGCAGGCAGATTCATCAGTCACCATAGCTTACAACCCAAACAAGGTCATAGCAAATCTTGAAGGAAGCAAGGCAATATTTACATTTGGTTTTAGTTTATAATGATGAAATCCAGAAGGGCTTGAAAGGAGTGAAAATGAGATGCCCAGGCAGATCATGCTGAGCTGGTGTTGTGTATCCCAATGTCCCAAAGCAGACCAAGGGCTCATTCTGTGGTGCTGGCCAGGCCCCTACCTTGTTGAGTGGCCATCAGGCAATGCAACAAGCTGATTCAGCTCTTGCCAAGTTCACCAGGCTGCCAGCACAGGCTTACCAAACTTTCTTGTTTTCCTCATCTTCCTCAGCACCCAGAACACACTTTAGTACATGCATTGTAGTAACATGTCTTCTTGGGAGGACTTAGAAAAAGCTCACCTGTTATTTTTAAATGGAAAACAACACCACAAGAAACAAACCATAAATAAATAAATAGAGGCAGAAAATAAAACCAAACCCCTGAAAATCAGCTCTATTATGGGACTTATCACAAACTTACATGGAATAGAAGAGAAACTCTTCTAGTTCAGGCCAGTTTTCTCCTGCCTTCTCCAGAAAGTGGGTATCAAGATGAACCCAAAGCTCAGAAGACCAAGTGAAATCCAGGCCCAGCTACATGGAAGTGCTTTAAAAACCTGGATTTTTTTTTTCAGGGGAGCAGTGGCAGAAGGCGTTTCCCCCCAACGAGGTAGCCCTGATGGAAAGATGGCTCCAAGCAAGGGCAGGCTTAGCTTGGGACAATGCCTGTGCGTGGCTCAGATTTGTTTCCAACAGGCAAATTTTCCAAAACAAAAGGAGGAGAAGCTGTTTCAGTAGAATCTGAACCTTCTGCCAGGAAGCGATCATTTTGGTAACATATTTGGTGAAAACATTCAATTTGAAGTTTAGATTTGTACTCTGTATTCTATTGTGACTCACTCAAAGTATGTTATGCAATATATATCAGACACCTAATTTGCATGCTGAATTTTAATATCACAAAAATGCTGAGAAAGTGTCACTTCAATTTTCCAGAACAGCCCTGAGGAATGTGCTTGACCAGAAATTTACATTTTTTCATTCCTATTTGGATCAACAACAACAAAAAGGTCAATATTTCCCATGAAACAGGACTCTGGGGCTCCGACCTGCTCTCCCAGATAGTCTGGGGAGAACAACTTTAAAGGCAGAGCAGGCAAAATACTTCTGAGGCTTTCTGTTCCCCGTCCTGCACCCTAGCAGTCGACATCTTCAAAAGAAACAACTCTTCGAAGTCGCAGGAAGAGCAAAATCCCTGAAACAGATCCACCGTGCCCCAAAACCATTCCTCTTCAGAAAGCACTCCCTCTGGGCAAATGAACTTCAAATAATTCCTCCTTCTCTCCCCCTCCAAAGAAGCCCTAATGACACCTTGTCCGTGAACTTAATGTGTTTTAAACTATCTCCATGCCTGGCCACATACTTGGAATGTCCCCTAAGGACTGCTAAAAGTCACAAGCAGGGAAAAGAAAAAAAAAAAAAGACAAAAGCTTGAGTCTGGGTCCCTGGGCTCCCACCCCCACAGAGGGGAGAGTTTGGCGGTGCTTTATGTTACCTTTTGCACACTAGGGCAAGGCTCCTAGTAGATGGAGCCGGGCATGAAAGTATCTCTGGGACACCAGGCTGGGTTTGAACTTTTCACCATTTCCCCCCCCCTCCCCCCCCAACTGATTTTTTTTTTCTTTTTGGTCTGAAAAAAAAGCCCTTCAGGAAATGATTTAGGAGCAGAGAGCATGGTCAGCTAATGGGCTGCAGCTGAGGCAACGCGGGGCTATGGTCCTGTCCCTGCAACAGCTTCCCAGCTTCCCATGCACAGAGGGTTTCCTTGTGTGCACACACATGCCCATACATGCCTGGCACATCATGGCTTCATGGTCAGGCAAGCCAAAATACTGCCAGAAAATAGCCAAAATCCCCAAATCCTCTGAATGGCAGCTCCCCTCCACGTGAGTTGTTGAGAAACAGGGACTAAACAATTCATGCCCTTCCCTTCTGGCACTTGCCATTTGTCCCTGAGTACATTGCTTTGCCCTTGCTCAATGTGCTCCCAAGTGGCTCTACAACAACAAAATAGTAACTACTGCCCAAAATGCAGTGTGATTCCTGCATCCTCTGCATCCTCAAGCTGTGGGCAGAGCTCTGCACTGATAGCAGGGAGACTTTGGGGAAGGGAGTATTTATGACTTCCCCTCTGTGGATTGCCCTCCCTTAGAAAACCAAGGCAGGCTTCAAGCATGTGCAGTGCAACAGCAGCCTTTGCCAAGTGTTGTCTATCTGGGAAGCACAAAGAGTTTGGGAGCCACAGATTGCCCCACATTCTCTCTCTCTGCCTCTCTTTCACCCAGGTCTTGAATTATCATCTTAATTTCCCTGCTGCTTTAGAGAGGTGGATTGTGTCTTGCAGCACCCCAGAGTCCTCGTGATGCAATTATCTTTTCCTTTTGTCTTTTACAGGGACATGATTGAGATACTGACTCCTACCTACATTGCTCCTTCAGAGTCCTTTTCTGCCCTTTAATTGCAAAGACGTCTATGACACAGGTGATGGGTAGGATATATGGCAAAGGCACGAGCTACTGGGAGGGTGATATCTCTGTGTTCTCAACTGTGCTTCTGCAAATAGGATCACTAAGACAGGAAAAGACCTCTAAGATCATCAAGTACAACAGTTGACTGAACAGCAGCACGGCTGCTAAATCATACCTGAAACTGTCATGTCTCCAGAGGCATCTTCTCCGAGAAAGAGAACACAGAGACTCCACAGTGGCACTTGGATTCAAATGCACCTGTAGACATCTAAATGTGTGAGAAAACCAGTTATAACTCACGAGTTTCTCCTAGAAATTATTTCTTTTGAGCATACCTCTACTAAAGAAAGGCTTACAAGTGAAGGGCATTTTCCACCTGGATATCCCTAGCTTTTGGTTTGCCTTGGGTGGTGAGGGTGGATGGCTACTCTTTATCTTGACAATAGCCAAGAAATGGTGAATCCAGTGATAAAACCCCTGGAAGCAAGTGATCCACGTGGTACAAGAGAACCTGGGCATTGCAGAGACCTGATTTCTGGGCCATCATCCTACAGTACTTGGTGGTGTTACGGAGCAGCCCAAACCTTCCTGCCAGCCTTGTCTCCTCAGGCTTTCTCTATTTACTGCTGACCTAGTACTCTGGACAAAGATTTCTGCTTCATTCAGAACCTTTCAGATTCCAAATTAAAACCTGCAAAATTCTCAAGTTTAAAGCAGGCAGCCAAACAAGCTCTAAGGTAGTTTTACCATTTGCTAAAAATAAGGAAGTGAAAAATCTAGAAAATATTCATGAGAAAAACTGAAACCAATTCTTCCACACTTTAGAGAATCTTTTTCCCAGCTACCTCAACCCAGATGCAGCAAGAATCAAAGTGATCTGCAGAATAGGTGTGGGGTTCTCTCTGGGCAGATGATCCTCCATACCCAAAGTATGGGGTTTTGACAGCAGGCAGTGAGGGCTGTGGGGCAGGATAGAGGAGGGAAATGACATATACATATCTAGGGCAGATGGACAGCTGTTGAACAAGAATTTGGCTTCATCTTTTCCACAGCTCTGTAGGCTGGAAGCGGAGCATGGTGTCTCTGAGACACTGGCACTGCTGGATGATGATGGCTGAGGATCAGGTTCTGGGATGTCACTGGGATACAAAGATGAAGTGAGAGACCTGAGGGAAGCACCATGGGGCTGAGCTAAGGCTGTGGGGGCTGTGACCAATTGAGGAGCTCACTTAGTACTTGTACACCTGCCCCCCATCTGGTGTCAGCCTCTTTCTTCTCCACCTCCGCCCTGATGGCATTGGCAGTTCTGTTTTATAAGCTGGGAATGTTATGTGTGATCCCTGTAGCAGACAGCAGCTTACTTAGCTGTACAGACATTTTTCAAATAATATTACAGAACCATACAATAACCACCAAGTCTATAGCAGGATCTTAATTAGAGCAATGTAACTGAGTCCATTCAGGTTTTGTCCAACACTGAATGGGTCTCTGATGGGGAGTTGTCTCTTCTGGTTGTCCATCGTCGATGAGTCTCTGAAGAAGTGTCCTCTCTGGTTGTCCACCATGATGGTGGTCTTTAGTCCCTGGATGACTGGTCTTCCTTGTTCCAGGTCTTGGCCTCCCTGATTACAGTGCTGGTTGAAACCGGACTCCATCCTGTATGGAGGCAAAACTGACCTTGGTGTGTAGCAACTGGGCAGGTTAAATTAAAGGTCAGGAACAATCCATCACACACTGATGTGATGGGTCCTTCCATTGGCATCCAGTGCTTGCCGTGTGTGTAACCCTCGGGGTTTGGCCAATGTCATGGGCATTATACCAGCTGATGGCAGCTTCACTATTACAGGTTGGCCTGCCTGTAGTTGTAGCAATGAGTGCATTGGTTTGCCCTCTGTCCCACCTAGCATGCCAATAGCATCTACCATTGGTTCAGCTGGACAGAATGCCTTGGTCTTGGGGCTACTGTAACTTCCCCATTGGTTATTTACAATATAAACCACATGGGCCAAACACTTGTCCAAATTCCCTTCAGAGACATTGGCATGTCTCTTAATGAGGCCATTTGTCCTTTCAACTATGACATTTTTCTGGGGGTAGTATGGGGTATGGAACACCCACTTGACCCTTTCACCTTGTGCCCAGTCTTGCACAATGGCTGCAGTGAAATACGACCCGTTATCACTCCGTATGCATTCAAGTACTGGCAAAATGTTAAACCGGTGTTTTAGAACCTTGATGGTCTGGACTCCTGTGGCACTACTGGTGGCTGTGACCATGGTTAAGCCAGACACCACTTCTACACCAACCAGTATGTATTTCTTTCCATGTGAAGGTTTGAGGAGACCAACAAAATCAATCTGCCAGGTACTCCATAGAGTTTTATCCTGCCTGATATGTTGGGCTGGTGTTTGGTTTGGGTGATTGGCTTTGCCTGAGTGACCCCTTTTGATGTGAAGCCACTCAGCCAACCTTTCCCAATCTTTCCCCTCTGTGGCAGTTTTAGGCTATGCCTTTAAAACTAAGCTGCAGATTTTGAGCAGAAAAGTAGAAAAATATAAATAATTCACTATTGGGTGTAAAAAGGAAAACAAAAGATTGTTCTAAACGAATTTCATTGGCGAGAATGTGTAGGATGGACGCAGATGTACCCTAACAATTATTCACATTTCACTTAATTCTCATTCTTTTTCTTTTCTCCTGTGGTTCTAGCTGCTTTGGCTGTTCTGCTGGGGAGATAACACTGGCCTTGCAGATAAGAACACTAACATTGCTTTTTAGAACTAGCACTCCTCCTAATGGCTCCTCTTTTCTTCTATTATAGGAGGAAGGAGGGGATTTGGGGCGGAGTGGAGCAGCTCCCCTACTCTCTGGGAAAGCCAGGGGGTACAGGGGGTTTCCATGCTATGTTCTGATTGCAAATACCTGTATAATATTGTAAATACTGTATATTTTGTACATATTCATTGCATTCCATTGTAGACTGTAGTTCTTGCTTGTAACTACAGCTTCCATTTGCTTCCAATTGATCTGATCATGCTTAATTAATGTGAATGGGAAACTTTAACCCACCACACCCTCACTACTCACCACATGGATGCATGCCAGGTCATCCACCTGCTGGTTCCACTTTGCAGCAAGGGTGTCTTGCTTGGAGTGTCCTTGTTATGTGAAGGCAAACTGGGCCTTGTCCTCTTCTCATGGTGGGACCATGAAATACATGTTCTTGATGTCCACTGTGGCCATCCAGGTGTGGGATTGTGATGAAGAGGTTACTACATTTATTCATATGAAATATTAATTATGAAAATATTATTTATATTAGTTATCAATTTATTAATAACCTATGAATCACCAACTTATATACATGTTCTAGTGCACGTTTATGAAATACATTCCATAAGTGGCTTAGTGTTATGATTAGAATTTAATGGAACTATCTACAGACTATTTCTAGATTTATATAATAAAGGGTGCCATTCTGCCGCTTGGCCACTAGATGGCGACTCGGCGGGACGCGGGTGGCTTCTGGCTATATACAGCAATATTATAATCTTTCTGTGAATCAGTGATCACTCTGCTAGACGCGGATACTTTGAACTGAGTGCTAGTGGATGGCAAGCACGTGGAAGATACTCTGTAGCTGTTGTTTGTAGCAAGGTGGAGGTTCAGCAGACTACTGTCACTGGACTGGTTCCTAGTCGAGTTGGACGGCAGTGTTGGGTTACTGTCTCCTCTCTCCACAGCAGTGAAGAGGGAATAATGGGACCTGGGCTTAGCGTGGAAGCAGGTTCCCTTCAGGACTTGGTCGATTCCCTCCAGGCAATAGAGATTGGTCCTGGTCGGGGTCGGCCCTTGGGATCGGCCCTTGGAGTCGGCTCTCATGACAGGGCACGGCGATGGTTGCCAGCAGGCGGGCTCGGAGGTTTCCAGTCAGACAACGACAGCAGACAAAGACTATGGGGTTGGGCTGGCTATGGCGAATATCGGGGCTCATGTAAACGGCCTCAGGGAGAGAATGTGGTTGTGTTAAGTGGTGGCTTATTGTTTACTGGGCTTAAAGGAATAGCGGGACGCTCGGAGTGGTCCTAGGTTTGGTGCAGTATATGCATGAACAGTGCTTTAGTCTTACCTGAGGTTTACAGGGCTCAGAGCGGCACACATGGCAGCTCCTCTCCCCCTGTGGTGGGGCTAGGCATATGTAGACTCAGTCTCAACCAAGTCCTTTCCCCCCGGCAACTGGGCAGATCTTACCCTCAGGTATTGGTCCAGTCCTCCGGTGGCATGGTGGGCTCTCCCAGTCAGTACAACTGGCTGTGACGATGCTGGGCTTCTCGGGCTCAGCCCAAGCCCTCCCTCTGGAGATAATCCTCGCAATTGCTTCTCACGATGCAGAGGCTTTCAGTATGCGTGCATGTATGACAGAAGCTAACAACAGTAAGCTCAATGGCAGAGGCTATGGGTCAAGAGTTTTTCTCTCAAGCAAGTACAGAGACAAAGTGGAAGAGGGGGAAACTTGTTTACCAATGGGGGTGATATATATAGATTCCTCAAGGATAGGTGTGACCAATGGGCACTCTCATAAACAACCGGCTTCAGCCTGTAGAAAGCGTGAAGATAGAATTATGCCCATGCTTGGTATTTGCATGAGCACTGCATGCACTGGGTGCGTGCTGGCCTGGCTAATGCCTTGGCTTTTGTCTTCCTCCTGAAGGAGGGAGAACTTGTCCACATACTAGGACAAGATTCAGTATTCAGTATTCCTAAGGTTGGAAGGGACCTCAAAGATCATCGAGTCCAACCTGTCACCACAGACCTCACCACTAGAGTAGGGAAGACACTACTGCCCACTGCAGGCTTGAACTCATGACCTTCCCATTAAGGGTCTTCAATATCTGGGCATAATGTGCCTTTACCACAAGGATGCAGCTTGAATGGCTGTTACCATGGAGGTCAAGCTTGGGATCGCTGCAGTGAGAGGGGCTGTGTTGTTGTTCAGTTGTCAGTAATCAACTCTTAGTACCCACTGTCCATTAGGTGTCTGCACTGGCCAAATTGGAGAATTGTAGGGAGAATGCATCCTGCATATGATCTGCCTCTGTTCCAGGTCTGCAATTATTCCTGAGATGCCTCATGTGGCTGCCACTGCTAATGGATGCTGGTTAATGCAGGTGATGGCAGGCTGGGGTAAAGCAGGAACAATTTGCAAAGTGTTAATATAAACAGTCTTTGCCCCTTTTGCCCCCATGCCATAGAAACCAAAAGACCACAGGGAACCACCAGAGAGACACCATTTTTTGCTGGCTAGAGCATCAAATGCTAAGATGTTCCCAGGGTAAGGCCTCAAGGCAACCTCCACCAAGGTGCTATGCTTGTCACTTGGGAGCCATAGCCTTGCCTTAGCCAAATGGCAAATAGTGGGTGTGCCTGGGACACAACTAATTTGGCATTTGAGCGGCAAGCTCTCTTGGGAACCGCACCGCGACCAGCAGCCTCAGAGGGCACCTTACTTTACTTTCCTTTTCAGGCTGCGGGAGCGGCAGGACCCTGGCGATCCCCAGGGACTCAGTGCGGCAGGGGCTACATTTCAGCGGGAAGCTGCTGTGCTCTCACCCAGCTGCAGCCATATGTGCCACCCCACTTTTTCTAGTTTTTGTCCAGTAGGTCACATGGCCAGGGATAGGGATGGTTGTGACTCGCAGCAAAAATGCCTTCAAAAAATCAGTGTCGACCCAGACTAGGGTGGAACATAAGCAGGTAGGTGTCCAGAACTGGATGAAATACTCAAGGTGTGGCCCAACCAGTGCAGTGTACAGGGGCAGAATGACCTCCCTGCTCCTGCTGCCCATACTGTTCCTGATACAGGCCAGGATGCCATTGGCCCTCCTGCCTGCCTGGGCACACTGCAGGCTCATGTTCAGCCTACTATCGACCAGTACCCCCAGGTCACTTTCTGCCTGGCTGCTCCCCAGCCACTCTGACCCTAGCTTGTAGCACTGCATGGGGTTGTTGTGGCCAATGTGCAGAACCCAGCACTTGGATGTGTTAAATCTCATACCATTGGATTCTGTCCTTCTGTCCAGCCTTTCGAGGTCCCTCTGCAAAGCCCCTATACCCTCTAACAGATCAACACCTGCCCCCAGCTTGGTGTCATCTGCTAATTTACTGATGATGGACTCAATCCCCTCATCCAGATCATCAATAAAGATATTGAACAGGTTGGGGCCCAGCACTGATCCTTGGGGGACACCACTACTGACTGGCTGCCAGCTGGATGTGGCACCATTCACCACCATTCACCTCTCTGAGCTTGGCCCTCCAGCCAGTTCCTAACCCAAAGCAGTATGCTCCTGTCCAAGCCATGGGTTGACAGCTTGGCCAGGCGTTTGCTGTGGGGGACAGTGTCAAAGGCCTTGCTGAAGCCCAGGTAGACTACATCCACAGCCTTCTCCACATCCACCAGGCGGGTCACCTGATCATAGAAGGAGATCAGGTTGGTCAGGCAGGACCTGCCCTTCCTAAATCCTAAATCCATGTTGGCTGGGCCTGATCCCTTGGCCATCCTGGAAGTGCTGTGTGATTGCACTCAAGATGACCTCTTCCATAATTTTGCCTGGCACTGAGGTCAGGCTGACAGGGCTGGAATTCCCTGGTTCATCCAACCAGCCCTTCTTGTGGATGGGCATCATGTTGGCCAACTTCCAGTCATCTGGGATCTCTCCAGTGAGCCAGGACTGATGAAAAATGATGGAAAGTGGCTTGGCCAGCTCATCTGCCAGCTCTCTCAGCACCCTAGGGTGGATCCCATCTGGTCCCATGGACTTGTGGGGATCCATGTGGCTGGGGAGATCTCTAACTACTTCCTCCTGGAACATAGGGGAATTCTACTGCTCCCTGACTCCATCTGCCAGCTCAGGAGGCCAGCTCTCTGGAAGATATTCTGTCCTGCTATTAAAATTTGAGGCAAAGAAGGTGTTAAGTACCTCTGCCTTTTCCTCATCTTTTGTGACTATATTCCCCTCCATGTCCACTAAGGAGTGGAGGCTGTCCTTGCCCCTCCTCTTGCCATTAATATATTCGTAGAAGGATTTTTTGTTGTGCATCACAGCAGAGGCCAGTCTAAACTCTAAATGGGTTTTTGCCTCCCTAATTTTTTTCTTACAAGACGTAGCAACATCCTTAAACATTCTATGGGTTGCCTCCCCTCTCTTCCAAAGATGATACACCCTCTTTTTTTCCCATAGTTCCTTTAGAAGTTCGTTGCCCATCCAGGCTGGCCATCTGCCCTGGTGGCTCATCTTCCGGCACGTTGGCACAGCCTGTTCCTGAGCCTTCAAGAGTTCTTTCTTGAAGTAGGTCCAGCTCTCCTGGACCCCTTTGTTTTTAAGGGCTTTATCCCAAGGAACCTTCTGAGTGAGTTCCTTGAGTAACCTGAAGTCTGCCCTCCAGAAGTCCAGAGTGGAGGTTTTCTTGCTTCCCCTCTTAGATTGACTGAGTACTGAAAATTCAATTATGTCATGGTCGCCGGACCCTAAACACCCTCCAACCACCACATCACCCACCAGCCCTTCCCCATTGGTGAAGAGGAGGTCAATCATAGCCTTACCTCCGGTAGGCTCGTGTAGTGCCTGGGATAAGAAGCTGTCCTTATCCTGGGCTAAGAAGCTATCCTCCATGCACTCTAAGAACCTCTTGGACTGCCTCCTCTCTGCTATGTTGAGATCCCAGCAGATGTCAGGCAGGTTGAAGTCACTCATGAGAACAAGGTCTGGCAATCTTGAGGCAGCCTTTAGCTGCCTATAAAATGATTCATCAACTTCTTCATCATAGTTGGGTGGTCTACAACAGACTCTAACCAAGATGTCTGTCCTGCTGGTCTTCCCTCTAATGCTCACTCACACTCACAAGCACTCAACCCAATCATCCCTGATCTCTAGCTCAATGGCATCTAGAGCCTCCCTGATGTACAGGGCCATCCCACCACCCCTTCTCCCTTGCCTGTCTCTCCTGAAGAACCTGTAGCCATTAATTGCAGTGCTCCAGTCATGTGAGTCATCCCACCACATCTCTGATGGTAACTACATCATAACTTTCCTGCTGTAAAAAGGCTTCCAACTCCTCTTGTTTGTTGCTCATACTTCGTGCATTAGTGTACATGCACTTCAGCTGGGCTGCTGGTTTCACCCCTGGCTCTAGTTTATCACCCTGCCTCACCAACCTGATCTCCTTCTGTGATCAGGTGACCTGCCTGGTGGATGTGGGGAAGGCTGTGGATGTAGTCTACCTGGACTTCAGCAAGGCCTTTGATACTGTCCCCCACAGCAAACTCCTGGCCAAGCTGTCAGCCCATGGCTTGCACAGGAGCACACTGTGTTGGATTAGGAACTGGCTGGAGGGCCAAGCTCAGAGAGGTGAATGGTGGTGAATGGTGCCACATCCAGCTGGCAGCCAGTCAGTAGTGGTGTCCCCCAAGGATCAGTGCTGGGCCCAATGCTCATTGACGATCTGGATGAGGGCATTGAGTCCATCATCAGTAAATTAGCAGATGACACCATGCTGGGGGCAGGAGTTGATCTGTTAGAGGGTATAGGGGCTTTGCAGAGGGACCTCGAAAGGCTGGACAGAAGGACAGAATCCAATGGTATGAGATGTAACACATCCAAGTGCCAGGTTCTGCACATTGGCCACAACAACCCCATGCAGTGCTACAGGCTGGAGTCAGAGTGGCTGGAGAGCAGCCAGGCAGAGAGGGACCTGGGGGTACTGGTCGATAGTAGGCTGAACATGAGCCTGCAGTGTGCCCAGGCAGGCAGGAGGGCCAATGGCATCCTGGCCTGTATCAGGAACAGTATGGGCAGCAGGAGCAGGGAGGTCATTCTGCCCCTGTACACTGCACTGGTTAGGCCACACCTCGAGTCCTGTGCCCACTTCTGGGCCCCTCAGTTTAGGAAAGATGTTGAGTTACTGGAACATGTCCAAAGAATGGCAACAAAGTTGGTGAGGGTTTTGGAACACAGGCCCTATGAGGAGAGATTGAGGGATCTGGGGGTGCTTAGCCAGGAGAGGAGGAGGCTCAGGGGAGACCTTCTTGCTCTCTACAACTACCTGAAAGGAACTTGTAGCCAGGTGGAGTTTGGTCTCTTCTCCCAGGCAACCAGCACCAGAACAAGAGGACACAGACTCAAGCTGGATGTTAGGAAGAAATTCTATACAGAGAGAGTGATTGCCCATTGGAATGGGCTGCCCAGGGAGGTGGTGGAGTCACCATCACTGGAGGCATTTAGGAATAGACTTGATGGGGTGCTTGGTGCCATGGTTTAGTTGATTAGGTGGTGTTAGATGATAGGTTGGCTGTGATGATCTTGAAGGTCTCTTCCAACCTGGTCTATTCTATTCTTTCTATTCTATTCTATTCTATTCTATTCTATTCTATTCTATTCTATTCTATTCTATTCTATTCTATTCTATTCTATTCTATTCTATTCTATTCTATTCTAATTCTAATTCTAATTCTAATACTAATTTTAATTTTAATTTTAATTTTAATTTTAATTTTAATTTTAATTTTAATTTTAATTTTAATTAGATCAGCCTGTTCCTGACCCAGCACAGAGTGCTGCTGTCCAAGCCGTGGGCTGACAGCTTGGCCAGGAGTTTGCTGTGGGGGACGGTGTCACAGGTCTTGCTGAAGTCCAGGTAGACTACATCCACAGCCTGCCCCACATCCTACCAGATGACTTTATTCCCAGTCTCTTTGCCTGCTGCACATTTAAAATGCTGATTTGTGCACCAGAATCAAAGAGGAGTTTAATGGCAGTTCGGGTTGGTCCTGTTGGAATTAAAACAAAGAGTTCCAAATTATCAGACCATTGCAACGCCTGTCACAATCATTGCAGTACTTAGTTTTTTGACACCTCCTTGGAGTTTTGTTGATGAGGTATGAATGCGTTGTTCACAACAGCAGGGGAATCTGCAGTGGAAGAACTGCTACTATTACTCTCGTCACCACTGCTGCCACTACAACTTTGCTTCCATTTACCAGTTCTGTTCAAAGTCTTAAGCACGATTGTCGTAATGTGTCCCACAGCGGGGCTCTTTATCACATGCTCAGGTATCCCTAAGGAAAGAGCTTGCTGAAACCAGTCTCTAGTCGGTGAAACTTGTTTCTGGCTGGAGTTATGTCCTCAGGTTTTCCTGGGATAATGCCTGTACTGGCTTGGGCTGCTCTTTGGACTTGTGTAGGGAGCTGCCTGTGTTTGGCGTACATCTTGTTTTTTACTACGAGGTGATGCTCTGTAGCTGCTTTTGTGGGCACCAGCATAATATCCATTCCCAGAGGGTGCATGAACTGGATAACTAACAAGATCCCCATAATCTGCTAAGTCCCTTAAAAAGTTCTTTCCATGTTGGGATGTGCTTCCAGGAATCATCAGAGTACTTATTCCTTTTAACTGTCTGTTTAATCTGTTCCATTTGATCAATTAAACATCCCTTAAAGGCATTGGGCACTCCTCTTGGGGTTAATGGTTGTGTTTCAAGGAGATGCATAGCTTAAATGCATGACATTTTACTAACTGCTGCAGACAGTTCAGCTGAGGTCTCGATCTGTATGACCATGGGTTTGTACCTCTTGGAGGTATCTATGCTCCCAGGACAATAAAGAATAGAATAGAATAGAATAGAATAGAATAGAATAGAATAGAATAGAATAGAATAGAATAGAATAGAATAGACGAGGTTGGAAGAGACCTTCAGGATCATCACGTCAAACCCATCAACCAATCCAACCCAACTAAACCATGGCACCAAGCACCCTATCAAGTCTCCTCCTGAACACCTCTAATGATGGTGACTCCAGAACCTCCCCGGGCAGCCCATTCCAAAGGGCAATCACTCTCTCTGTATAGAACTTCTTCCTAGCATCCAGCCTAAACTTCCCCTGGTGCAGCCTGAGACTGTGTCCTCTTGTTCTGGTTGGGGCAGTCAGAAAATAATTCCTGTCAGGACCTGGACTCAGGAATACATTTGGCCCCCAGTCTGTATCAGCCTCTTCAGCACTCAGGAAAACAAGATCACCACCCATGGCCAAAACCCTATACAGAAAGTCAGTAATTGTTTCATTTGGTTTATGGGAGAATTTTTCCTCCAATTTGCTTAACTGAGTTGCAGAATAAGAGTGAATCTATGCTCTGTTGGTCCCATGGCTGCTAGGGCTGTAGAGACCTCCTGCCTAACAATAGGGCAAGCATACCATAAAGTGACTTACTCCTCAGAGCTTCAGTCATCTGTGTTGCTAAACCTAGGGAAAGTCCCTGTTGGCCAAAAAACATTTGCCCACAGCTGCTGACCATTTCCAGGTCAGGATGAGCTGGGTGGTTAGTCTGCAGATAGACTGGCTGCAGAGTTGGTGAGCATTGCACATCATAACAGGTTGCCTAGCCAAGTAACAGGTTGCCTAGCCAAGTTGGTAGCGCATCAGACCCTTAATGGGAAGGTCGTAAGTTCAAGCCTGCAGTGGGCAATAGTGTCCTCCCTACTCTAGTCATGAGGTCTGTGGTGACAGGTTGGACTCGATGATCTTTGAGGTCTCTTCCAACCTTGGGAATACTGAATACTGAATACTGAATAAGTGGTCACGGAGGCTGGGTCTGGACATGCAGCTGGTTGCAAAATGCATGGGGCCACACTCAGCAGTGCTGATGCAAAGTCCAGTTCATAATTCTTTACTGAAAAGCCTCTATCTCTCAGCTAGCCATGGGTGGACTTATCTCACGTCCAGTGGCTGGGCTAAGTGCATGAATGACCGGTACAGTGAACTGAGCGGCTGAATTCAGAGCCATCTTGTGCGGCACGTATGTGCTTGGCACTGAATACGTTGCACGTGGAGCAACTAAATTGCAATCCACTGCCCGTGGGATGCATGGGCTTGTCCCAGGGTATGCTGCAGGTGGAGCCAGCAGAACGGCTGGTCTCGGTGATGCAGGACCCAAATGAGCAGTTGGCAGCTGGCTTCGTTTATCTTTAAAGATGCACACCGTGGCAACGGTTGGCCGTGCTCTGTCTTGAGCTAAGGACAAAGCTGATGTGCCTTCAGCAATAAGCTGCTCAAACTGTTGCGCCCCTGCAAAAGACACCATTTTAGGGTCTGTCCCTTCAAAGTCCTGTTTGTGGGATTGTGGTTTAGGTTGTTCATAAAAAGATGGTGCCGGGGACTGAGCTCCAGCAATCTGGATTGTGTTGGGGCTGCAGAGTCTGGAAGAGCTTTCATTCAAGCTTGTGGATGAGCTGGGATTAGTACCAGCACTCAGTTCTGCGATTGCTGTAATGGCAACACCAGACTTCCTGATTTGCAACGCAAATAAAGCAGTGAGTTCTGTGTGCTTTGCCTCTGACTTTTCTAGATCTTTTTCCAAATGAAAAATCCTCTCCTTGAAAATACAGATTTTTTTCCCCATAAGTACTAAATACAGCTAACCCTTGGATAATACAGGCTCCCAAAATTATGGCAGGGACACTATAAGCATCGGCTAATTTACCAGCAATGTTCTCCACATGTTTACAATTTTGTTTCACCCATTCCAAGTCCAAGACTGTTAATTCATAGCCTAATTTGTGCAAAACCTTCACAATTGGGCACTGTGCTCGCTGCGCCATTTGATTTAGTTTTTATAAAATTGATAAGCCAGAAATAAGACAAAATATGAATATGATTTGTTAAACATAAAAAAAAAATATTTTTCTGAGCCAATTTGATTCAGGTTCATTTGCCTGGTCAATGATAGGTTAATTACACAAACTAGGATGTTAATTAACAGTGGAATAACAGTCTAGAAAGTTCAGAACTTGGAATAGAGAAGAACAAACTGGAAACTTCTTATACACGTGACACAAACAGCAATGCTGCCTTGGATGGTGAGACGAACCATCTTGGGTTCACAGGTAAACTAGCTATAAGCCATAGAAATTATCAGGTAAATCAGTGTAAGTAACTCATGAGCTGCTGAGCTGTTCATTACCAAAACCTTTGCGGGATGAAGTGATGCTCTGATTTTGTATTTGTAATTCAAAGGTCAGGAATAATCCAAAATTAGAGGATGTGAGAGAGAGCGAGGCATGTTGCTGAGGCAAAGATCTAAACACTATGCTGCTAGGACAAAAGAAGCTAATTGTTCTGAAGGCAGGAGCAAATAGGTGCTTGTCACCACCTTGAATCCTGTTACTGAATGAAGGGGAGAAGACAAGACAGAGAGAGAAAAGGAACATGTGGGATCTTGAGATCTTCCCCTATAAATTCCCTTTCTGAATACTGAATGGCCCAAAAGCAAATTAGCTATTCAAATTCTGCTAGTCAGTTCAAAATGTCTGGCGGGCGAAACTGCACAGGTCTTCTCAAATAGCCTCTGACATGTGCAGTAGCCTCTCTGAAATGTGAGGCTAGGGTTCCAGCTTCCACTCCCTCCAGGCAGCCTTAATGGCGCCTGCCTATTGGCTCCTCGACCTCAAACCCGGATCCTGCAAACAGGGAGGGAGGAGAAAGGGCAGTGGTTCAAACAGGTTTAGCTGCTTGTTAATGTCTCTTCCAGGACATTTCCTTGGCCTTTTCCATGAAATTCACAGAATCACAGAATGTTAGCGGTTGGAAGGGACCTGAAATGGTCTTTGAGTTCATCCTGCCTGCCAAAGTAGGATTGCCTAGGGCAGGCTGCACAGGAATGCATCGAGGTGGATTCTGAAAGTCTCCAGAGAGGGGGACTCCACAGCCTCAGAGCAGCCTGTTCAACTGTTTTGCCACCCTCACCTTAAAGCAGTTTCATCTCGTGTTGAGGTGAAACCTTCTGTGTTCTAGCTTGTACCCTTTGTTCTTTGTCCTATCATTGGAAACCACTGAAAAGAGGCTGGCACCCTCATCTGGACACCCAGCCCTCAGATATTTATAGGTGTTGATAAGATCTCTCAGTCGCCAGTCACCAGTGGCATCTCCCAGGGATCAGTGCTGGGCCCCATCCTCTTTAACATCTTCATTGATGATCTGGATGAGGGGATTGAGTCAGTCATCAGCAAATTTGCAGATGACACCAAGTTAGGAGCAGATGTTAGTCAGTCAGAGGGTAGAAGGGCTCTGCAGAGGGACCTCAACCGACTGGACAGATGGGCGGAGTCCAACATGATGGCATTTCAGTATTCCTAAGATTGGAAGAGACCTCAAAGATCATCGAGTCCAACCTGTCACCACAGACCACATGACTAGAGTAGAGAAGACACTACTGCCCACTGCAGGCTTGAACTCACAACCTTCCCATTAAGGGTCTGATGCACTACCAAGCTGAGCCACCCTGCTCTAATCATTTAACAAGTCTAAGTGCTGGGTGCTGCACTTTGGCCACAACAACCCCATGCAGAGCTACAGGCTGGGGTCAGAGTGGCTGGAGAGCAGCCAAACAGAGAGGGACCTGGGGGTGCTGATCGACAGATGCCTAAACATGAGCCAGCAGTGTGCCCAGGTGGCCAAGAAGGCCAATGGCATCCTGGCCTGCATTAGGGACAGTGTGGCCAGCAGGAGCAGGGAAGTCATTGTGCCCCTGGACTCTGCATTGGTTAGGCCACACCTTGAGTCCTGTGTTCGGTTCTGGGCCCCTCAGTTTAGGAAGGACATCGAGACACTTGAACGTGTCCAGAGAAGGGCAACAAGGCTGATGAGAGGCCTTGAGCACAAGCCCTGTGAGGAGAGGCTGAGGGAGCCGGGATTGTTTAGCCTGGAGAAGAGGAGGCTCAGGGGTGACCCGATTGCCCTCCACAACTACCTGAAAGGTGGTTGTAGCCAGGAAGGGGTTGTTCTCTTCTCCCAGGCAACCAGCACCAGAACGAGGGGACACAGTCTCAAGCTGTGCCAGAGGAAGTTTAGACTCGAGGTGAGGAGAAAGTTCTTCACTGAGAGAGTCATTGGTCATTGGAATGAGCTGCCCAGGGAGGTGGTGGAGTCACCATCCCTGGAGGTGTTCAAGAGGAGATTGGACGTAGCACTTGGTGCCATGATCTAGTCATGAAGTCTGTGGTGACAGGTTGGACTCGATGATCTTTGAGGTCTCTTCCAATCTTAGTGATACTGTGGTACTGTGATACTGTCTTCTCTCCTCAAGGATGAACAACCCCAGTTCTCTCAGTCTTTCTGCATAGGAGAGATGTGCAAGCCCTGCAATCATTCTTGTACCTCTCTGTTGCTCCATCAGATCCTTGTCTCCTTGAACTGGTATTCCAAATATGGTCTCACCAGGGTCTTCCCTGGTAGAGGGGAAGGAGAACCTCCCTAGATATTTTGGACACATCTTCTTAATGCACCCCAGGATGCCAGCAGTTAATTAAATTAAGATTCTCTCTCACTGCTTTCCATAGACATCTGTTTATTAATTTTCTTCCTATATGGCAGCAGGGAAGACTTCTTAAGGTTGCCCAATTTTTTCCCCTTGCCTCCACCCAGCCCTGTCCTAATTAACAAAACATTTCATGTGATCAACACATTAGAGTAGAGGCAGCCCTGGAGATAGACATTATCCTCACTCAGCAATCTGTCTTTTTTGGAGAAGTAAGCCATGTCTTGATGTGGAGGCATGGGACTTCCACCCTTGCCCTCCCACAGAGCTGTTTCCTCCCCACACTCAGCTCATTAGTGGGTGCTTAGAGAGCCTCACTGTAACTGCATGGGCAGAAAGGAGAGAAGAAAAAAAAGTTTGTTTTTTTTTAATTGCAAAATTATGCTTTTAATTCTTTTTTTCAAACTAAAAATACCTTCTTGTTTTAAAGTTTCCAAGCATGATGCCCTCAAGAAGCAAGAATGACAGATGATGCCGAGTACAGATGTTTTGCTTTCCTTTTTCTAATTTTAATTACTAATACTTTCCACACCAGAACTCAGAGATGCCTATTCGTGTCCTTGTGACTGGGTCAGGCCAAGACCAAAATGACCTGGGGCAAGGCCTAACCACCCTGCAGCACGGTGGTTATATTTAGGAAGGACTTATTAACCTGTTAGTTGCCATTGCCTATGTGAGTGTATCAAACTGCCCTCATCCTCATCTCTAAGGCCTCCTGATTCCTTTGGCTACAGGACTTCTGTGAAGCCATCTCCCCATATTCTTAAGAAAGCAAACACCCAAACTGACCCTATTGAATGGCTCTTACCACAGCCCTGCCTCCACTTTGCCTTGCACATCCATCCATGCTACCAGGTTTTTTTGCAGACTTCATAATTTCAGACATGGCCATTACCTTTCTCCCTTCAGTGGTCATGTGTGGATTTGTCCTTCTCTAACTCGATATTCAACACACAACAGGGCAGCAAGGGTGAAGAGCTGGACCCTAGAAAACGTGATTAAATGCTATCAGAAGGCTGGATGTGGACACAAATAGGGCTGAATTTATCCTGTCTTCCCTGGGCTTTATATACCATGTCTACCTTGCAGAGCAGTGGTGTTGTTTCCCTGTATAGCTCTTGCTTTTCAGTGGCATTCTGCTCCAAGAAGCCCTGTTGGAAAGCCACCTTCCTACAGTAAGCACCACAGTTCCTTTTTCACTGGCTTCTTGCACGCCAAAACATGTGCACTGACCCATGTGGAGGACTCATTGTTACCGGGGAGGGAAAAATACAAGAGAAACTTTGACTGATTTCAAACTCTGTCCTGATTGGAAGGTTTGCGGTAGCAGCCTGGAGCAGCAATGAGTTTATAGGAAACGGTGCTCCCCCATGTGAAACCTGGCTGTGGGGAATGGAGAGATGTCAGGAAGAGAGGACAGACTCTGCATCATCTGCTTAAGCATAGTGTACAGCAGGTGTTAGTCAGACATCCATCTCACTCTCCCATCAGCCTACGCAAGTAATTTTTAAAAGGCTTCCTTAGCTTTTCAGAGCACTTCCTTCGCTCTGATTAAGGTATTGCTGCGCAGAAACAAATTCTTGGAGCCAGTGACACCTCTGTGAAATGTCACCATGGCAAACTGTGGTGGAGAAAACTACAAAGGGAAAGAAAAAAATAATTATAAAGAATCAGATGATGCCATTATGGTGAGAGACAGAGACACATATACCCTCTACCTGTGGCATGGATTGCAGCTCTGTTCCTTATCTTTCAGCAAGATGAGAATGGAAAAGGTTTAAAAGATACTGGCAGGAATGAGCAGAGGGCTGGGTTTTGCAGGGAGGCACAGCTACCTAGAAGGAGTAGCTGGGGATGTGAAAGGTGTCTGAGCAGAGAAGGTGTTCAAGTAGGTGCTTGCAGTGTTCTGGACAGGTCCCTGTGGTAAAACAAACCCAAATTCCCCAGGATAAATCACCTCTGCTCTGGCACCTTGTGCATACTTTGGGGGCTTGCCTTCTCCTGCCTCTTTGATGGAGATGTCAAGGTCCATCAGCAACCAAACATAGCCAGGAGCCCAGCATTGGAGGATGAGTGGTCAGAAGTGGGGAAAGGCTCATATGAGTCTGGGGAAAGGAAAGAGAAAAAAGGTTTTGCACATGGAGATGATGAACAGCACAGTATGAAAGAGCCCGGAGGTCCTGTAGCTCAGGAATGATGTATGTCTAGTGAATGCTAATGAATCAGCTCTAATTGCAGAGATCTGAATCTCCCTAAGGTGTTGCACAAGCCACAAGACATCAATGTACAGGCATGTATGTCATCCCCTAGACTCCTCCATAGAGTCAGTTCTAGGTTAACAAAGCTTCTCCATCATTTTAATCAGGCTGGCAAGGAGTCAAATAAAACAGACCCATCCACCATAGACCACAAGAGCACAAAGGCTTGGGCTGTACCAGGCATCTGGAGAAGGCTGAGCTCCTGGGGCTGGTGTACAAGCATGCTGCCCCCTTTCTGCTTTTCATGAAAGCCATGCTAAAATAAGCCAAGAGAAAGACAGACTGGGAAGGGCTGGCTATGGCACTCATCTACAGGAGCAACCGGCCCTCCTGAGTGGATACCCTGAGGTAGTTTCAGGGATATCTCAGGGAAAGCCACCTTGCAGGAGAGCCTGCCAAGTGTCTGCAGCTAGGTGAGCCTAAGCTAGCATCAGCCCTGCTTAATGTCAGTAAATGGAGCTGAAATCCTCTGCCTTCCCCAGGCCATGGAGTTTCATGTAATAGACCCCATGTGCTCCAAAGCCCAGCCAGGTTTACACTGTGGGGATATGGCTGTCTGCCTTTTATTGTGTTTTGCTCTGCTATTTTATTATACTGCACAATAAAACACCAGCTTCCTCCTCTCATTAGCCATTTACTTGTGCTTGAAGCTCACTGAATGTTTTCACGTGCCTGCAAAGGGAGGTGTAATCTGTTTTTCGGGAGTCACTCCCCTCCCTGCAGACCCCAGCAGACAGCCTGCACTGCTGCATGGCTGCAGCGTGTGTGTGTGGCTGGCTGGCTTCATGTATGGTTGAAGCAGCATCACTTAAAATCTGCTCTGAAAATACATCCCTCAGGCTGCAGGGTCAAGCAGGCAGGAACTGGGAAGAGGGAAGTTCATGATTATCTAGGTAACTCTAATTTGTCCTTTTTATCCATTCACCTCCTGGATTAAATGAGGTATGGGGATTCATTAAAAATGGTGAATATAAATGTGGTCAGAGACATCATAGGTGGGAAGTGACAGAAGTAAGGTTCTCTGGCAACAGCAAATGTAGTGTTTTGTGCGTTTGTTTGTTTTGTTTCATTGCTTTTATTTTACTCCCCACTTTGCTGCTGGATATAGAGCTGTTGCTTTGTAGATTTTGGGGTTTGTTTGGTTGATTTCTGCTTTTAGCACTTTTATGATGCCTCTCAAATAAAAATGAGGTTATATTATAGGTGCAGCAGTCTAGCACTTTATGATGCCCTGTGGATGGTGGGAGGAAAGCAAGACTAATATGAGCTTTGAGCATCAGATGACCAAACCACACTGGCTTTGTACAGGGGTTGTACTAGAGGAGAGGCAGAGCATTCATTTTCCTTTTGCTTTCCTGCAAGGATCATAGGATCATTTTTACTGCAAAAGATGTTTCAGATCATCAAGCCCAGCTTGTAACCTAGCACTACCAAGTCACAAAAGCACAGAATCACAGAATCACAGAATGTTAGGGGTTGAAAGGGACCTCCAGAGATCATTGAATCCAACTCCCCCTGCAAAGGCAGGATCACCTACAGCAGGCTGCACAGGAAGGTTTTGGAAGTCTCCAGAGAGGGAGACTCCACAATGTCTCTGAGCATTCTGTTCCACTGCTCTGTCACCCTAACCATAAAGAAGTGTCTCCTTATGTTGAGGTGGAACCTTCTGTGTTCTAGCTTGTACCCTTTGTTCCTTGTCCTATCACTGAGCAGCACTTCCCTTCAGCCTCCTCTTCTCCAGACTAAACAACCCCGTATCCTTCAGCTGTGCTCATAAGACGCATACCTTAGGCTCTTCACCCGCTTTGTTGCCCTTCTTTGGACATACTTCATCAATTCAATATCCTTGCAGTGAGGGGCCCAATGAACACAGATTTGAGATGTGACCTCAGCAGTGCTGCATACAGTGGGATGATCACTGCCTTTATCCTGCTGGCTACAATGCTGTTGGCTTTCTTGGCCCCATGGGCACTCTGCTGGCTCACATTCAGCAGGCTTTCATAGTTTCATAGTTTCATAGTTTCATTCAGGGTTGGAAGGGACCACAAGGATCATCTAGTTCCAACCCCCCTGCCATGGGCAGGGAAACCCCACACTAGATCAGGCTGGACAGAGCCTCATCCAGCCTGCTCTTAAACACCCCCAGGGACGGGGCCTCGACCACCTCCCTGGACAACCCATTCCAGGGTCTCACCACTCTCATGGTGAAGAACCTCCTCCTCACATCTAGCCTGAATCTCCCCACCTCCAGCTTCATTCCATTCCCCCTAGTCCTATCACTACCTGACATCCTGAGAAGTCCCTCCCCAGCCTTCCTGTAGGCCCCCTTCAGATACTGGAAGGCCACAATTAGGTCACCTGGGAGCCTTCTCTTCTCCAGACTGAACAGCCCCAACTCCTTCAGTCTGTCCTCATAGGAGAGGTGCTCCAGCCCTCTGATCATCCTTGTGGCCCTTCTCTGGACACGTTCCAGCACCTCCACATCCCTCTTGGAATAGGGGCTCCAGAACTGGACACAGTACTCCAGGTGGGGTCTCACCAGGGCTGAGTAGAGGGGGAGGATCACCTCCCTCGACCTGCTAGCCACACTTCTCCTGATGCAGCCCAGGATCTGATTGGCCTTGCGGGCTGCAAGTGCACATTGGGAGCTCATGTTGAGCTTTTTGTCCACCAAAACACCTCCAGATCCCTTTCCACCAGGCGGCTTTCAAGCCACTCCTCCCTAAACCTGTAACAGTACACGGGATTATGAACCACATATCACTGGCCTTGGCCCATTGATTCAGCATGTCCAGATTCCTCTGCAGACTCTTGCAACCCTCAAGTGGTTCAACACTCCTGCCCACCTTGGTGTTGTCTGCAAACTTACTGAGGGTGCACTTGATCCCTTTGTCCAGATTGTTGATAAGCACACTACAAAACGTGTGTTCCAGTACTGAGCCTTGGGAAACATCACTTGTGACCGGCCACCAAATGGATTGAAATCCATTCACCACCACTCTTTGGGCTCAGCCATCCAGTTGGTCTCTTGGCCAGAGAATGTGTAGCAGGTGACTGCCATCACTCTACCCAACACCAGAGTGAAACAGGATTATAAACTTGCAAACATGTCCTGACACCTCAGCACATGAGCCAGCAGTTTGTGGCCCCCGGAGCAGACTGCAGTTGCCCCAGTAAGTTTGTCCTGAAGATCTGCAAAATCTCCCAGCCCCAATTTGACCTCCGGCAAGGACTGATAGTTCCCTCTGCTGGGAGGACGATGAAGAGAAGTCTTTTAGCTCATTTTTGCATCTGAGGACACAAAAATCAGATGTCCATTCCTGGAACATTCTCCATACAAACACCTCCAGAAACATCCTTTATAAGGCATCACTTTCCTCTCCCCTCGCTGTCCTTTTAGTTGTACAGAGGAAATGCACAGGCCTTAACATTTAATCAGTTTATTTGATGGTGTTTATTTTCCTGTGGTGGAAATGGGCTATTTCCAGGAAATTTCAGCTTGTGTTGTTGGTGGGTATTTTGGGTTCTATTTTTTTAGTTGGTTTGCTTTGTTTTGTATGTTTGGTTATGGGCTTTTTCAGTTTGCTTTTCTGGTTGCAGAGAAAAGATGGGTGATGCTTTCCTAAAACAGCAAAGTGGAAATGTTTCCCATTTTTTTAGACCTTGCCACTCCTTTCATAAGATGTTCAGCAGGATTTTAGAAGTTGGATGATATCAACAACGAAACAGGACATCAGGCAGCTCCTCTGGTTCTCAACCGTTAATTCTTCATTAGTCTGAGGCATGTGGTTATGTTTCTCAGTCAGATAAAATATCCTTTTCTGAGTTCTGTCAGCCTGAAATTCCATTAATTTTATCTGGAATGATTGGTAAGAACATTGGGGATATTTCTCTTTCCTTGACCAAATAAATGAGGGATCAAATTAAGAGCAGTGGGAAGAGGGATAAAGGGTGTGCTGAGGAAACACAGGTTTTGTGTTGTCCATCAGGGACAGCAGCAAGGCTGGGAAGAGGAGGGTGCCTTAAGATATCCTTAAAAACCAGCTCAGAAACCAGCTCAGGAACCAGCAGAGATGTTTAATACTTACCCACCTAAAGAAAGCTTTGTCCCACCTTGATCTAGGGTGCAGAAACCCCATTGCTGAATATGGTTTGTTGTTTCCTGACTGTGACTTCACTCAGTCACGGAGCTTTCAGTGGGTGGACTAGACTAGACTAGACTAGACTAGACTAGACTAGGCTAGACTAGACTAGACTAGGCTAGACTAGACTAGACTAGAATAAACCAGGTTGGAAGAGACCGTCAAGATCATCGTGTCCAACCTATTATCCAACCCACCTGGTTTAGTTGATAAGGTGGGGTTGGATGATAGGTTGGACACAATGATCTTGAAGGTCTCTTCCAACCTGGTCTGGTCTATTCTATCCTATCCTATCCTATCCTATCCTATCCTATCCTATCCTATCCTATCCTATCCTATCCTATCCTATCCTATCCTATCCTATCCTATTCTATTCTAAACCATGCAACCAAGCACCCCATCAAGTCTTCTCCTAAACACCTCCAATGCTGGTGACTCCACCACCTCACCAGGCAGCCCATTCCAATGGCCAGTCACTCTTTCTGTGAAGAACTTCTGCCTAGCATCCAACCTAAACCTCCCCTGAGGCAGCTTGAGACTGTGTCCTCTTGTTCTGGTGCTGGTTGCCTGGGAGAAGAGACCAGCCTCCACCTGTCTACAATCACCCTTCAGGTGGTTGTAGACAGAAAGAAGGTCTCCTCTGAGCCTCTTCTTCTCCAGGTTAATCAACCCCAGCTCCCTTAGTCTCTCCCTGTAGGGATTGTGTTCCAAGCCTGTAGCACTCCTGGCTCTGTGTGGCTTGTTCAAATGCAGACCTGAGAAAAAAAAAACCACAAAACAAAACCAAAACCCAACTAACAACAACAAATAACCTCAAACAACAAAACCAAATATGTACACTTGTTTCTGACAGAAAGCAAGCTATTTTACTCCTGAAAGTGGATTTGGTGTGGACAGATGTACAAAAGCTTTAGCCTCTTGTCCATTAACAAAGAAGCAAACAGAACGATTTCCCTTATTAGGAGAGGAATGGAGAAGGTGGCTGTGTGATTGCCTGGCCCATGTCAAAGCCTCAGCATGTGGCGTCAACTTCTGTCTCAGACAAGAACACAGACCTAGAAACAGCAGAGGGAAAGGTGACAGGACTGATCAGTCACAAAACAGGCCTGAACACAAATGACTAAATGGGTTAGGATTCTGCATTCCAGGAAAATGCCTGAGTGGAGATGTCAGGGAAAATCCAGCAGGTTAAAAGAAGGGAGCAAATAAAATATTTCTTCTTGATGTTGCTTACTGTGCAAGGGCGAAGAATCAGGCTGGGGACACACCACCAGGTAAAGGGCTTAAAAAGAACACAAAAGAGAGCTTTTATCCCTCAATATGTCTTGAAATTTTGGAGCTTGTTGCCAGCAAATTTGTAGATGACAGGAGTTTCAAATATCCCCAAAAATGACTAAGCAACATGAGTAGGGGCGGGAGGAGAAAGTGCCATCAAGAGCAACTAGGGGCAAATATACCATCTTGAGTGGTGTGGGAGTGGAAAGAGTATGGCTGTATGTGCTTTGTCTCTTGTGCTTCTCTCTAAAATTTTCACTAGTGGGAGATGGCAAAGTGCAGGTTTGGGAGGAGGAGGTAGGTTCACTGCCTGCTGTTACGGTCTTTGGTTGAAACTTGGAGGGGGTTTGGTGACAGATCGTGGAGAGAAGCAGAAATAAGCAGCATTCAGGCTCCAGTGGCAAAAAGGAAGAAACACAGATCCAGTCTTAGCCCACAACTACCTTTTAGCTTGACTCCTTAACAAGATGTGCCATTTGCTTTTAAGCTTTTTTGCATCCGGTAAAGATGGGGGCACTGTAACAGGGCAGTTGATAATGATGACCATAGTGAGGCTCACCAGAAGTTATTGACAGCACTCATCAGTGCCTACCTCAAACAAATACAGTAGGACAAGCATGTAGTGGTGTTTTCTTAGCATGTCCTTCCTGTTGCCAGTAGTATGTTGCTCTGGGGCTTCCTTAGCATTGAGCAGTTGTATATTTGCTAGCTCTGACACTAATTTTGCAAGTGCAAAAGGCTTCAATACCATTAGCCATTGACAGGTAGATGCCCAGCTGTGTGGCAAATTTCTGCATGCTGTGGATCGCAGAAGATTTATTTCAGCTTAAGACATGACTAGGCATGGAGTCAGGAGCAGTCTGTCGGATCATCTCCCATTGCTCCACGTGATCATCAACCAGCGTGCACTTCATAGGGAGGTTGCCTCTCCCTGTCTAGTCCAGGTTACTGCTGCAATTTCAGCCCACACACCCCACAGCAGTGAAGGCATGAATCAGTGCCCAGAAAGGCTCACACAACAGCATAAAACCTGCACCACAAGCAGAAGGTCATGAAACCATTTCTAACTTTGATATTTGCTGGAAAGTATCAGTTTGGAAGCTCAGAAGAAAGCACTGTCATGCCAGGCAGGCACAGGATAGGCAGCCCTTGGCCAGAGGAGCTTTCTGACTATGAAGGCTCATCACTATACAGCCTCAGAGACAAAAAAAACCAACCACAAAACCAACCACAAAAACCCCCAAACTAAGAGAGTCTTCAGTCTGCTCAAAGTGCCTGTGTCATACCCAGAACATGATCCCCTATCTATGGTCCCCAGAAATGCCTCAAATGCTTCATCAGTGACAGTATTTACATGAAGGTTCATTCACCTTGTTTAGGGCATGTCCATCCTGCAAAACAGAGCACAGCAAACCCACATCACGTAGTGAAAGACTCTGAAGCTTTACCACCTCCAGTCAGGTGCAGCTGGGTCTTAATAACCCAGCACACACATCCTGACTTAAATTGCTTAGATGGTGCCTAGACAGAAGGAACTTCACAGTCTGCTGCTTCAGTCTGCGCTATGTTCTCCAGCCAGAATGGAATTTGTAAGCACAGGTCTGTCAGTGAAGATGTGGTCTTAAATCAGATTAGATGAAAGAGGGGAAAAAAGGAGATGTCCCCCAAATCATCAGAGCGATAAGGCTCGTTTATCTTCCCCTACCCTGGCAACCCCATCAGTGGGGTGGCTGCCTGCTAGCACTCAGTCACACATGGACAGATGCAATGAGGAGTGACACCGCTAACTGAAGGGAATGCAAGAGCTGTGACACTTCTTCACTGTGAGGATCATGGAGCACTGGAACAGACTCTCCAGAGGGGTTGTAGAATCTCCTTCTCTGGAGACTTTCAAGACACATCTGGATGCATTCTTGTGTGACCTCCTATGGTCCTGCTCTGGCTGGGGGGGTGGATTTAATGATCTCCAGAGGTCCTTTCCAACCTGTAACATCCCGTGACCCTGTGTGATCCTGCGATCCATGTCCACATCCCCTTCAAGGTGATCAGACTCCCTTCCTGAGATACCCCATGGCTGGATACCCCATGGTGTGGACTCAAGGTGTGGCCTAACCAGTGCTGAGTACAGGGCAGAATGATTTTCCTGCTCCTGCTGGCCACACTGCAGAGTACAGAGGGCAGAGGAGGGCAGCCAAGCTGGGGAAGGGCCTGGAGAATAAACCTGATGAAGAACAACTGAAGGAGCTGGGGATGGTTGGTTTGGAGAGGAGGAGGCTGAAGGGAGACCTCATTGCTGTCTGCAACTACCTGAAAGGACATTGTGGAGAGACTGGTGCTGGTCTCTTCTCACAGGGAATTACTGACAGAGCAGGAGGGAATGGCCTCAGGCTGCCATTGGGTAGGTTTGGACTGGACATTAGGAAACATTTTTCATGGCAAGAGTGGTCAGGCCTTGGAATGTGCTGCCCAGGAAGGTGATTGAGTCCCCAAGCCTGGCTGTGTTTCCAGGTCATTTGGATGTGGTGCCTGGGGCTATGGTTTAGGGGTGACCCTTGCAGAGTAGGGTTCTGGGTTGGACTTGGTGATCCTGAGGGTCTTTTCCAACCTGAATATTTCTGTGATTCTGTGGAGCCAGGAAAGCGGAGAGTACCCTGGGTCGCCTGTGTCTGTACCAAGCACTGCCTGCCCTGTGAAAGGCGATTATTAGGTTGTTCTCAGCTGTGATGACAGCCTCACCTCTCTGCTCTCACTTCTGCCTTTCCCATATTTCCAAGTCATAATGATCTCATCTCCTAACTGCTGAAGATCACTCCTTCTTTGCTCTTCCCCTCCCTGTCCCCCTCCTCTGCTCATTATGGGATAGAAATGTTATCGACCAACAATCACTGGATGTCAGAAAACCTTATCACAGAATCCAGCTGCCAACATAGCCTAAACGTGATTAGGAAATGCCAGTAAATTACAGGAGAGAGAGAAAGAGAGCAAGGGAGGAAACATTAGGATGAGCAGTGAACTGCAATTAGCTGCTCCACATTTGGAAGATGCAGGAAATGTATGGAGAAAAGCAGAGCTAAGGGGTCATTGATCTCAGTAATTGAGGGGAAACTGAGAAATTAATGGTTTAATGGGGTTCAGCTGTGAGGAGAGTGTGCCTTGTAGGAGGGAGATCACTGCTGCTGGGCATGAGGCTTAGGACCCATCCTAATCAGATCACAGCACTAGAGGTCCACCCCAGCCTTCCTTGGAAATATCTTGTTTGTGTTGTCCAGCTTGACACCTGTCTGGAGAGGTCTTCTTATCTCCCAGCCATGTTTGGACTATGCTTTTGCATTGGCATATACCTGTGACCGGCCTTCTTTCCCAAGTAACTGGATACCAGGTCTTGCAGGTTGACTTGTCAGCAAGGCATACTGGGACCAACTACCTAATCAGTTAGTCATCTGATCAGACAGACAGATCTTATGTTCGTCTTCCAGTACATAAAGGGAACCCACAGGAAAGATGAAGAGGCACTCTTGCTCAAAGTGCAGTGATAAGAGAAGGCATTTTAAACTGAAGTAATGTATATTTACATCAGATGTGATGGTTCCCTTCCAACCTGAACCATTTTATGAATCTGCATTTCTATGATTCTGTCTTTAAACCCCATCTGGAGTACTGTGTCCAGTTCTGGAGCCCCTATTCCAAGAGGGATGTGGAGGTGCTGGAAGGTGTCCAGAGAAGGGCCACAAGGATGATCAGAGGGCTGGAGCACCTCTCCTATGAGGACAGACTGAAGGAGTTGGGGCTGTTCAGTCTGCAGAAGAGAAGGCTCCCAGGTGACCTAATTGTGGCCTTCCAGTATCTGAAGGGGGCCTACAGGAAGGCTGGGGAAGGACTTCTCAGGATGTCAGGTAGTGATAGGACTAGGGGGAATGGAATGAAGCTGGAGGTGGGGAGATTCAGGCTAGATGTGAGGAGGAGGTTCTTCCCCATGAGAGTGGTGAAACCCTGGAATGTGTTGTCCAGGGAGGTGGTCGAGGCCCTGTCCCTGGGGGTGTTTAAGAGCAGGCTGGATGAGGCTCTGTCCAGCCTGATCTAGTGTGGGGTGTCCCTGCCCATGGCGGGGAGGTTGGAACTGGATGATCCTTGTGGTCCCTTCCAACCCTGAATGAAACTATGAAACTATGAAACTATGAATAATCAAGAGTGACCTGGAGAGGGGTGAAGCTGAGACAGCTCAGACTAAGTCTGCCACCATTTATGCCATAGTTCCCTCAGACAATATCATGTGGAAGATACTCCTCAATCAATCCTAGCACAGACTTCCCCCGCTGCCCTGAAATTCACTGAATAGTTGTTTAATATAAATAACATCATAGCGGATACCAAACATACTAGAGAGTTGCTCATGCAGTTCCTATTGCCTATCTCAAGAGAACAAGGGTACCTCCCTGAAAGTCCTGTCACAGCTAGATCATTCATGGAAGCCAGCAGCTCATAAACCCTGCCTTGTCACTCCATGATGCTCAAGTGATCCTACCATGCTATCTCCTGCTATGGTAGAATTTGATTGCTCTCACCTCAGCAGCAGATTGTGTGGTCTGAGGTAGTAGTGTCCAGTAATGGGTTCTGCTAGAAAAGCCTCTTTTTGAATGAAAATGTCTTCATAGATATTGCTGCCTCCAACCTGCTTGAAAGCAGGAATTGACATCAGCTCTGCATGATCTGGAATCGTTAGAATCATCTCAGGTAGTAATCTTTCCCTCCCTCCCTCTTTCCCTCCCTCTGAGTCAGGATCAAGCATTTTTGGAGAAGACCTGAACTTTCACTTTCTCTTCTTCCCATCACCATTGTTTGTTCCCTGTAAGCTTGTCTTCAAATATTTTGATCTATAGGAGCAGGCCTTAGACAACAGATCTAGATGCTATTCTGCAGGCCCATCCAGCCTCTTTCCATCAATCTTTTCTTCCTCCATATTCTTCGGTCTCCCTAAATGAGGGCCATTTTGATATCCTGGCCTCCTAATGCATGCTCCACTTTTTCTAGGTCCTGCTTTCCACCCTGTTTCTGCTCTTCATCTCACATCCTGCATCCTTCTGTTTTTTTCATCCTGTATACACCCTCCCCACACTGTGAAAGATGCTGCAGAGAATGGAGCAGTTCTGGAATGGAAAACATGAAACACTGTACAAACATGTTGCCATGACCTGGCTACTCCATGGGAACGTTCTGACCTTAGCTCTCATCCCACGACAGAAGCAAGACATTTTAAGGCTGCTTGTACCCCTGAGAAAGAAACACTGACTAGTACAGTTCATGAGGACAACCACAGGTCTTTTGCTATGGCTAGCCTGTCATACCATAGACATCAGGTCCTCATTTGGGAGCCACAACCCTGACGTGCTCCAAATATACTTACTCCATTAGAAAGATGTCCAGGTCAGACTGCTCATCACCTACTTGATTAAATAGTCACCTGAAAAATTCACAGGGCCCTTGGAAATGTCAGTATGTACTAGTAAAAGATCATTGCTTGTCACTGCCGCTCTACTCAGGCAGGCACCATGAGGCACTGACCTGTGCTCCTCCATATGCTCTCTGCTCTGCCTACAGCTGCTCCCACAGCCAGGAGCTGCACAGCTTGGAGATGCTATGCCTCCAACTGTCCTCAGGGCTTTTCATGGCCACAAAAGCACAGTCTTGTCCAGGATTACCTTTAAAACCTGGGCAATCTAGGTAAGGCTAGGGTAGCTCAGTAATTTTCCCTAAATGGGCTAGAGTATGAGCAGAGAATCATTCTTTTTCCACATAGTTATTTCCCTAGTCTTTACAATGAGACACTGCCATTTAAGAAACAGCAGATCACATTTTTTTGACCAGTCAGTGCATCCATGAAAGATGCTCAGTTTGGAAAAAAGATACTCCCCCTCCCCCAGGAGATGATGATATTTCAGTCTTTCTAATTAAGTTCGTGTCCCAGGCCAGCAGAATCTGGAAGATATAAATCTCTTTTCCCCTCCTTTATATTAAATTGAATTTAATGTTTGTGTAAGATAAAAGAGCTTATTGTCCAGGATGCCTTGGTTGTAGCCCCCCATGGACACTGCTTAAGGCAAGCACAGAAGCTTGTCCTAGCCAGCATGCCTAGCTAGGCAAAGTGGTTGTGACACTTGTGCTGCTGTGTAAGGTTGGAAAGTAGTGACAGAAGAAAAGGTGAAACTCCAAAAATCACAAACCTGTAACAGTTTCTGTCTGAACATGACACAAAATAAGGCAAGTATCTAGATACCAACTACTGTTGGGAAGCTCTCAGGCCTAGAGAGCTTTGGAAGAAGGATGGATATTGATGAATAACAAATGGTTTATCTAAAGCAAGACAGCCAGCAGTGGATAGGGCTTTAAACTAGATAGGGCTTTAAACTAGATTTGAAGGGGGAAGGGGTTAATAGTCTCCTGCTGGCTGGTGACAAACAGAGGGGCAGCTCACCAGCAGTAGAGAGAAGGAGAGACGGTAAGGGCTCTCAACTTGCTACTCTGAGGCAAGCCACGAATGATCCACCAGGACATTCTGTGGAAACCGAGGGGATTTGGCACAAGAGGAGGACAGGGCCAGCCCAGCTGAAGTGCTTCTATGCGAATGCGCGCAGCTTGGGCAACAAACAGGATGAGTTAAGGGCCACTGTGCTGCTGGGATGCCACGACATAGTGGCTGTTACTGAAACGTGGTGGGATGAATCCCATGACTGGAATGTAGGCATAGATGGGTATAAACTCTTTAGGAAGGATAGGCAGGGAAGGAGAGGAGGAGGTGTTGCCCTCTATGTCAATAGCCAGTTGGAATCAGTGGAGCTCCAACTGGGGAGGGATGATGAGCTAGTTGAGAGCGTATGGGTTAAAATTAAAGGCAGGACAGGGGAAGGAGATATTACTGTGGGGGTCTCCTACAGGCCACCTGACCAGCAGATCCAAGCAGATGAGGCCCTCCATAGGCAAATAGAAGCGGCTTCCAGGTCACAAGCCCTGGTCCTCATGGGTGATTTCAACCACCCAGACATCTGCTGGAGGGACAACACAGCAAGGCACCAGCAATCCAGGATGTTCCTGGACTGCATAGAAGATAACTTCCTCCTCCAAATGGTAGGAACCAACAAGAGGAACCAACAAGAAATGGTGCTATGCTGGACCTTGTTCTCACCAACAGGGAAGGGCTGGTAAGCAATGTGAGGCTCAGAGACATCCTTGGCTGCAGTGACCATGAAACAGTTGAATTTAACATCCTCAGGGCAATCAGGAGGAAGTATTCCAAGCTCACGACCCTAGACTTTAGGCGTGCAGATTTTGATCGCTTCAGGGATCTGCTAGCCAAAGTGTCGTGGGACAAAGCCCTGGAGGGAAGAAGGACCCAGGACAGCTGGTCAGTATTCAAGGACCACCTCCTCTTTGTCCAGGAGCTCTGTATACCAACAAAGAGAAAAGCAGGTAAGAATGCTAGGAGACCTGCCTGGATGGGCAAGGAGCTACTGGACACACTATTACTTAAAAGGAAACTCTACAGGAAGTGGAGAGAAGGACAGGTAGAACAGGGGGAATATAAGGAAGCTGCCCGAGCAGCGAGAGTCCTGGTTAGGAAAGCCAAAGCAGAGTTTGAATTGAATCTAGCCAGGGAGGTTAAAGGGAACACTAAGAACTTCTACAGGTGTATTAATGGGAAGAAGAAGACTAGGGAAGGTGTGGGCCCCCTCAGAAAGGAAAATGGTGACATGGTCACAAGTGATGAGGAAAAGGCTGAGGTACTTAATAACTTCTTTACCTCAGTCTTCACTGCAAGGGCCTCTAGCCACACTCCTGATGTTATGGAAGACAATGCCAGGGACGGGGAGGAAGAGCTGCCCATTGTAAGTGCAGATCAGGTTCGTGATCATCTGAAGAACCTGAAAGTGTTCAAGTCCATGGAACCCGACGGGATACACCCACGGGTACTGAGAGAACTGGCAGAGGAGGTTGTTAAACCCCTCTCTATTATATTTCAAAAGTCATGGCAATCTGGTGAAGTCCCCACGGACTGGAAAAGGGGAAACATTGCCCCCATCTTCAAAAAGGGTAAGAAGGAGGAACCAGGAAACTACAGGCCAGTCAGTCTCACCTCTGTGCCTGGAAAGATCATGGAGCAGATCCTCCTGGAGTCACTACTTGCTCAAAAGAATACTGAAGAGGTGATTGGGAACAGTCAGCATGGCTTTGCCAAGGGCAAATCCTGCCTGACCAACCTGGTGGCTTTCTATGAGCAGGTGACAAAATTAATAGATGAGGGGCGAGCAACTGATGTCATTTACCTGGACCTGAGCAAAGCCTTCAACACTGTACCGCACCACATCCTGGTCTCCAAACTGGTGACACATGGGTTTGATGGGTGGACCACTAGATGGATAAGGAACTGGCTTGATGGCCGCACCCAAAGAGTGGCTGTCAATGGCTCCATGTCCCAGTGGAGGCCAGGGACAAGCGGAGTCCCTCAGGGATCAGTCCTGGGACCTGTCTTGTTCAACATCTTTGTGGGTGACATGGACAGTGGCATTGAGTGCACCCTCAGCAAGTTTGCTGATGACACCAAGCTGTGTGGTGCAGCAGATACGTTGGAGGGAAGGGAGGCCATCCAGAGGACCTTGACAGGCTGGAGAGGTGGGCACAAGCCAACCTCATGAGGTTCAACAAGGCCAAGTGCAGGGTCCTGCATCTGGGTGGAGGCAATCCCAGGCACAAATGCAGTCTGGGCAGTGACTGGCTGGAAAGTAGCCCTGAGGAGAGAGACTTGGGGGTGCTGGTGGACGAGAAGCTCAACAGGAGCTCTCAATGTGCACTTGCAGCCCGCAAAGCCAATCAAATCCTGGGCTGCATCAGGAGAAGTGTGGCTAGCAGGTCGAGGGAGGTGATCCTCCCCCTCTACTCAGCCCTGGTGAGACCCCACCTGGAGTACTGTGTCCAGTTCTGGAGCCCCTATTCCAAGAGGGATGTGGAGGTGCTGGAAGGTGTCCAGAGAAGGGCCACAAGGATGATCAGAGGGCTGGAGCACCTCTCCTATGAGGACAGACTGAAGGAGTTGGGGCTGTTCAGTCTGCAGAAGAGAAGGCTCCCAGGTGACCTAATTGTGGCCTTGCAGTATCTGAAGGGGGCCTACAGGAAGGCTGGGGAAGGACTTCTCAGGATGTCAGGTAGTGATAGAACTAGGGGGAATGGAATGAAGCTGGAGGTGGGGAGATTCAGGCTAGATGTGAGGAGGAGGTTCTTCCCCATGAGAGTGGTGAAGCCCTGGAATGGGTTGTCCAGGGAGGTGGTCAAGGCCCCATCCCTGGAGGTGTTTAAGAGCAGGCTGGATGAGGCTCTGTCCAGCTTGATCTAGTGTGGGGTGTCTCTGCCCATGGCAGGGGGGTTGGAACTAGATGATCCTTGTGGTCCCTTCCAACCCTGACTGATACTATGATACTATGATAGGATGGTGCCCTGCTCCTGTAGAATACTGACCTTGGATAGTGTTTGATATGCTGCACTGAATGGGGGCATGGAAGGTGGTAGTATTTCACGTGTAGAGACATTGGTCTTGTCTTTTGGCCATGAGAAGAAATATTCAGTCCTCTAAATTTGGACAGCTTTGTCTTTTCTTTTGCTGCACCCTGGGACTACCACTTGTGAGCCTGTCTGCACCCAACTGGGACACCAGCTGGGCCTCTTGTGTTATCATTGTCTTAACTGTCTTACCAGTCAAGCAGATCTTCTCTTTCTTTATGCTGCTGCAAAGAGGTTTGCTGACCTCAGCCGCCTTCAAAACACAGGGTTGAAGCACCTAAGGGATCATAATGAGTGGAAACCCTGCTACTGTGTTGAAATGTCTCTGCTCCTCCAGCATCTCAAATGATGCCCCATTGCCCTGCTCCTGCTGTTACTGCTATGGTGATGGAAAGAGCATGTCATGGACCCTTGGGAACTTGGCATCCTCACTCTGCTCATACCAAAGAGCCTTCCCTACCCTGCACAGTTATGAAGGTGTCACTGTTCATTAGGCCAGGTCTGCCATGTGGCAAACTTATGAAGTCCTCGAGGAACTCAACAGTCAAGACAATTTCAGAGGGGAAGCAGAAGCTTCTACTTGCAATCTTCTCATTCTTTCCCATCTCCTCAACTTCAGCAATGGGAGGGAGGAAGGAGAAGGAGCACACAATATGTCTGAATTACATCAAACACAGAAACTTCATTAACCATGCTCAAGAGTTATTATTCAGTTCTTCCCAGTGCTCCAACATGGCTTTTAGCTGTCCAAAAGCTTTCAAGTGAGGAGTCACTGGATATGGGCCAAATTATGTGACTGTGATGCTGTCCATGACCTCCTTCAGGCTCCCTGGACTTTTTACCTCCAAGGTGTTCCAGCTGACCTGTAAAATCAATATGCTGGGACTGTATATTTAAGTGAGTGCTAGTTTTGGGGCTCTAAGACATAGATCATTGCTGGGTATTTCTGGAAAAAGACAACTGAGAAACAAGAATGAAAAGGGGGTAAACAGTGGTTCAAGGAGGGTGTAAGCTCATGATTTTGAGTAGAAATAACATAGTCCCCCTTCCTGCTGCAGGAGCAATCACATGCTAATGACATGTAGCCT